>CM044102.1:16429523-16489377 GCA_024174645.1 Lemna minuta | reverse complement strand
GATAATTATTCTACAATATATTCTCACTGATCTACAATTTCCCTTCCTAGTGATGTCATTTCATAGATCCTCACAAATCTTTAGGATATTTCTTAATTAATACTAGAAATTACTCCTCTCATATTCCACATATCTTCTTCCTTATCCTCACATTTACATCACCATCTTCTTACATATCTTAGTTTAAAAATATCCTACATCATTGTATCACTCTATCAATTCATCAATTAGGTATTCTCTAGGTTCTTTTATGAATATATAGTAATCTATTTATTCATCATTGCAGAAATTGTGTTATAGCTCATCTCACTCTATCAGTCTATAGATTATGTATTTTTTCAGTTCTTCTATGATTAGATATTAATCCATTTATCCATCATAGTAGAAATTGCGTTATAGCTCATCTCATACTTCTCGGTACTCTCAATCATGTTGATCACATATTGAGACTCTATTCATATAAGTCAAAAGAAAAAGTCAACTCTAAAAAAAGTCAAGGTCAACCTTAAAAGCTCAATACACAAAAGTCAACCCTTAAGAAGGTCAAATCTTTGCTGTCAGTAAGCCAACGTAATCCTTGAAACTCAAAGTCAACAGTCAACTATAGAAGTCAAAGTATACTGTAAAAGGTCAATAGTCAAAAGTCAACCTTTAAGAAGTAGTAAACCCTTATGAACAGTCAACCTTTGAGAAAGATCAAACCTTTGTTGTCAGGAAGCCAATGTCATCCCTAAAAGTCAAAGTCAACAATCATCTATAGAAGTCAAAGTCAACTATAGAAGGTCAATAGTCAAAAGTCAACCTCTAGGAAGTAGTCAACCCTTAAGAAAAGTTAACCTTTGAGTAAGGTCAAACCTCATCTGTCAAGAATTCAAAGTCATCTTTAAAAGTGATAGTTAATCAAGAGTCAAGTCAAAGTCAACATTCCACATTAGAAGTCAAAGACAACTCCTTTTCATTGTGAGTCTTTACCAAGATAAAATCATTTAGCTAGACTCATTTAGACAAAATTATACACACATACACATTTAAACGAATCAAGCGAGTTTCACTTGTTGATACGTGGAGGAGTAGAGTGTTTGAAGTGAGAATACTAAGAGGTACAACAGGGCACAGTCTCGCCTTATCGGAGGTCATTGGCACAATCAGAGGAGTTGTGACATCATCTACAAGGACGTGCAACAGGAAGTGGAGGTCGGTTCAAGGGAGTAGGGGCATTTAGCAGCTGAGGAAATCAAAGCCTAGGGCGTAGTACCGCAGGACAAGGTAGAGGTGATCATTAGGGTCGTTGTCAAGGGCTAATCCTAAATCTGTGTAAACAGTCATCCTACAACTCATTGGTGGGGGCATGCGGATTAAGATTTTATTTGGTGAGATTGGAGGCTCCAAGGCGATCGTACTCGGGACTAGATTAAAGGATAGTAGATCCCGCAACGAGTATAAAATTAATTGTGCACCATGAAGAAGAGGTAAGAGCAATAAGCAACGAATATAAACAAAAGAAAATAGAAAACATAAAGATTAGCAAACAAACTAGTTCTGCCTCCCCCCTCTTAGTTAGTTTCACCACCTCTTCGGAACTTTCAGAAGGAATGAAACTATATCTGTCTACACTCTACTCACCACAAAAAAATGGGGTTGTCGAAATGAGAAATAGAACCATTCATAACAAGGTTTGATGAATGCTAAAAGAGAAATCTGTACCGCCGATTCTAGGAAGAAGTAGTTAACACTGTTATTTATTTGCTCAACAAAGCTCTAACAATGAGTCTTGATGGCAAGACCCCTTATGAAGCTTGGATAGTCATCAAACTACAAATTGATCATCTCAGATCGTTTGGATGTCTTAGACATATGAAGAAAGTTTCTAGTAATTTGAAGAAACTAGAAGAGAGGACTAAACCAATGGTACTCATTGGCTATGAAAAAGGCAGCAAATAGTATAGAGCTCATTATTCCTCTACAAACAACATACATATCACACGAGATGTTATATTTGAAGAAGATTGCTGGTGGATTTGGTAGAACTCTTGTAAAATGCAAATGGGTACCACATGTAACTCTCCTTTCTCTTCTAACTTTATAGCTGACCAAGTCAATCATGATATTGAGCCAGCTCAAGTTCAAGATAACCTTGAAAATCAGGTTTTCAAAGCATCATCTAATGAAACTACCTCCTCCAAAGAAAGTAGACTGAGGAAGTTAAAACATTAGCCCATATATACTAGCACTCATCAAGGGGAAGAGTGCACTAATGAAGTATGTCATTTCTTTGAAGACGAACCATATTCTATGGAAGATGCTTTGAAAATAAGTGGCTAGAATTCTGCAATGGATGAAGAAATGAGAGCCATTGAAAATAATGAGACTTGGAAATTAGTCTCACCTCCCAAGCACTATCGACCGATAGTTTGATATGAGTCTATAAGGTAAAAAGGAACTAAAGTGATGAAACGTTGACGCCTAAAACACGTTTGGTAGTTAAAAGGTTGTGCTCAAGGACAACGTAAAGACTATGATGAAGTCTTCGCACTAGTGGCTATAATTGAAAAAGTCAAAAGGCTTTCCACTATCTATGCACAACATGGATGGTCAATTGATAACATGCATATTTAACTCAAATTCTTATCTTATTTAACTCATATTCATGCTTATTTTATGTGATTATGATGCATGTTATCATAGTTTTCATGAATTTTCTCTATTAGTATGCCATTCTACGAAAGTCCATATTAATACATTAATTATGGTTAATTATGTGCTTTATGAATGTTTAATCTTTTATTAATTACCTTACTTTGACCTTAGTAGATGATTAAAAGGATTAATTATAAGAAAAGAATGATTTGATGATTAAAAGAGAGAATTCTTAATCAATGCCTTAGTATTATTTTCAATCCGTCCCGTTTTCTTCTTTGAAATTATATTTTAGGTGGCATAATATTAAAAATGAAGAAATTTGTGATCCAATGGAGAAAATTTTAGTTAAAAGGAGTTATATTTATAAAGATATGGATTTTTTAATTTTGTAGATTTTTCCTGGATTTTAATTTGATTTTATTGACTTTGATTCATTTATTCCATAATTTAAATCGCAAAAAGGGGTTTTATTTCCACAGGACCCGTGGATCTGACATGGTGCGCACGACCCGCGTGGATGTGACATGGCATGCAAGGCCATGTGAGAGAGCCACGCGAGCCCATGCAACGCCTAGGTGACGCGGAGGTGGCGCCTAGGTGGTAGTGAGGGGCCACGTAGGTACACGCGGATGCCCGAGTGGCGCCACGTGGCATTCAGGGGTGGCAAGTGAAGGGCACACGGACTAGTGGGCCTTGGTTATAGTATTGGAGTGGTAACACATTTGCGTTAAGCCGCCCCACCATTTATACTCGCCTTCTCTTTTCATTTCCTCCGTGTGGGACTTTGTTCCCGTGATAATTCTTCTTTGCAGGGCACGTGGCAGAAGACGGCATCATGTTAAGCACGTCGATCGCGTGGACTCGGGTCCACGCGATCATCATCAAGACACCTAGGTTAAAAGGCATTTAAGTGAAGCGATCGACAACTCACCGTGCACCACGTGGCTTTATCGAACAAATGTGATTCAACGCGATTTCGACGCATCATGGGGAGACGTGTGGATGCACTATGACGGTCCGATGAAAGACTGGACGACAGAAATTGGGCAAAGATCATGGACATCATGACGGGGGATTGTGCCCACTGTTTGCAAGCGACATGGATGCATCAGAACCTTTCGATCTTCATCAAATAGGAGATAGACAGCAAGATCAGGGGATCGTGGGATCGTGGCCCATGATCATTGCTCGATCACAGCCCTCGACCAGTCTTCACCAAATCGGATGGTCCACGATTTTCGCTGACATTTTCTTATAAATACCGATGTTCTTCCCTTTACGATCTTAACTCTTGATTGAACCATGAAGTAATTAAGTGATTTTGTGAGCAAGATCTTCAGTTCCTCGTGACACCTCCCCACGTTTAGACATGATTGCGATCCAATCGGGACAGGATTGATCTCGAATCGTTGCTTGATTTGATCGCATTATCCCCTTGAATGCCGAACCTACGCGAGGAAGAAACCAACCCAAATCCTCTTCAATCCATGTGAGTTAAAGTCCAAGTCTCGCGTCAATTGGGTTAGTAGTGAGAATGAATCATTTATCTTCCAACAATTTGTATTAGATTAGGAGGTTAATTTTGCTTTAAAAGTTGTTTTGTTCTTCATTTTTGCCCACATTTGATTTGAATTTTTGCTGATTTTGAAATAAAGATATCTCCCTGATCTTAACTCGGAATCACTTGATTCTCATTTTATTAGATTCTTTGTTTCATCAGCTTTTTGTGAATAGCAAATTCGTTAAATTCTATGATCATTTGACCCCTCAATTTAACGTTTGACCAACCACTGTTCATTTTCAATCCGAATTTGGGCATTGACTTGTGGGATCAATTATTATTAAATATTACTTGAAATTTGACAATTTTGTCTCCTTGAAATCCTCTGCTCGTTAAATTTCTATTGAGATATCAATTTTGAGATTTGGATATCATTTGGTTAGTCAATTTGAAGATTTACACTGAAGTGTTCATTTCAGGATTTTTTTTATCTTTGATTTTCAATAATTCATAATAAATCCAATTCTTATCGAAAAATCACGAATTTTATATAAGTAAATTCCATTCTCTCTCTAGTTTTTGAATATATAATTTTCGTACTATTTCAAGCTCTGTTCTATTCTCTTATTTTTAGAAAGTAAGTTGTTGGTCAAAGTCAACGCTTTGACCTTGACTTCTGACATTTCTTCTAAATATCAGTTTTCTAAAGTCTTAAAATATTGTATTTCATATATTTAGACCATTTCTATTGATTATATAACATTATCACTTCTTTAAAACCCTAATTAAACGTAAGTTTGACCAAGTCAACTCTGTGATAAAAGTCAGCCGTATTCTCTTTGGATCGACCCGATACCTACCCTATACTTGATTTTATATCTTTGTTATTGTGAGGCCGGAGTTATAAATTTTGTTTGACCGACGTTTGTGGGATTTAACGACCGCATAAAACGCATTGTCAAAATGGCGCTGCTGCTTGGGAGCATGCGTTATTGATTCTGTTGCTTGATTTCGAGGTCATATATAGGTTTCTGTCTTCTATTGTTTACTGACCTGCAAAGAAATAATTAGATCCTCTCAGTTGTGAAAAAGGTATAGCGAGGTAATATTACCTAATTTTGCCCATTAGTTGACATTTTTGGTGCTAATTTGGTAGTCTATTTTGTGTTTTTCACTTATTTGAGACGACGATATCGATATATCTCAAGTACATTCTCTGTTAGAAGTAATCTATTAGTATTATTATCTTTAGTGGTGCGACTTGTGATATTGTGTAGCCTGATCTATCTTTTTGGTGGAGTAGAGTGAAGCATTTGCATTTGGAACATCACATTTGTCGTCTAACCCTTTTCTGACTTTCTTATATATATATATATATCTACTAATCTATGATCTTTTTGATATAGATATGAATTGGCATCCTAGGAACCGAGGAGGATGACAAGGACATCAAAATCAGCGACCCACGAGGCATACAACGAATAACGCCTTGTATGAGGACCTTTTCGACACATCTGCACATTCTAGAGCTCCATCAGAGGCTACTAGTGATCCTATGCCAACCATCACCACACCAGGGCGAGGAGAACTGATAGATGCCCCTCTTCCCCCGGAGATAGTGAGATGACGTCTTAGCGATTACGCAAGATTGGTCATCCAAACACAGACTACGTGAGTCAATGCCCCTCTTCAAGTAAGTGCAAATTTTAAAATTGACTCACATATTCATGGCCTTCTACCAATTTTTCATGGACTACCATTGGAGGACCCGTATTGACATGTGGACGAATTCAGCTAGGTGTGCAAATTCAACCTATTCCATAATGTCCCCTTCGAGACGGCCAAGATGCGCTTCTTCCCCTTCACGCTTAAGGAAAGGGCAAATTAGTGGTTTTTCACCTTGTGCTGCGAGTTTGATTCATGGAGAGATATGGAAGATGCATTGTTGCATAAGTACTACTCGGTAGGTAAGACTAGTGCCGTGAGAAGAGTCATACGTGAGTTCTCACAAGGACTGGGTGAGGTTTTCAACGAGGCATGGGAGAGACTTAGAGATCTCTTGAGACAATGCTCACATCATGGTATACCTAAACATGAGATTGCTCAGATTTTTTATGATCATTTAGGTGCACCTGACAGATATTTGCTTGATGCCGCTAGTGGAGGCACATTCATCAGCAAATATGAGGATGAAGCCCTCGAGCTGATCGAGTGGGTGGCGGAGAACAGCCATCATCACGCAGCTAAATCCTTCGGAGGGCGGAGTGCTCTTGTGAAGGGAGGGATGTTGGATGCGAATGCGGCAGAGACAAGTATGCTTTTAGATAAGTTTGAAAATCTGACAGAGGCACATAACTTGATCATGGATTTGCTTAAGATCCGACTGGGTTTTGATGGCCTCACGCTAGTATCACAGATCGGTGTCTCTCCATGTTCACATTTCTCTAGTCTTGAGCACGTCGAGCTGGATTGTCCTATGATGGCAATCTAGTGCCATTTTCATTTCAGCCAAACCCTACTACATATCCAGATTTGAGACAAGCGAGTAGGTCAAACCACCCGAATCACGGTTATTCTAGTTTTCATAACACATCTTATGCGCATTAACGGAACGGGCGGCACACTCCATATTATCAGCCCTTTGGATCCGCGCCGGAGCATATGAGGAACCCGAGGTTGACATCTTTCGCCCCCGGTCTTCTCATAACATGCTAAATTAACATGATAAAACATGATTATTGATGCATATTAAGGCATAAATGATTTCATTTCCATGAATGTTATCATACTTATGTGTATTTTCCTATCATTTCATGAAAAAGTCATTATAATCTCAAAAATACTTTAAATTAGGGTTAAATATGATGATTTAAAAATAAATAATTAATAACCCATCTTTACTTGAGATTATCGAGGTTTTTAAAGTTAAAATAATGAGGGAAAATGTTTTATAAACATTTATTTATATTCTCTTAAGTTAAAATCTTTAAAAAAATAAATGTATTTATAAAATAAAAATTAAATCTCTCATCATTTATTAATTTTGACTTTTTAAAATGATAGATAATTAAATTTTGGATCAAATGAAAGAAATTTGGATTAATTTGGAGTTATATTTTAAAAGTTATGAATTTTCTAATTTTTAGGGATTTTTTTGGATTTTTCTGAATTAATTTTGCGATTTTAATGTTAAAAATGAATTAAAAATAATACAAAAAAGGGTTTTTAATTTCGCGCAAGACCCACGTGGATGCAACGTGGCACTGAGGGCCACGTGGCAGCACCACGCGGGCCCACGCGGTGCCTACGCGGTGATGTGACGCTTATTTATATTTACATATATATTGGTTATAGTACGTATAGTCTTCTGATTATCGGAAGATAATTATTACCTCTGTTATCCGTCGCATATTATAAACCTGTCCCCTTCCTTTAATTTTCTCCCTGTGGGACTAAGTTCCACGGAGTTTATAAATGTGCAGGTGACGTGGCAAAGGGAGAGGCATCGGATCGGATGGAGCTTGGATCATCGTGCGTCGATCGCATGGACGCGTGGACCACCGATCGCGATAAAAAAACACGTGCTTTCATAATGGGATTATAACGGTCTTGATTAAATCCCGCGCTACACATCTGGACCGTCAGATCGCGATCCAAGGGGTGGAAACTCATGCGTTTTATAACCCATCTCATCAAGCTTCATCTGGACCATCCATCAAGGTCGGACGACTACGACTTAATTGAAATGGTCCACGATGGACCGTTCCATCGTAACCGTTGATCATTTCGATCGGACGGTTACGCCCAAATGCCCTATAAAACAAGGTGTTCTTCAGATTTGTAAAGCATTTGAGTTAGAAATCAATCCAATTGATCTATTTAGACACCTCCCTTCTCGAATCTCTCAATTCTAGCTTCTTCTACATCAATTTCCGCATCCACGGAGGGCAAGAACTTGACATTTGGTTGAGTAGATTAAGAGAAATTGACGCTTGAATCTCCACATCACGTTCTTCCCGTTTTCGGCAATTAAGAGGTTTAATCGCGTCGATTTGATTGCCATTTAGGATTAGCGAAAGCAGTTTTCCATAATCTACCTTTCTATCATGTGTAATTTTAATTTAGATTAGGATTCAAGGTTTAATTTCATTTAATTTTTGTTGATTTCGTGATTTTCTCGTCCGAAAATTTCTCTCCACTTCGATCTTCAATTTCTCCGCGAAATCAAGATCAATATCGATGATTCTTGATTCCGTGGAAGCGATTTGAAGTTATCTTTCATAGTATACCATTTTCCCCAATTTCTACCATCGATTTATCATCCGATTTGATCAATTTCAAAGAAAACATCAAGAATTTCCCTATTTCCCTATGTATTCGACCCTTATTTACCATTATACCCCTCAATTCGAATCATTTTCATCAAATTGGTAAGTTTGGAATTAGTTTTGACACGAGACCGTGTGAAATCAACGACCTCGCGGTATCGTCTCTTCATCTTCCCATAGTGGTTACACCGCCATCGGTAGTACCACCTCCAGCACCTTCAGTTGACCCCATCATGAGTGCATTAGCACAAATGATGAGTAAACTGAATGAAGTTAGTGAGCGACTTGATACAGTCGAAGGGGCTAAAGCCCAATGCTTCGATGCTTCTACCAAGCAAAGGGAGGGTAAGCGAGCTGAATTTATAGATCAATTACCTTCCCAACCTTTAGCAAACCTTAAGAATGTAGGGCAAGCATCGAAGAGCCGCACCGACAATGTGATCAAAGTTCGCATTGATAGTGCATCGGACGAGGCACATGCCATTTCGGGCCTACGTAGCGGCAAGATCTTAGTGGATCCTCGTAAGGACCACAAGTGCCGCAAGGACCCGCTTGAGGAGAAGGATGATCATTCCTCTCCCACGATTATTCCGGAGGAGGACTCCGATGATGAGGAGGCACCCAATGAGGAGAGTAGGGCAGAACCCAATCCCTAGGTTTACAAACCTCGAATGCCATATCCTCAGTTATTGAGCCGGCCCAGGGTCTCTACGAGTGATAGTGATGATGCATTGCTCGAGGCTTTTGAGACAGGATACTATCACCATCCCATTAGTAGATACTCTCCAGCATATTCCATCCTACGCTAAGTTCTTAAAAGGACTTTGCACCCCTAAGAGGAAGCCCATAAATATCCATATGAGTGAGACCGTTAGTTCTATCATGTTGATTACGCTTCCTCGTAAGCGACGTGATCCGGGAGCTCCCATGATTAGTTGTGAGATAGGGGGCAGGAGTTTCACTCGATCTCTCCTCGACAAGGGGGCTACGATCAATATCCTCCTGAAGGGAGTGTATAACTTTTGTCCACTTGGCGAGTTGCAGCCATTATTTATCAAGTTGAGCTTAATAGATGGATCTGTGAGACGACCTCACAGCATTGTAGAGGATGTGATAGTTAAGGTAGAAAACTGGTACTTTTCGGTAGACTTTATTATCGTGGATATGAAATCCACGAAGGACTTCACCGACTACCGCATCATACTAGGGAGGCCATTTTAAGCTACCATGAAAGCAATTACAAATTGGGACAAGAGCGAAGTTATATATCAGTTAGAAGATAGCACGATGAAGGTGAGCATCAACAAGTTGATGCGACATTCTTCGCATGAGTCCGATGAAGTAGGCACTGCCAATATTCACAAGGATTCAGAGATTTCGAGTTGCATTGAGGAGACGATGGTAGCTATTGTGGACAAGAGCTTCGAGGAGCCCAAGGATGATCCATTTCCCTCCAGCGATACGGTACTCGAGCTAAAACCATTTTCTTCTACGTTGAAATATGTTTTTCTTGATCATCATTGCGCTAACCCTGTTATTATATCCTCGCAGATAGATTCGGACCAGGAGGAGAGACTATAGGCGGTCTTGTGAGGAAGAAAGGAAGCAATCATATGGAACTTATCGAACCTTAAGGGAATCGATCCCTCTTTGTGCACTCATCGCATTTTCCTAGAGGAGGATTCTTGTCCCTCTAGAGAGGCACAAAGGCAGCTAAACCCTAAGGTATGGGATGCAGATAAGGATAAAATCCTTAAATGGCTTAATGCATGTATCATTTATCGCATCTTCGATAGTCCATGGGTCACTCCGGTGCATCTTGTCCCAAAGAAGGCGGGGATCACCGTGACAAAAAATGACAAGGGCGAAGAACTTCAAACGTGTGGCAAGTATGCATCGACTATCGGAAGCTAAACGTGATGACTAAAAAATACCACTTTCCCTTACCATTTATTGACCAAATTCTTGACAAGCTTTCAGGTCAAGTATTTTATTGCTTCCTAGATGGCTATTCTGGGTACAATCAATTAATGATACACCCTGATGGAGGTCTTCATGACACTTATGATAAAGAGAAGATGACATTTACATGTCCATTTGGCACTTATGCATTTCAGTGTATGCCATTTGGACTATGTAATGCTCCTTCCACTTTCTAGAGGTGCATGATGGCCATCTTCTCTGACTTTATAGGGGAGAGTATGGAGGTCTTCATGGACGACTTTTCAATTTTCAGGCCGAGTTTTGATGCGTGCTTAGAGCACTTAGCGCAAATCCTCGACGTTTGCGTTAAGAAACACCTAGTCCTTAGTTGGGAGAAGTCTCACTTCATGGTAAGAGAAGACTAAACCATGACTAATTCGATGGGTTCTCCTTCTTCAAGAATTCGATTTGGAGATTAAAGACAAGAAGGGAAGTGAGAACTCAGTAGCTGATCATTTTTCCTCCACTTCATACCGCATCTTCACGTGAGATTAGTGACACATTTCCCAATGAATAGCTTCTCACCATAGTGACTAAGGTACCTTGGTTTGCACATATTGTTAATTACTTAGTCACAAAATCTGTCCCCGAGGATTGGAACACGCATCAAAAGAAAAAAATTTCCTATGATATTCGATATTATTTTTGGGAAGAACCCCAATTGTTCCATGTAGGGGCTGATCAGATTATTTGGCGATGCGTTTCGGAGGAGGAGCAAGAGCATATTTTCTTGATGTGTCACTCGTCCTTATGTGGAGGATATTTTGCGTCGAGAAATATTGGATCGAAGGTGGTACAAAGTGGCTTCTATTGGCCAACTCTATTCAAGGATGCGATCAAGTATTGTAAGGAATGCCTCAAATGCCAATCCGCATTAACCATCTCAAAGCGAGATGAAATGCCCTTAAAAACCATCCTTGAGGTAGAGATTTTTTATCTTTGTGGGATTGACTTTATGGGACCATTTCCACCATCGGAGGGAAAGGAGTACATTCTTGTAGTGGTGGATTATGTGTCCAAATGGGTCGAGGCGATACCGACAAGGATAAACGATCATCGAGTGGTTAATAAGTTTTTTGTTACCAATATATTTTCTCAATTCGGTTGTTCTAGAGCTACTATTAGTGATGGTGGATCTCATTTTACTAACTCTCATTTCAAGAGTTTAATTAAGAAATATTGAGTTCACCATCGCGTCACGATCCCATATCACCCCCAAGAAAATGGCCAACTAGAAGTCAGCAATAGAGAAGTCAAGAACATCTTGAAGAAGATCATTCGCACGGATAGAAGC
The DNA here is from genome assembly GCA_024174645.1 of Lemna minuta. Classification (NCBI taxonomy): domain Eukaryota; kingdom Viridiplantae; phylum Streptophyta; class Magnoliopsida; order Alismatales; family Araceae; genus Lemna; species Lemna minuta. Next base: position 16,477,631 of record CM044102.1, on the reverse strand, counting down.
GATTGGGCAGCGAAGCTACCCGATGCTCTATGGGCCTACCGCACCGCATTCAAGACACCCATCGAGAAGTCTCCTTTTAGTCTCATTTATAGAAAACCTTGCCACCTCCCCGTCGAGTTAGAGCATAGAGCATAGAGCATATTGGGCTATTAAAAAGCTCAATCTATCTCTTGATCAAGCCAGAAAGGAAAAACTTCTTAAACTTCAAGAGCTCTAAGAATTACGAAATGAGTCCTATTAAAATGCCTAGATTTATGAGGCCAAAAATAAAGCCTTCATGACAAGCATATTAATAGGAAGACTTTTCATGTTCATGACAAGGTATGGCTTTATAATTCTCGTCTTAAACTCTTTTCAGGGAAGTTGCGCTCTAGGTGCGACGGTCCATATGAGGTCCTTGAAGCATATGAGAATGGATCGGTCTTGATTTTAGATCCTAAGACCAAAAATTCCTTCAAGGTAAATGGACATAGGTTGAAACCATATATTGGTGAAGAAGGACCACCACCTACGCATAGTGAAGAGCTACAACTTCTTGAGATTCCAGCCACTAATTAGTTGTGAGAGTGAGTTGAGTCTAGCTAAAGACGAAAAACTTAGCGCTTGTTGGGAGGCAACCCAACCTTATTTTCGCATTTACTTTCTAATTTTATTCCTATTTTTGCATTTATTTTTACTATTATATTTGCTTTTGTTCTTCTATAAGCTCATTAGGTGCTAAGGAGGAGAGAACATCAAAGGAGGAAATTCAGCCCCAAAAGAACTCCACAAATGAAGAGAAGAATGCAACCAATGCAAATTCCCGCTATGTTTTTCTTTTACCCCCTTTCTTTCTCTTCCTATTTATTATTTTTGCATGTCATGCATCATGATTGCCATCTCTTTGCCATGAGCATGCTGATTTTTATTGAGGACAATAAAAGGAATGAGTGTGGGGGGGGGAGTTTTCTACAAAACTTAAAATTTGTAAAACTTTTTGCATTCCTTCATTTAGTATTCTATGCACAATCTGATTTTTAAACCATGTGAACAACAGCATGATTTTCTCAAAACCTCATGAAATAGTAAAGCATAGAGTGCATTAACACCTTCACTTATTTAGAAAGCCATGGGAAGAGCAACCTTAAGTGTTATGTTGAGGTGGTGATAGAGTCGATGAAATTATGGATCTAAGTATTCCTTTGGGGAACCATATAGTCTAATATAAGAATCTACTCAAGCTCCTTGTATGATTTTTCAAAACTTTCTATACTTCTCATCCACTCATTCTTCTTTCTAAATCTTGAGTTAATGACTCCTTGCACGCACATCTTTCCGCTTTCCATAGCAAGTCGTAGCTTCTATCATCCTTTTATGGGCACTAATATTATTGACATAGTGAAGCTCCCTTATCCATAGAGATACCAAAGCCTCTTCAGGGGAATAAGCTGCAAGTCTACTACGGATGACACATGGGTAGGATGAGGACCGTGAAATGAGTTAATGTGTTTTCAATAAGTTGCATAAAAAGCCTTATAAATTTCAAATTCGGCATTCACTAATCTCTTTTTCTAAAAAGACTTGAAGGAAGTAGAATTAGGATGAATACATAATAAAAATTAAAGAAGTAGAATTAGAATGAAAGAAAAAGGAAAAGAAAAAAAAAGTGGAATTAGGATGAAAGAAAAAGAAAAACAAAGTAGAATTAGAATGGAAGCTGCCTCCCATGTGTTTTAGCCGATTTTTTCTTATAGCCATTATATATGAAAAGGATGATGCTTGCTTCTACTTCTTGCGCTTATATTATTCATGTCCATAGTGCAAGGAGGAATCGAAAATTGATTTGGTATTATGAATCTTTTTCTTAAGTTATTTATAATCTTATTAGTATGTAGAGCAAGAGAATTCTTAGTTCATTTGGTGGATTAAAGTGTTTGCTGGAGGAATGTCGTGACCCAAAGTTTCTAGTACATTACTTTCTTCTTGACATCATTTAAGATAGAACGCTCATTTCAAATTCTATCAATGCTTAAACCTATGGTTTTCTAAAGCTTGTTAGTCCTATTACACATTCTTTATCTTTCCATTACTAAGGGTCTAGCAATGATTTAAGTTGGAGGGGTGTGATAACATGCATATTTAACTCAAATTATTATCTTATTTAACTCATATTCATGCTTATTTTATGTGATTATGATGCATGTTACCATAGTTTTCATGAATTTTCTCCATTGGTATGCCATTCTACTAAAGTCCATATTAATGCATCAATTAGGGTTAATTATGTGCTTTATGCATGATTAATCTTTTATTAATTACCTTACTTTGACCTTAGTAGATGATTAAAAGGATTAAGTCCATGAAAAGAATGATTGGATGATTAAAAGAGAAAATTCTTAATGAATGCCTGATGTAGGATATTTCAAGTGATGATGATATGACGATGATGAAAATATTGAAGAAATAATCCTAAAAATAATTGAGGGATCTATGAAATGATATCATTGTTATGTAGATGATTAAATCAGTGAAAATGCAGAGTAGGATAATTCAGAAATGTGAGGAGAATAGAGATGAGATTATGATAGATTATAGTGATATAAATATGAGTATATATATAAGAGAAGGAAGTAGGAGAATAGAATAATAGGACAATGATTGGGGAGTAGATAATAGTGAGTATAAAGGAGAAGGACGAGGTGAGGATAATATATTATATACTATAAATTTGCGGATGATGGATTTAGGAGAGAAAATAGATAAACTAGGTAGGATAGTGAGGAAGAGAACAGATAGGGAAGGACGATCAATGTTGGACATATGATAGTATCAAGAGAACTATTGATCATGGTTTTTTTAAAAAGATATAGAGGATAATACCTAAAAATGGCGTGAAGTAGATGTCCTTGAAGATCTCCACATGACCAAGATGATTCCTCTATTTGCTTCTTACTTTGAATGGATGAAAGAGGACAGCAATTGAGGGAGAAGAGATAGGAAGATAGAACGTGGAAAGAAGAAGATGCGGGAGAGGGTGATGGAGAAACGGGGAACATGAACACGGGGAAAAAGTAACCGGTAACCAAAATTTCATTCAAAATACAACTGCTATTTTCGTTTACACGTTTTCATTTTATAGAAATAGAGAGAGAGGAAGTTATAGGAGACATCACATCGCGGTAATCTCTTGCGTAGGAACAGTTACACACTTCTCTGGTAGTTGTAGTTATTTGTCGATAGAATCCGTGCTGACCGTCCGCTAGATTTTTAGTTAGAAAAGGCCACCCGACGGAAAATCTTAATATGTGACTTTCTTGGATTCCTCAGTCTGATTGTGTATGACCTTCTTTAACAAAAGGGCGGGAGAATAAAAAATTGGAATTGGGATACTCATACGGGTTTGAAGAGTCCTGGTCATTTCAGTTCAAGGCGACGAGACTCGAGAAGGCACTAGAGATGGTGTTGGAGCTGGCGCTGATGATTCGTCAACGGTATCTTCAGGGTGTTGACTTATTTTCTGCAGGTGTCGATGACTTGAGATTGGCGGAAGGCAGACACTGATAAAAGAAGATATGTGTCTTTCCGATTCCTCGTTAAAGGTGAGTACGTTGATTTGTTTTCCTTCTGATTCTCTGAGCTTTAAATGCTGGAATTGATTTGAGGACCGACAGAAGGCTGAGGCGATGGACGGGACGTGGTAAGTGTTCGTTGAGCAGTTTCTGTGCGTTGCATAGAGCTTTGACGCGCAACTTCTAAAGTTGGAACTTGACGTAAATCTGGATCGCTGTTCGATATCCATCAGGTTGACGTTCCATGCATGGAGTTATCGTCAATGATATCGACGAGGTAGGCGACGGGTTTGACTTGATCTTTTGTCGTTGAAATTCTTGCTTTGGTTAGTAAGTGACGCTCGAGGATGGCGCGTCACGAAGACGATGTATATGGTACTTTGAAGATGATATTTGCATGGACTAGGTGTGCATTAGGTGAATTAGGGATCAGGTCTTTTGCTGCTTGATCTTTTACCGAAAACCTGCGCTTGGCTTCGTTAGATGGTTGTGCTTCATACAGAGTCGCGTTGCATATAGATGGTCATCCTCCAGATTGACTCCCTACATTCTTCATCAGCAGGTAACCGGACGTGAACACAGGTTTGATCCTTTGTCTGTTCGGGCCATTGTCATCTTCTTGCTAGGAGATTTAGCTCCTAGGGAGGTCCATCACAGGAATGTCGGGGTGATTTCCTGTTAGCAGTAGTATTGCTTGTAGGGAAATTGGGATATAGCCATCTTAATCTTCGCCGTGGAGAGAACAATCTGTGATGTACTTTATTTATGACTTTATTGACGCGTTTGTCCACTTTCTTCACTTTCATGGAAAGCTTCCTAAGTCTTCAGACCTCTCCTTAGGGGTAAGAGAGGGTGTATGAACATGAAGATTTTAAGAATTTATCCTTGTGATTGATCTTCATAACTTCTTGAACAGCCTTTACTTTAGGTGCAATCGTGCATGGTTTTATCTTGAAGTAAAACCTGATAGCAATACTTCCATAAGTGATTGATCTCTCCTATGATTCTAACTAGAGGTGGTATTCAAATAAAGAAAGAAATGGAATAACAAAGATGTTCCTATTTTCTTTTCTTTTGAGATCATTTATTCACACAAGGTACCTATGATATAGTGGATGTGGTTTGGAAGATTAGGAACCTATATCAAAGGAAAAGGGGTGGTTGACCTGGTCCACTTAAGGAATTCTAGGTTTCTAAAGATAAGGATTAAATCCTTTGACCAAGTCAATCTTTAGATCAGTATAAAATAGGATGAGGGAAGATAATTCCCTTAAGATCTACACTCTCTTTAATTATTTAAAGAGGTTTTCTTCATCCATTTAATGAATGGATAATTTTTCAAATTGGTGGATAAGGAGGAGGAGGAGGATAGGTTCACTTAGAACCCTTGTGTTCATGTTTCGAAATAATTCTCCATCAACGCCTTAGTATTATTTTCAATCCATCCCATTTTCTTCTTTGAAATTATATTTTAGGTGGCATATTATTAAAGATGAAGAAATTTTTGATCTAATGAAGAAAATTTGAGTTTAAAAGGAGTTATATTTTTAAAGTTATGGATTTTTTAATTTTTGAGATTTTTCCTGGATTTTAATTTGAATTTTTTTACTTTTATTGATTTTATTCCTTATTTAAAATCACAAAAAAGAGGTTTTATGTCCACAGAACCCACGGAGTTGACGTGGCACGCAGGACCCGTGCGGATGCGACATGGCATGCAAGGCCACGTGCTAGAGCCACACGAGCCCATGCAGCGCCTAGGTGGCGCGAATGCGTGGCTGGGCCATGCAGGTTCATGCAGATGCCCGAGTGGTGCCACTTGGCAATGAGGGGCTGGCAGGTGGAGGGCCCACGGGTTAGTAGGCCCTGGTTATAGTATTGGGGCAGTAACGCATTTGCGTTAAGCCGCCCCACCTTTTATACTCGCCTTCTCTTTTCATTTTCTCTATGTGGGACTATGTTCCCATGATAATTCTTCTTTGTAGGACACGTGGCAGAACAAGGCGCGTTGGATACGAATTGCGTCACGTTAAGCGCGTCAATAGTGTGGACTCGGGTCCACACGATCATCATCAAGACACGTGAGTTAAAAGGCATTTAAGTGAAGTGATCGATGACTCACCTTGCACCACGTGGCTTCATCGAACGAATGTGATTCAACGCGATTTTGGGGCATCATGGGGAGACGTGTGGATGCATTATGACGATCCGATTAAAGATTGGACGACGGAAATTGGGCCAAGATCATGGACATCATGATGTGGGATTGTGCCCATTGTTTGCGAGCAAAGTGGACACATCAAAACCTTTTGATCTTCATCAGACTAGAGAAACACTATGCGATGGTGGGATCATGGGATCCTGGCCCATGATCATTGATTGATCACAGCCGTTGATTGGTCTTCACCGAATCGGATGGTCCGCGATTTCGCCTGAGATTTTCTTATAAATAGCGATGTTCTTCCCTTTGTATCTTAACTCTTGATTGAATCGTGAAGTAATTAAGCAATTTTTGAGCAAGATCTTGAGTTCATCGTGATCCCCCCCCCCATGTTTAGACATGATTGCAATCCAATCGGGGAGGGATTGATCACGAATCGTTGCTTGATTCAGTCGTATCCTCCCTTGAACGCCGAACGTACTCGAGGAAGAAACCAACCCGAATCCTCTTCACTCGACGTCAATTAAAGTCCAATTCTCGCGTCAATCGGGTTAGTAGTGAGAATTGATCATTTATCTTGCAACAATTTGCATTTAGATTAGATTTAGAAGGTTAATTTTGCTTTAAAAGTCAATTTGTTCTTCCTTTTCGCCCCAATTTGATTCGATTTTTTTACTGATTTTGAAATAACGACATCTTCACTTCGAATCACTTGATTCTGGTTTCATTAGATTCCTTCTTTCATCAGCTTTCCGTGGATAGAAAATTCATGAAATTCCATGATCATTTGACCCCTCAATTTAACGTTTGACCAACTACTCTTCATTTTCAACATGAATTTGGGCGTTGATTGCTAGATTGATTACACTTAAACTATAACTTGGAATTTGACAATTTTTGTCTCTTTGGAATCCTCTGGTTGTTAGCTTTCTATTGATATATCAATTTGGAGATCAATTGGTTAGTCAATTTGAAGATTTACAGTGAAGTGTTCATTTCGGGATTTTTTTAACCTTTGATTTTCAATAAGTCATAATAAATCCAATTCTTATCAAAAAATCACGAATTTTATATCAATAAACTCCATTTTCTCTCTAGTTTTTTAATATATAATTTTCGTAATATTTTAAGCTCTTTTTTGTTATCTGATTTTCAGAAACTCAACTGTTGGTCATAGGTAATGCTTTGACCTTGACTTTTGACATTTCTTCTAAAAATTGGTTTTCTAAAGTCTTAAAATATTTTATCTCATATATTTAGATCATTTCTATTGATAATATATCATTATCACTTCTTTAAAACCCTATATAAACCTAAGTTTGACTGAGTCAACTCTATGATAAAAGTCAACCGTGTTCTTTGTTGAGAAGTGAATTGATCCAGATTAATTCAGACGTTGCATTAGCAATCGCCTTGTACTTTGTTTCAATGCTCGATCGCGCAACTGTGGGTTGTTTGTTGGATTTCTAGGAAACCAAATTGTTACCGAGGTATATGAGAAATCCATTGGATGATCGACGATCGGAGGTGTCACTGATAACATGCATTTATAACTTAATTTCTTGTCCCAATTAACTCATATTCATGCTTATTTTATGTGAATATGATGCATGTTATTCTAATTTTCATGAATTTTCTCCATTGGTATGCCATTACACTAAACTTCATATTTTTGCATAAATTAGGGATAGCTATAGGCTTGATTGATGATTAATCTTTATGCAAGGTTAAATTAATAGGAATTAAGTTCTTTCCCTGATTTATTTTAACTTTACTAAATGATTTTAAAGGTTAATTATAAGAAGGAAATTATTGGATGATTGAAAGAAAGAGATCTTAATGAATGTCTTCAGGTTATTTTTAAATCATCCTATATTCTTCTTTTAAATTATATTTTTTATGACACAATATTAAAAAGAAAAGAAATTGAGATTCGATGGAGAAAATTTGGATTAAAAAGGAGTTGTATATTTAAAGTTATGAATTTCTTAAGTTTTTGCCCTTTTTCATATTTTTAATTTGATTTTTATTGAAATTTTTAAGGATTATTTCTTATTTAAATCGTGAAAAAGGGGGTTTTTTTTATTCCACAGACCCCGTGGAGCTGACGTGGTACAAACTCTGATGTGGCGCATGGAGCTGATGTGGCGAGGAGCTGATGTGGCGCGCGGGACCACAGCACGGATGCGACGTGGCACTGAGGCCACATGGTAGGGCCACGCATGGCCCACGCGAGGCGCATGTGGCACAAACACGTGACAGGAGGCCACGGGGGTCCACGTGGATGCCCGTGAGGGGCGCCACATGGCGTGAGAATGGCTGGTGTCTGAAGGGCCCACGGGTTAGTGGGCCCTGGTTATAGGATTGGGGCAGTAAAGCAATAGCGTTAAACCGCCCCACGTTATAAGCTCACAATCTCCGCGGGACTATGTTCCCACATAATTCCTCTCTTGCAGGTGACGTGGCGGCAGCATCACAGGTGTCAGATCTGATCGCGAGGCGTCGATCACGTGGACCCGAGTCCACACAATCGAAATCAAAACACGTGCGTCAAATCCGACTTAAGTGAAATTGATCTACCTCTCACGTGGCGACGTGTGGATGCTTTGGGGAGCGTCTGATCTTCATGGGATAGGCAAAGCAAGCAGATGACGTGGGATAGGTTTGGTGGAACATCATTATACTTACGGGTGCAATCGCGACCGTCCAACCTACCTGATCAGATCGGATGGCTGAAGCAGCGTAGAGGATTTCCACGTGATTGCGGCTCCATCGTCATGCAATCATGGCTTGATTGAGCCACGATCCTGGCTCATTCCTGGTGCGATCTTGGCACACAATCACCTTGCATTTGTGGGCCACGATTATCGTGAAATTGTGGCCACCAATCGGCGTCTATTCCCGGATCAAATGGCCGAGATTTTCGGGTGAAAATCCCCTTTCGAAACGATGTATTCCCTCTTTATTTCTTAACTCTTGATTGAATCGCGAAGGAATTAAGCAATTTGAAAGAAAGATCTTGAGTTCTTCGTGATCCCCCCGCGTTTAGACTCGATTTCGATCAAAATTGGAGCGGGATTGATCACGAATTCCACCAGATTTCATGAGATTTTCCCCTTGAACGCCGAACGTCCGCGAGGAAGAAATCAAGCCAAATCCGCTTCAATCCGAGTGAATTAAAGCCCCATCATTGCAGCCATCAGGTTGGTAGTGAGATTTAATCGATTCTCTAGTGGTAATTTGAGTTTTAATTAGGTTTAGATCTTTAATTTTACATTTTAGTTCCTAGTGTTCTTCAATTTTGCCCAATTTTAGTCTATAATTTTGCTGATATTTAATAAAGGATATCTCTTTGATTATAATTCTGAATCACTTGATTTGGGTTTCATTGGATTCCTTATTTGATGAGGCTTTGGTGGATTCAAATTCGTTGAATTCCAAGTTAAAATTTGCCCGAGCGCTGTTCATTTTCAATCCAAATTTGAGCGTTGACTTTTGGGGTCAATTACTTTCAAAATATAAATTGGAATTCGATCATTTTGGTCTGTTAGAATCCTCTTGTGCTTAACTTTCCATTGATATATAAATTGCATTGATTTGAATATCATTTGACAAGTCAATTTGAAGATTTTCTCTGAAGTGTTCAGTGGAAAGAATTTTTGACCTATGATTTTCAATAACTCATAGTAAATCCATTTCTTATCGAAAAATCACGTATTTTATATCAATAAATTTCATTTTCTCTCTAGTTTCTAAATATAAAATTTTCGTAATCTTCTCACCTCTTATGATTCTCTGATTTTACAAAACTTTGAGCGTTGACTTTCGGGGTCAATTACGTTCAAAATATAGATTGGAATTCGATCATTTTGGTCTCTTTAGTATCCTCTTGTGCTTAACTTTCCATTGATATATAAATTGCATTGATTTGAATATCATTTGACAAGGCAATTTGAAGATTTTCTCTGAAGTGTTCTTTGCAAGAATTTTTTTATCTATGATTTTCAATAACTCATAGTAAATCCATTTCTTATCGAAAAATCACGTATTTTATATCAATAAATTTCATTTTATCTCTAGTTTCTAAATATTTAATTTTCATAATCTTCTCACCTATTCTGATTCTCTGATTTTACAAAACTTTGAGCGTTGACTTTCGGGGTCAATTACTTTCAAAATATAAATTGGAATTCGATCATTTTGGTCTCTTTAGAATCCTTTGGTGCTTAACTTTCCATTGATATATAAATTGAATTGATTTGAATATCATCTGACTAGTCAATTGGAAGATTTTCTCGGAAGTGTTCAGTTCAAGAATTTTCTGATCTATGATTTTCAATAATTCATAGTAAATCCATTTGTTATCAAAAAATCACGTATTTTATATATATATATATATGTATATATTTTTCTGTGATCTTTTTGATTTAGATATGAATAGTAATCATAGGAACCGAGGAGGACGATAAGGTCACCATAATCAGCGACCCACGAGGCATACAAGGAATAATCCCTTGTATGACGACCTATTTGACACATCTAGGGCTCCATTAGAGGCCTCTAGTGATTCCCTTCCAGCCATCGCCACACCAGGGCGAGGAGAGCCGATAGATGCCCCTCTTCCTACTGAGATAGTGAGACGACGTCTTAGCAATTACGCAAGACCGGTCGTCCAAAGGCAGACTACGCGAGTCAATGCCCCTCTTCAAATAGGTGAGAATTTTCAAATTGACTCACATATTCTTGGCCTTTTGCCCACTTTTCATGGACTATCATCGGAGGACCTGTATCAACATGTGGACAAGTTCAACCAAGTGTGTGAATTCAACCAATTCCACAATGTCCCCTCCGAGACGGCGAAGATGCGCTTATTCCCCTTCACACTTAAGGAGAGGGCAAAGGAGTGGTTTTTCACCTTGGGCCGCGAGTTTGATTCATAGAGAGATATGAAAGACGCATTTTTGCGTAAGTACTACTCCGTAGGTAAGACGAGTGCCGTGAGACGAGCCATACGCGAGTTCTCACAAGGGCTCGGTGAGGTTTTCTATGAGGCATGGGAGAGACTTAGAGATCTCTTGAGACAGTGCTCGCATCATGGTATACCTAAACATAAGATTACTCAGATTTTTTATGATGGTTTAGGTGCACCTGACAGATATTTGGTCGATGCCATGAGTGGAGGCACATTCATGAGCAAATATGAGGATGAAGCCCTTGAGTTGATCAAGTTGGTGGTAGAGAATCGCCATCATCATGCGGCTAAATCTTTCGGAGGACGGAGCGCTCCCGCTAAGGGAGGGATGTTGGACACGAAGGTGGTAGAGACAAGTATGCTTTTAGATAAGATTGAGAAATTGACGGAAGCACAGAACTTGATGATGGATTCGCTTAAGATCCGACCTGGTTCTGATGGCCTCGCGCCAGTTTCACATGTTGATATCTCTCCGTGTTTGCATTGCTCTAGTTTTGCGATGGTAGAGCTGGATTGCCCCATGATGGCAATCCAAGGTCAGTTTCCATTCCGGCCAAACCCTACTACATATCCAGGTTTGAGCCAAGCGGGTAGGTCAAACTACTCAAATCAGGGTTATTCTAGTTTTCATAACCCTTCTTATGTGCAGCAATGGAATGGGCAGCACATTCCATATCATCAGCCCTATGGATCAGCGCCGCAGCATATGGGGAACCTGAGGCTGGACATCTTTACACCCCGTCTTCCCCGAGCAGTCACACCTCCACTGGCAATCCCACCTCCAGCACCTTCAGTTGACCCTATCATGAGTGCATTAGCACAAATGATGAGTAAACTGAATGACGTTAGCGATCGACTCGACCGAGTCGAAGGGGCTAAAGCCCAATGCTCCGATGCTTCTACCGAGCAGAGGAAGGGTAAGCGAGTTGAATTTATGAATCAATTACCTTCCCAACCTTTGGCAAATCCCAGGAATGTAGGTCAAGCATCGTCGAGCCACACCCACAATGTGAACAAAGTTTGCATTGATAGTGCATCGGAGAAGGCACATGCCATATCGGGCCTACGTAGCGGCAAGGTCTTAGTCCATCCTCATACGGACCACAAGCACCGCAAGGACCCGCTTGAGGAGAAGGACGACCGTCCATCTCCCACGATTATTCCGGAGGAGGACTGCGAGGATGAGGAGGCACCCGATGAGGAGAGTAGGGCAGAGCCCAATCCCAAGGTCTACAAACCTTCAGTACCTTATCCTCAGTTATTGAGCCGGTCTAGAGTCTCTACGAGTGATAATGATGATACATTGCTAGAGGCTTTTAGATAGGTTACTATCACCATCCCATTAGTAGATGCCATCCAGCATATTCCATCCTTCACGAAGTTCTTAAAAGGACTTTGCACCCTTATGAGGAAGCCAAAACGTATCGATATGAGTGAGACCATTAGTTCGATCATGTTGGGTATGCTTCCTCGTAAGCGACATGATCCGGGAGCTCCCATGATTAGTTGTGAGATAGGGGGTAGGACTTTCACTCGATCTCTCCTCAACACGGGGGCTAGTGTCAATATTCTCCCGAAGGGAGTGTATGACATTTGTCCACTTGGCGAGTTGCAGCCATTATTTATCGAGTTGAGCTTAGCGGATGGATCCGTGAGACGACCTCACGACGTAGTAGAGGATGTGATAGTTAAGGTCAAAAACTGGTATTTTCCGGTAGACTTTATTATCGTGGATATGAAATCTACGAAGGACCTCACCGACTCTCCCATCATACTTGGGAGACCATTTTTAGCTACCGTGGAAAGCAATCACGAATTGGGGCAAGGGCAAAGTTCTATTTCAGGTTATAGAAAGCACGATGCGACATCTTTCACACAAGTTCGATGAGGTAGGCACCGTCGATATTTACGAGAATCCAGAGATCTCGAGTTGTATCGAGGAGACGATGGTGGCTATTGAGGACAGGAGCTTCGAGGAGCCCGAGGATGATTATAATTCCAAATCACCTAATTTAGGTTTCATTGGATTCCTTATTTCATCAACTTTCCGTGGATGGCAAATTCGTCAAATTCCAAGTTCATTTGACCCCTCAATTTAACGTTTGCTCGAGCACTGTTCATTTTCAATCCAAATTTGAGCATTGACTTTCGGGGTCAATTACTTTCAAAATATAAATTGGAATTCAATCATTTTGGTCTCTTTAAAATCATCTGTTTCTTAGCTTTCTATTAATATATAAATTCCAGGATTTGGATATCATTTGACCAGTCAATTTGAAGATTTTCTCTGAAGTGTTCATTTCAGGAATTTTCTGATATTTGATTTTCAATAACTCTGAGTAAATCCATTTCTTATCTAAAAATCACGTACTTTATATCAATAAATCTCATTTTCTCTCTAGTTTCTAAATATATAATTTTCGTAATCTTCTGACATCTTCTGGTTCTCTGATTTTATAGAACTTTGACTATTGGTCAAAGTCAACACTTTGACTTTGACTTTTGACTTTTCTGTGTCAAATTCAAGATCTTAAATCTTAAAACTTCTTATTTACCATATTTATATCATCTAGATTCATAATTTCTCATTTCTACTTCTTTAAAACCTCTTTTAAACCTAAGGTTGACCAAGTCAACTCTGCAATTAAAGTCAACCTTGTTCTCTGTGGATCGATCTGATACTTACATTTTACTTGATTTTATATCTTTATCTTTGTGAGTTTGGATTTATAAATTTTTTTGACCAACGTTTGTATGTTTTAAATGACCACACAAAAACGCTTCGTTAGTCGCCCGCCCAATCAGCATCACTAAATGATGTGAGTGACATTGGAGAGTGTTGGTGATAAGCTTAAAATGTTGTATTAATTAGTGGTGAACAATATAAATGATTGTTACGTCGTGTGAGTCTTTAAGCTTACGCAACACATTTGTAAACCTCACGAGCCTAGGGCAAGCAAGGGTCGATCCACAGGGAGCGAGTGATTAACTAGTGAATTTCTACTTTAAAGCAGTTTTTTAGGACTTCAGAAAGAGCTTGATCTCCTCTCTTGGATTGGAGATTGAGACTACTACATGCACCAAGGAAATGTAAACTAAAGCAGTTTACTTAGTATTTAAAATATTCTCGAATAAAAATTGAGACTACATTTAACGTGACTTAACAAATATATTAGAAATGAAGGAAATAATTTAAGACAATAAGGGCTAGAGGGAGTTACGGAGGAGAGGACAGTAAAAAGAGAAAACGCGGAAGACTTAAGTAGAGAAGAGATAAGAAGAAACAGATAATATAGATTACGGAGTGGGTAGTGAGAGAGTATTCTCACCCTTTAAAGTGCGAATCTGCATTAAACATCTCAAAGCGAGATGAAATGCCCTTGCAAACCATCCTTGAGGTAGAAATTTTTTATCTTTGGGGGTTTGACTTTATGGGACCATTTCCACTATCGGAGGAAAAGGAGTACATTCTTGTAGCAGTGGACTATGTGTCCAAATGGGTCGAGGCGATACCGACGAGGACAAACGATCATCAACTGGTTAATAGGTTTATTGTGAATAATATCTTTTCTCGATTCGGTTGTCCTAGAGCTATTATTAGTGATGGTGGATCTCATTTTACTAACTCTCATTTTAGAAGTTTACTTAGGAAATATTGAGTTCACCATCGCGTCACGACCCCATATCACCCCCAAGAAAATGGCCAACTAGAAGTCAGCAATAGGGAAGTTAAGAACATCTTGAAGAAGATCATTCTCATGGATGGAAGAGATTGGGCAGCGAAGCTACCCGATGCTCGATGGGCCTACCGCACCACATTCAAGACACCCATCGGGAAGTCTCTTTTTAGGCTCATTTATGGCAAACCTTGCTACCTCCCCGTCGAGTTAGAGCATAGAGCATATTGGGCTATTAAAAAGCTCCATCTATCTCTTGATCAAGCTGGAAAAGAAAGACTTCTACAACTTCAAGAGCTCCAAGATTTATGAAATGAGTCGTATCAAAATGCCGAGATTTGTAAGGCCAAAAATAAAGCCTTTCATGACAAGCACATTAATAGGAAAACTTTTCATGTTCATGACAAGGTATGACTTTATAATTCTCATCATAAACACATTCCAAGGAAGTTGCGCTCTTGGTGGGATGGTCCATATGAGGTCCTTGAAGCATATGAGAATGGATTGGTCTTGATTTTATATCCTAAGACCAAAAATTCCTTCAAGGTAAATGGACATAGGTTGAAACCATATATTGGTGAAGAAGGACCACCACCCACCCATAGTGAAGAGCTGCAATTTCTTGAGATATCAGCCACTAGTTAGTCGCTAGAGTGAGTGAGTCTAGCTAAAGACGGAGAACTTAGCTCTCGTTAGGAGGGAACCCAACACTATTTTTGTTTTCGCATTTACTCTCTACTTTTGTTCTTGTTTTTGCATTTATTCTTACTTTTATATTTGCTGTTAGCTTTGATTTTTGTTGTTTTTTTTCTATAAGATCAGTAGGTGCTATGGAGAAGAGAACATCAAAGGAAGAAATTCAGCACGAAAACAACTCCCGAAATGAAGAGAAGAATGCAACTGATGCAAATTCCCGCTAAGTTTTTTTTTTATCCCCTTTGTCTTTTTTCCTTTATATTAGTTTTGCATGCCATGCATAATGATTATCATCTCTTTTCTGTGAGCATGCTGATTTTTATTTAGGACAATAAAAGGAATGAGTATGGGGAAGAGTTTTCTAGAAAACTTAAAATTTTTAAAACTTTTGCATTCCTTCATTTCGTATTCTATGCATAATCTGATTTTTAAACATGTGAACATCAACATGATTTTTCCAAAACCACATGAAATATTAAAGCATAGCGTATATTAACACCTTCACTTGTTTAGAAAACTATGGGAAGAGCAACCTTAAGTGTTACTTTGAGGAGGTGGTAGAGTCGATGGAATTATGGATCCAGGTATTCCTTTGGGGAACCATAAAGTCCAATCTAAGGATTTACTCAAGCTCATAGTACGATTTTTAAAACTTTCTATACTTCCCATCCAGTCATTCTTCTTTCTAAATCTTGAGTTAATGACTCCTTGCACGCACATCCTTCCACTTTCCATAGCAAGTCATAGGTTGTATCATCCTTTATTGGCACTACTATTATTGACATAGTGAAGCTCCCTGATCCATAGAGATACCAAAAACTCTTTGGGTGAATAAGCTGCATGTCTACTAAGGATGACACATGTGTAGGATGAGCACCATGAAATAAGTAATGTTGTTTTTAATAAGTTGCATAAAAAGCCTTATCAATTTCAAATTCTGCATTATCTAATCTCTTTCTTCAAAAATGCTTGCATCAAGTAGAATTAGGATAAGTAAATAAAAAATAGAATTAGGAGGAAAGAAAGAAAAAGAAAAAAAGTAGAATTAGGGTGAAAGAAAGAAAAAGAAGAAAGAAGAAGTAGAATTAGAATGGTAAGCTACCTCCCATGTGTTTTAGCCGATTCTATTTTATAGCCATTATGAATGAAAAGGATGATGCTTTTTTCTACTTCTTGTGCCCTTATCACTCATGTCCATAGTTCAAGGAGGAATCGACAATTGGTTTGGTATGATGAATTTTTTTAGTTATTTATATTTCTATTATTATGTAGAGCAAGAGGATTCTTTGTTCATTTGGTCGATTAAAGTGTTTGCTAGAGGAATGTCGTGACCCTAAGTTTCTAGTAAATTAATTTCTTCTTGACATCATTTAAGGTAGAACATTTATTTCAGATTCTATCAATGCTTCATCCATGATTTTCTAAAGCTTGCTAGTCCTATTACACATTCTTTATCTTTCCATTGCTAAGGGACTAGCAATGATTTAAGTTGGGGGGGTGCGATAACATGCATTTATAACTTAAATCATATTCAATTATCTAATTTAACTCATATTCATGCTTATTTTATGTAATTATGATGCATGTTATCTTAATTGTATGAATTTTCTCCATTGGTATGTCAGTCTACTAAAGTTCATATTTATGCATAATTTAGGGTTAATTATGTGATTTATGAATGTTTAATCTTTTACACGGTTAAATAAATAGAAATTAATTACCTTACTTTGACTTTAGTAGAATATTTAAAGGATTAATTCTATTTAAAGAATGATTGGATGATTAAAAGATCTAAATCTTAATGAATGCCTGTGTTATTTTAATTAATCTTATGTTTATCTTTGAAATTATATTTTAAATGACATGATATTCAAAAGAAAAAGAATTTTGATCCAATGGAGAAAATTTGATATTAAAAGGAGTTATATTTTAAGAGATATGGATTTCTAAACATTTTAGATTTCTATGGATTTTTTTCCGGATTTTTTTATTTGATTTTTATTGAATTATTTCTTAATTAAAAAGGCAAAAAAGAGGGGGTTTTATTTTTCAAAGAACCTACGGAGCTAACGTGGCGCACGGGACCGGCGCAAATGCAACGCAGCACGCAAGGCCACGTGGCAAAGCCGCATGAGCCCACACTACGCTCAAGTGGCGCAAGGTGGCGCGGACGTGTGGCAGGGGCCATGTGAGTCTGCGCGGATGCCCGGGCGGCAACACTTGGCTTGAGGGGGGCTGGTAAGTGGAGGGCCCGCGGGTTAGTGGGCCCTGGTAATAGTATTGGGGCGATAACAAATTTGCGTATTACCAACCCACATTATGTACACAATGTTTCCTCCTTTTTCATTCGTGTGGGACTATGTTCCACGGAAAATTGTCTTTGCAAGACATGTGACGACATCGTTGGTGTTGGATGCAATCGCAGGGCGTCGATCGTGTTGACCCAAGTCAGAGCGATCATCATCACGACACGTGCGCTAAGGGTTTTAAGTGACAGATTTGACAACTTACCTAGCAACGCGTGGAAGCATCGGGAACGTCCGATCTTCATCGGACGCGTGATTGTGAAAATGCCCACGCAATTTTCACGGACATGATTGAGAGATCGTGATCGTGGCTCGATCGCCACGTGATCCTGGCTCAATCGCCACGTGATCCTGGCTCAATCGCCACGTGATCATGGCTCGATCGCCACTTGATCTTTGCTCGATTGCCGCACGATCGTGGCTCATTTACCGCGTGATCGTGGCTCATTCGCATTAATGGTCCACGATCATCATGCGATCATGGCCATCAATCAGCCTTTCACCTGATCAAACGGCCGCATTTCTCGCGGGAATTTCCCTTTAAAACCGATGTTCTTCTCTTCTTTTCTTAACTTTTGATCGATTCGTGAAGAAATTAAGGAAATTTAAAGAAGATCTTGAGTTCATCACAATTCCCATGCGTTTAGACTTGATCGCAACCTGATTTACACAGGATTCATCATGATTAATCGTCAGATTTCATCGAATTTTTCCCTTGAATGCCGAACGTCCGCCGAGGAAGAAACCGCAGAAATTCACTTTAATCTGTATGATTTGAGGCCCCATCTTCGCGGAAATCGGGTTAGCAGTGAGATTTAATCGATTATCTGACGGTAATTTGAGTTTTGATTAGTTTTAGAGCGTTAATTTTGTTTTTTAAGTCATTGTGTTCTTCAATTTCACCCAATTTTAGTTCAAATTTTTGCTGATTTTAAAAATGTAATATCTCTATGATCTTAACTCATAATCACTTGATTCCAGTGTTAATGTATTTCTTGTTTCTTCAACTTTCCATGGATAGCAATTTCATAAATTCCAAGATCATTTGACCCCTCAATTTAACGTTTGACCAATCAGTGTTCATTTTCAATCCGAATTTAGGCGTTGACTTGCGCGATCAATTACTCCTAATATATAAATTGGAATTTGACGATTTTTGTCTCTTTGGACCTCGGCTGTTAGGTTTCTATTGATATATTAATTTCAAGATTTGGATATCATTTGATAAGTCAATTTCAAGATTTTATCTAAAGTGTTTATTTTGGGATTTTTCTAATCTTTGATTTTCAATAATTCATAATAAATCCATTTCTTATTGAAAAATCACGAATTTTATATCAATAAATTCCATCTTCTCTATAGATTCTGAATATATATTTTTTGTAATCTTCTCACATCTTTTGATTCTCTGATTTTACAGAAAGTTGACTATTGGTCAAAGTCAACGCTTTAACTTTGACTTCTGACTTTTCTTTGTCAAATGAGAGGTCTAAAATCTTAAAATATCCTGTCTTATATATTTATATCATTTCTATTCATAAAATCTCATTTCCACTTCTGAAATTGTTGAATTAAACCTAAGTTTGATCAAGTCAACTTTGCAATATGAGTCAACCTTGTTCTCTATGGATCGACCCGATACTTACACTTTACTTGATTTAATATCTTTGTTATTATGAGTTCGGAATTATAAATTTTTTTTGACCGGCATTTGTGTGTTTTAACGACCGCATAAAACGCTTTGTGAGGTATCTAGCACGCACCAAGGAAAAAGGAAAAAGGAAAAAGGAAAAAGGCTTGAAGTGCAATAGCATTAAAATGTAGAGATTTTGAGTGAACTTAAAAAAAATTCCTATCCCCTACCTTACATCAGCCGAACATACTTAGAGTGAGAATTTCTTGCTTCCAAACCTTCCTTTAAAAGGGTGCAATGAGCTACAATCATTGATTCATATATTTTCGTCCCTTTATGCATTTTTATTTCCACGTTCTCTTCTTCAATTAATTAGCTTACACCCCTTTTCAATCTCACTTGTGATAATCAGACTCCTAAATGACTTGATGCAGGACACGGTGGTGAAAACCCTCGTGCCTGATCAATGGGACTGAGGTTGACCGGAGGTAGCCGGTCAGCCCTAACCTATGGGTAGGCAAATCCTAGACCCTAAGTATGAGACCTCTAACCTAAGCCTAGGTGCAAGCAAGCGTGCCGATCAGCGGAGTCGACTCCGGGTGACCCGGGGAAACTCGCGATGATGGGTAGGGTGAGATCCCTCTCGATCCACGTCCGGAAGCGTGGAAGTCGCTCGTCGTGGAGTAGCCGGGGAGGCTGCAGCCCACGCCGGTGCCGGATCCGACGCACGCGTCGAAATCTCGAACCTATATCAGTAATACCCTATCTACGTCTTCCGTCGGCGGTGGAGACGAGTAAAAGAAATGCTTCGAAAAGTAATTAACTTGAAAGAGGGGGACGAAGCTAACCTGCGGGCGCGAGCCCGGGCCTGGGTCGGGGCGAGGGAGGTCGTTGAGCGCGGCAGCGGTGGCGGACGCCGGACGAGCCTCGGCGAGGGAACACGGAGGGGCGATCGGCGCGGAGCGGGGCGATGCAAAAGTCGTGGCGAGTAGGACGGTCCGCGGCGTCGCGGGAGGACCGGGTGGTGGCGTCCGCGGGCAGGTTCGGAGCGATCCGGGCCTGGCTCGGGGGATCCGGGGCCGGTCGGGGCCTGGCCTCGGGGGCTCCCTGGGCCGGCGTCTGGGGCGCCGTGGGCCGGTCTGGGACCGGCTTGGGCCGGCTCGACGGTCCGGACTGGCTCGATGGGGTGGGGCGGTCCAGCGGTCTGGATCGGGCCGGCTCGGGCCCGGCCTGGGCCGGTCCGGACCGGACTCGTCGCAGGGGGCCCGGGCTGGGCCGGCTCGACTGGGGGTCGCCTCGGGCAGCTTGTCCCGACTGGGCGGGCCGGACTGAGGCTGACCGGCTCGAGCTCGGTCTAGGGCGGCCGCTGCTGGCCCGGGCGATCCGGCCGGGTCAGCCCGGGCTCGGCCCGGCTCGAGGGCTGGAGGGGGGAAAGCGATCCGGGTGGCCGATTCCCGCCGAGTCGACTCAGCGGGAATCGTCCATTTCGCTTTTTCGCGGTTTAGGGTTTCACCGCAGGCGACGAGGCGCACGGCGAGAGGGGCTCGTGGCGGCGATTCCGGCGCGGGAAGGGGCTCGCCAGGGCGGCGGAATGGAGGGACGAGGCAAGGACGACGACCCCCGTGTCGGTTTGGGGGGCGGAGCTCTGCGGGGAGGGGCTGGAGACGATCGGGTGGTGTCGTCGTCGGCGATCGAACGGGACGTCAGGGGCAGCGGGACGCGGAAATAGGGGCGGCCGTTCGTGGCGGCGGCGAGGCGCGGTGGCGGTGGGTTCCTGGAGATCGATAGAGAAGGGGGAAATCGGGGAGAGGATGAGGATGGGAGGGGGCGGCCGGAAGTTCGCCGGAGGTGGGGTTTGAGGGGGTAATTGGGGGGATGAGGGCCCGTGGAGGGGAGGGAAGGCGAAAATCGGGAGGGAGGGAGATGGTTGGAGGCGGCGGCAGGGCGGTTCGCCGGAGATGGGGCTGGAGATGGAGGTGGAAGGGGGGATGAGCGGAGGGTGAGGTCCGTGGAGGAGATGCTATCGCCGGAGGCGGAGCAGGAGATGGAGGTGGAGGTGGTGGTGGTGCTGAACGCAGCGGCGGCGGCGAGCAAGGGCGGCGGCGGCGGCTCGAGGCGGCGGCGGCGGCGCTAGGTCGGCGCGCGGCTGGAGCAGCAGTAGAGGGGTATCAGCGTGGCCGGGGCAAGGAGTGGCGGCGGTGCGGCGGCGGCGGCGGCGGCGGCGGCGGCGGCGGCGACGACGGCGGTTGGACTCCTTCCCCGGCCTTCCTTGAGCAGCCACTTGAGAGGGAGAGCACTCCTTTCTTTCTTCAAATGACGGCTAGGGTTTGTGGGGGGGTCCCTTCCCCTCTTATAGAGCCCTTGTTGGGCCAAGAGAGGAAAGGGCCCACTTGAGGCCCACAACCCACACCCATACTCATAGAAATAGAAATAAGGTTCACAAAAAGGGAAAGGGCCTTAGGCTAGGGTCCCGAAACAAAGGGAAACCCACCCAACGGCCTAAAGAGAGAGAGAAATAAACGAGGACCCGCTTAAACACGTGCGGGTCAAAAGATCCATAATAAAGAAATAAAGAAGTAAAGATAAGCGGATAGATCCGCGCGCGCAAAAGGGCTCCTCCGGCGCCGTGGTATCGTGTCTTGGTGGCGACGGGGGTCGTACGCCACCAATCCTCCCGGGGTCGGAAGAACTCGACTCCGTCGAGTTAGCAAGAGAAGACGGCAGGGGCTCCAAAGATCTGATCGTAGTCGCTCTAGGTCCACCTCCGAGATGTATACGTCGTCCTCCGGTGGTCGGCCTGGCCAGTGCACAAAGAATCTCCACGAAACTCCGTCCCCTGAAAAGTCAATTACCTCCCGAAAAATCTCCTCAACTCGCTCGTGCCGATCGGGTGGTAACGCGGGGAAAGTGGACTTCCAGGCAAACTCTCTCTCAAAGAATGGGCCGGTAGGGTGAAGGCTTAACGTCGATGAGAGAGGTAGAGCTGTGTGCGACGTCGATCCATCACATGGAACGTGGAGCTATTCCCCCACGAAGGAGGGAAGTCGACGACATAGGCGATCCCGCCTATCCGGGAAAGGACTCGAGACGGGCCGGTGCTAAGAGCAGGAGCATAACGCTCGGGCCTCAGCCTAACCATAACCTGGTCTCCCACCTGGAAGACCCGGGGTCGACAGTGCAAATCGGCAGCCTGCTTGTACGATGCATACTGACTCAATACTCTATCATGAATGTCCTGATGCAACTGACTAACATGCTGGGCAAATGCGACTCTGACCCTATAAACTCTAACATGAGGGTCGAGGGGAACTATGTCTAAGGGCTTGCGGGGTGCTAAGCCATGTGCAATCTCGACGGGGCTCACGCCAGAGGTATGGTCGGAAGAGGGGTGGTAGGTGCACTCGGCGCGTAGTAGGATCATGTCCCAAATGATCAAGCTCGCGCTGGCCGATGACCAAAGTCGTTTCCTCATGCTATGATTGACGTCGTCGATCTGACTGTCACTCTGAGGATGATAACTGCTAGAAAATGTGGGCTCAGTCCCAAGTAAGCCCATAAAAGTCCTCCAGAAGTGACTAGTAAACCGCAGGTCGCGGTCTGAGATAATGGACGTGGATAGTCCATGTAGGCGCATAGGTGATGGCGCGCCTACCGAAGATGCGTCGTCGGGCAAATGATGGCTGACGGGCAACTGGGGTGGTAGGATCACATCCACTAGTGATCTCGGAATAGCAACGCTGATCATGTCCCTCATCGGTGTGCTCGCCGTGGTGCCGGGCCGGAGCGGGGGCCTCGACGGATGCGGGAGCGGCTGGCAAGATCGGGGTGTGATCAATCAGCTCAGGAGTGTCATCGCACTCGTCTGCCAGGGCCTCATCAGCGAGATAAACATCGTCGCCTGAGGGAAGATCATCCTCATGGGAGCCACGGTCGAGTCCCTTGACCTCGAGAAGGAGGTTCCACAAAGGACACTCGGCTCGTCCAATGTCCTCGCCCGCACACTTGAAACAAGTGGTGTGGACTTGGGACAAAGCTCGTCGTATCATGAGGTGCGTCTGCGGGTGGTGGTCGCCGAGATGATGCTGACGCTACTGACATCTCGGGTGTAGTCCGTCCATTCCCGATACTAGATCGTATCGGTGAAGCCGAGGTGGTCGGACTAGATCGCGTAGGAGCGACCCTCGTAAGAGGCTGAGATGGAGACAAAATCGAAGTCATCGGTGGGTCGCACCATATGCTCCATGTGCTCCCCTGACAGGCATCGTGCCCCGTCCTGGGGAATGACGTGGACTCATACTCGAGGAACATACTTGTTCCTCAAGCGTTGAGCCATATCTGTCCATGACGTGATGGGCTGTCCTCGTCGATAAGCTGCATGACGCTCATCCTCCCAAAAGATCTTGGCGTGTCCGCCAAGTCTCGTCTCGGCGTACTCAACGCAGAGGTCGTCATCCATGCGATAGTATCGAAAGTAGGAGTTCATAGCGGACTCCCAATCGATATAGTCTCTGGGCCCTCGAGAGCCATAAAAGACTAGATCAACGGCGCGCATACCTTTCAATATGCGGGCACTATGATCCTCGTGTCGCCTATCCCGATCGTCGTTTCGGCCGGCGCGGTAGTCATCACCAATGTCGTGGTGGGGAGGACTCCGGTAACGCCTATGATCGGGATAACGCTCCTGATCGTGATAACGATCATAACGTGCGTCCTTGGGTGCGCGAGTGTAGTCTCGCGCACGCGGATAGTCGCGATGATAAGCATCACGATCTGGCGACATACGGGCAACTCGCCGATCGAGATCGTCTCGTCGGGGAGGGTCACCTCTATATCTAGAGTAGTGTCGCTGATCCCGACCCCCGATCACGATCGTGGTGTCGGTGGTCGTCATAGCGCGGTCGTGGCGGTGGCGGATGGGGTGGGTCGTCCAAATGAGCTCGATAGGCCCGTCCGCGGCGGTCATATGTATCCCGGGGCTGACGACTCGTCCACTCGGTCGCGCCCATCGTCGTGGCGTGGGGCACCTCGACGACTAGGCTCATCCAGAAAATAGTGGTAGTCAGGGTAGCGGTGATCGTAACGATCACTACCGGGGTTCACGGGCCGCCGGGGCTCGTGAAACTCTAGAGGGGCCTGACTAACAGGCGGTGTGGTGAGCCGTGTGGATAGTGGTGGCAGCGGCGAACGGGCTCGATCATCCAAATGAGCGGGGTAGGCCTCGTCTCGTGGCGACCATAAGCATCCGAGGGCCAGCGATGGTACACTCGGTCGCGACCATCGTCGTGACGTGGGTCGCCTCGACGACTAGGATCATCTCGACAATCATAGTAGTCGGGGTAGTGGTGATCGTAATGATCACCATATGGGCTCACGAGCCGTCGGGGTTCGTGAAACCGCGGGGGAGGTGGCTCCGAGGCATCGCACAAATGCCGTGAAGATGGGGATCCTCCTCTAGCTCTGGCGGAGCGTGTCTCGAATGCCATGATGATAACCTAGGGGTGCCTATATGATGCAATGACCTAGATGATGTCCTAACTACGCTACGGAGGCTCAAGTGAGCGTCCTCAAGGACCGGGTTGGGCGAGAACCCAACGACCGCTCTGATACCAATTTGATGCAGGACACGGTGGTGAAAACCCTCGTGCCTGATCAATGGGACTGAGGTTGACCGGAGGTAGCCGGTCAACCCTAACCTATGGGTAGGCAAATCCTAGACCCTAAGTATGAGACCTCTAACCTAAGCCTAGGTGCAAGCAAGCGTGCCGATCAGCGGAGTCGACTCCGGGTGACCCGGGGAAACTCGCGATGATGGGTAGGGTGAGATCCTCTCGATCCACGTCCGGAAGCGTGGAAGTCGCTCGTCGTGGAGTAGCCAGGAGGCTGCAGCCCACGCTCGGTACCGGATCTGACGCACGCGTCAGAAATCTCGAACCTATATCAGTAATACCCTATCTACGTCTTCCGTCGGCGGTGGAGACGAGTAAAAGAAATGCTTCGAAAAGTAATTAACTTGAAAGAGGGGACGAAGCTAACCTGCGGGGCGCGAGCCCGGTCGGTCGGGGCGAGGGAGGTCGTTGAGCGCGGCAGCGGTGGCGGACGCCGGACGAGTCGGCGAGGGAACACGGAGGGGCGATCGGCGCGGAGCGGGGCGATGAAAAGTCGTGGCGAGTAGGACGGTCCGCGGCGTCGCGGGAGGACTGGTGGTGGCGTCCGGGGCAGGTTCGGAGCGATCCGGGCCGGTCGGGGGGATCTGGGCCGGTCTGGGCCGGTCTGGGGCTCCCTGGGCCGGTCTGGGGCGCCGTGGGCCGGTCTGGACCGGTTTGGGCCGGTTCAGACGGTCCGGACCGGCTCTGGATGGGGTGGGGCGGTCCAGGCGGTCTGGATCGGCCGGGTCGGGCCGGCCTGGGCCGGTCTGGACCGGACTCGGTCAGGGGGGCCGGCTGGGCCGGCCTGACTGGGGGTCGCCTGGGCAGCTTGTCCTGACCTGGGGCGGGCCGGACCAGGGCGGACCGGCTCAGGCTCGGTCTAGGGCGGCTGCTGCTGGCCTGGGCGATCCGGGCCGGGTCAGCTGGCTCGGCCGGCTCGAGGGCTGGAGGGGGAAAGCGATCCGGGTGGCCGATTCCCGCTGAGTCGACTCAGCGGGAATCGTCCATTTCGTTTTTCGCGGTTTAGGGTTTCACTGCAGGCGGCGGAGCGGCGCACGGCGAGGAGGGGCTCGTGGCGGCGATTCCGGCGCGGAAGGGGCTCGCCGGGCGGCGGAATGGAGGGACGAGGCAAGGACGACGACCCCCGTGTCGGTTTGGGGGGCGGAGCTCTGCGGGGAGGGGCTGGAGACGATCGGGTGGTGTCGTCGTCGGCGATCGAACGGGACGTCAGGGGCAGCGGGACGCGGAAATAGGGGCGGCCGTTCGTGGCGGCGGCGAGGCGCGGTGGCGGTGGGTTCTCGGGAGATCGATAGAGAAGGGGGGAAATCGGGGAGAGGATGAGGATGGGAGGGGCGGCCGAAAGTTCGCCGGAGGTGGGGTTTGAGGGGGTAATTGGGGGGATGAGGGCCCGTGGAGGGGAGGGAAGGCGAAAATCGGGAGGGAGGGAGATGGTTGGAGGCGGCGGCAGGGCGGTTCGCCGGAGATGGGGCTGGAGATGGAGGTGGAAGGGGGGATGAGCGGAGGGTGAGGTCCGTGGAGGAGATGCTATCGCCGGAGGCGGAGCAGGAGATGGAGGTGGAGGTGGTGGTGGTGCTGAACGGCAGCGGCGGCGGCGGAGCAAGGGCGGCGGCGGCGGCTCGAGGCGGCGGCGGCGGCGCTAGGTCGCGGCGGCGGCTGGAGCAGCAGTAGGGGGTATCAGCGTGGCCGGGGCAAGGAGTGGCGGGTCGCGTCGCGGCGGCGGCGGCGGCGGCGGCGGCGGCGGCGGCGGCGACGACGGCGGTTGGACTCCTTCCCCGGCCTTCCTTGAGCAGCCACTTGAGAGGGAGAGCACTCCTTTCTTTTCTTCAAATGACGGCTAGGGGTTTGTGGGGGTCCCTTCCCTCTTATAGAGCCCTTGTTGGGCCAAGAGAGGAAAGGGCCCACTTGAGGCCCACAACCCACACCCATACTCATAGAAATAGAAATAAGGTTCACAAAAAGGGAAAGGGCCTTAGGCTAGGGTCCCGAAACAAAGGGAAACCCACCCAACGGCCTAAAGAGAGAGAGAAATAAACGAGGACCCGCTTAAACACGTGCGGGTCAAAAGATCCATAATAAAGAAATAAAGAAGTAAAGATAAGCGGATAGATCCGCGCGCGCAAAAGGGCTCCTCCGGCGCCGTGGTATCGTGTCTTGGTGGCGACGGGGGTCGTACGCCACCATGACTCCACACATCTATTTCATCTCTTTCACATTCCCCTCACCTAAACATACTCCTTCATATTCGCTTCATATTTTGAATGCTCTTTTGAAAATCAAAAAGCCTCCTTCATATCTTCATCCCATGCAAATTCTAGATGTCTTGATACATTTACAAAGGAAAATTTCTCTCAAAAAAGAGTAAAAAGAAAGGGGAAAAAGAAAAAAGAAGCACAAAAGGAGAGTAAGTTAATGGAATGTCTTTCTTCTATCCTCCTTCTACCACTTCTGTCTTCTTCATCTATCCCTATCGTCCATCATCAACCACATCATTTAGGGGTATAACTATCATAAGTGACACTCATTTTTATTTACATGCATTTTTTGCTTTTAGCCAGATCATTCCTTTAGCCGTAGTTATCTTTTTCATCTTTCAACCACCTCATCATGTCACATCCTAAAAATAGGAAACCCATTTGCAAATGTACTTTTTGTAGGAGGAAGAGGAGTTGAGGGGAGTTCTAAAGCACTAAGTAACCTCTGTATCAAAGGAGCAATGTACCTATTGAGAGGGTAAGGAATTCAATTTGCTCATGAGAGCGTAGATCTTTCTGTCCTCGTAGCATGAAACCCTAGATATGCTCCCCACTATTAAAGTTGAGGGTTAGACTTGGGTATAAGCCAATGACCACTAGCCTAATATGCAAAAAAAAAATTTAACTTAGAGGTGGAATCTAGATCATTATAGTCCACACTATAAGGAAGCATAATCATGCCTTTATAGACTGCACCTCTTTCGTTGTATGATCAACAAGTAGAAGGACTTTCTATGGAGATTCTAAAGTAAATTTCTAAAGGACCAACAATCATTCAAGTTGGAGGGTATGATAGAATGTAACTTATGTAGGATATTTTATAAAGATAATGAATATGAGCATATGAGTATGAATAAGATGAGTATGGTGAGAGTGAGAGGAATGTATAGGAAAATGGATTAAGTATATTATTTTATAATTAAATCCTACAGTCTAAGATAGAGGACCTATGAATGACACCACGAGGAAATATTTATTTATACTAATGAGGAATTAAGAATGGATAATTCAATATATTTAAGAGTATATATCTGTGAAATTATGGGGATAAGGATATAGATATTGGTAGGGTAGTAAGAGAGGATAGGAGGAAGGAATGAATGATGACTGAATGTGAAGGTGAAGGTGAGAATAGTAGGAGAAGTGGTGAAATGTTTTATGTGAGGATAGGAATGAAAATAGATAAGGATAATGGACTGCCTGAGATTTACAAAGATGAGAAGTAGGGATAATGGGTTAGATAATTTAGATTATGAATAGGTGGATTATTATGGAGAGGATATAGACTGGATTAGTGATGATATGGGAAGAGATAATTCAAAAAGAGGAATGTAGGGAGCGATGATAATGAATAAGATTGTGGGTGAGATAGTATTTCAGTATATGAGTTAAAGAGTTTGGAAGATGACGATGATTATTAAGAAGGATGGGGTTATGATTATGAAGAGGAGAGAGTAATAGAGTTGATGTGTTGATTATATAATGAAGAGTATGGATACTGGAATGGAAATTAAGAGAGGAAAGATACGAAAGGATATACTATGACTGGGGATTATCGTGGAATGTCAAAGTGATGGGAAGAAGAGATATGAGAAAGAGAAGAAAGTAGGAGGTGAGTAAAATAGTTGGACTTATGATACTATAAATGAACTATTAATCATGGTTAAGATGAGAAGAGAATGATTACCTGGGAATGGGTGTGAAGCGAGACCGTTAGACTCCAACATATGATTCAGGTTCTCCTCGAATCATGGCAGACTTGAAATGGTTGAAAGCGGAAAGAACGGGAGGGAGAACAGAGTAGGGAGATAGAACTTGGAGAAGAGGTTGTGGGAGAGACACGGGAAGGCACAAGAACACATAAATTTTCCAGAAGGAAAATAATTCATTCAATAACAACATCTGTTGTTTTCTTCTTACATTTTCTCTTTTATAGAGTAGGAGAAGATAGAGAGATGGGGATGAAGGGATGCCTCGAGGAAGAGAGGCAGTTACGATGGTTGCGCCTCTTCATTTTGTGTATTTTATGCCTCGTCGTGGTCGTCACGTGGTGGAAATACGTGGAAGCATTTTATGGAGGACGTGACTTACTTCGTAATCCCATGCGGTTCATGGCAATTATGGCAGTCTTGGAGGTGGTCGCTCGTGGATGTTAACAAACGTGAATATATAAGACCGGCGTCGTTTAAATCGTATATCCAGGAGGCTTCTTTCAGTACCTCCTCAGTTCCTGCCGCGGTAACGCCGTTAGTGCTGTGGAAGGCGGTGAATTCTTTGAGATCGACAAGTCTGTCACTGTTGATGTCCACTTCGGCTATCATCTGCTTGTTCTCCAAGTCAGACGCGGCGTGAGAGTCAAAGAGCGTGCGCACGACCTCTGGCAATTCAGATAACGAAATCTTTCCATCTTTGTTGGCATTGAACTTCTGGGAACCTTCTCTACCTTCGTCACCACGATCACGATGCTTCCTGTGACGAAACCTCCCGCGTGGTTTGCAAGTCGGGGAGGTAGCTGAAATATTCTTTGTCCCATGTTGATTGGTGGTAAGTAGAATGGGAGTTGGTTCATTGGTGACGTCAGGCATAACCGGTTAACAGCAGTAAGATCAAAGTCTTTAAAGTCATGGAGTCCTCGCCTCATAAATTTTATTTAACTTATTTTCCTTTTGCTGACAGTAACCGATGAAGAAGATGTAGAATATCCTTGGCGGTGTGAGGATCTTGACAGTTATGAGAATTTTCCTCTATAGAGCGGTCATCCTCATCAATAGCCGTAAGAGCTTTGTCTTCATGGAGATAGACCTTTCGTTGAATTATGTCTTCAGTTCTTCATCCAAAATCTCTTTGATCCTTAGATGACCTTTGAGGTCTTGAGCAGTCAAAAGACGGTTTTGGGGACAGATATATTTTCCTTTAACTGCGAGAATGTGTCCAACAAGAATATAGGAGGATGATTCTCTTGATTGTCTTCTTTGATGATAGCTCTCTTCAACATAATCATCAGCATAGAGATATTGAGTGAATCGTAAGCTTGACAATAACATGGTGATTGTCCTCAAACTGATCTGTTCTTCTTTCCATTAACCATAGAAGCCTTGTTTTACATGGAGGGTAGTCCTCCGTGCAATGGCTTTGTCTTGAAGTAGAACAAAAGATAATTTCTTGCATAGGTAATTAAGATGTAGATCTCTCCTATGCTTTTAGCTAAGGGTGGTTTTCAAAAAAAATGCTTCCTACTGATTTTTGAGATCATTGATTTATGCAAGGTACCTATGATATAGTGGATGTGGTTTGGAAATTAAGGAACCTATATCAAGGTAAGAGGTGATTGACTTGGTCCAACTATGGAATTCTAAATGTCCTAAGGATGAAGGTTTAATAGCAAATGACCAAGTCAATCTTTAGATCAGTTTATAAATGAAAAAGGAGGAAATATGATTCCCTTTGAATCTACACTCTCTTTCAATGTTTTACAGAGGCTTTCTGCATTCATTTAATGAATGGTGAGTTTCTCAAACTCATAAGTAAGGAGGAGTATAGTATCTTGTTGCTGTTAAGGATGAGATCTCTTCCTTAAGTTATATCTAGGTTCACTTGGAACCCTTGTGTTCATGTTTTGAGATAATTCTCCATTAGTAACTTATCGTAATATTTAGATGATTATTAAAGCAAATGAGGGCATAGAACAAATAATAAGAGAAAAACACTTTTATGCACATCCATTTATTTTTCTAATTTTAAAAATAAAATTAGTATACTTTTGAGTAAAAATTATTCTCTTGTTACTTCATAAATTAAAATCCATTGAATGATAGAGTAATAAATTTGTGCTCAATTTTTCTATTCAAAGAATTTATCTTTTGAAAGGTATAAATTTCTAATTTCTTGGAAGTTTTGCATAATATTTTTGGAATTTAAAAATTTTATATCAAATTTATTTTAATTAAAAACATTATAAATATGGTTTTCAAAATGATGCAACATGCTTGCTTACGTGTTTCCACGTGGCATCATATGTGGCCACCACATGGTGCACACGTGATGCACGCATCGCGCGTGCCATTTGTGTTAAGTGCTCTTTTAAGGGAATATGCTAACTATGGACTTTCAATTAATTGAATGTTCACGGCAACATAATCCTTAAATATCTTATCTCCATTGTGTTCTAGACTCATTTCCGTGTTCTAGGAGTATCTGCAATCAAGATTTCGTAGAGGGAATAGAAAAAGTTCATTTATTGATCCTTAATGATTTTTCAAGTATCAGAATGAAAACCCTTGATCCGGCTTTTAATGGGATCATTTCTAGCATGGTTTTAGATAAGATTACGTGTTTTCTTCCTAATCTTTCTTGCTATAATGTTAACAATTAATTTTGATCCATAGATTAGTTGAGTTTTACACAATCTGATCATTTTCTCTCTCTCAACGATCGATTTTTCTTTCCTAATTTTGCTCGTTGATTTCTCCACAAACACTAATCAAAATTGAGTGATTTTTGATTCCATATATTTTGTTTGAAGTCTTCTTTCTAAAAATATCGATTTCCCTAATATTTACCCCTATTGGTTATCCAATTTGTTTGAATTGTAGAAATATCTAAAAAATTTATCTAATTCTTTTCAGAGTTGACCCTTAGTCACAATTGTTCTACTCAATTTAGTAATTGAAACATAACTTTAATGTATTCAGAATTTGTTTTGACACATGACTCTGTATTTTCAATGACTTCCGAATCTTTCTTTGTCATGTCACAAGCACAAAATCCAAATAGTACTCTACTTTTGGGTTTGCAAAATAGCTTTGTCTTGAAGAAGTAAAAAAAATGCTTCTACAAATTTCAATCGTGGCAATGAAATATATATTGACCATATGCATTTAGGATGGTGACTAGTTGAAGAAAAATTCTTCAATGTCATTCAATTATAGCTAAAGCTTTAGTGTGACAATCCATTGGTAGTTGGACTATCCAAGAATGACCCCATCTTAATCAAAATCTAAACACATTCAA
The DNA here is from genome assembly GCA_024174645.1 of Lemna minuta. Classification (NCBI taxonomy): domain Eukaryota; kingdom Viridiplantae; phylum Streptophyta; class Magnoliopsida; order Alismatales; family Araceae; genus Lemna; species Lemna minuta. The sequence continues at coordinate 16,445,710 of CM044102.1, read as the reverse complement.
ATTGGATTGTCGGTTGCCGTAAGAATTCATGGTGGACATGTATAGAGGTTTCGGAGCTAAATCCCTTAATAGCAGATTCATCCAAGATTGATTAAGCACCATAAATCATTCAATAGTATACTAATCATATGCATTCAATACCAAATGATGATTTGTAACTTAGTGAAAGCTTATAATGCATCCAAAATATATTATTTTTCTATTCATGCACGGAAATTTTATACTTTTTTAGGAAACTTTGAATGATTTACAAGACGTTATGAACTAGGTTGGTGATGCAGAGATACGAATTCCTTTTATAGAGTTTCCACGCTATGCGCCTTCGCTTGAAGTATGTTCTATGCAGATTACTGCGTACTCATAATCTGCATTTACTTAAAAAAATGATTGTGACTATGTCCTTGGTCATATGCTCACTCAAGGATGATTAGATTGGAAGAAATATTTTTAATAATTTCAAAGGTTATGATCTATAAAATCACGGTGCATATTGTTTACACAATGTGCAAATAATTAGGTTTTAATTTACTAAGTGGACAGGGATTCTTACTAATTTAGATCAAAAGCTATCATCTCATCCTTAAATAAGCGACTCACTTAAGATAGTGTAAGGGACTTAGACTTGAATTTAAAATGTGGTGGTGAAAAAAAATGTGTAGAGTTCAAAGTTGCCTAGTTATAGCGACTATGACTTAGTAGGTCCTTTCAAGTTGCCAATAATTACAAGTGTAGTGTAATTGGTTAGATCACAGTCCTTGAGTCTCAGGGTGTGTAAAATTTTCCTATGCACCCATTATTCTAGAGAGATCCAAGCAATCAAAATGTAGTGACTCAAGTGACTATTTCAAAGAAGATAGCATTGGACCTAAGTAATTATATTTCTCTTTATTGGATAATTTAAGTTCTTTGGCCTGACTTTCATCTTTATCCATGGGATTAAAAATGACCTATCATATTCATAAATGAACAATATTGTCAACTCGAGTCTAGGAATGAAGGTGCATTGTGTTGGATATAAGTTTATTCACGAGCATGAGCACATATTCATGAATGAGCTACATATCTATCAACTTTGGGGATATCAAAACTGGAAATGATATGACACAAAAGAAAGAAAAAATGAGCTTCTTGGGAGGCACCCTAAGATTATCTTTACTTTTTCTTTGTGCTTTTTGTTTTTCTTCTTCTTTTTCAGCTGTTGATGAAGAGTACATTGTGGAGAGGGCCGCGAGCAAGAAAAATCTCTTGAACAAGCATCAAAACGCCTAAATGAGTTCTTGTAACCCTTTCTTTTCACCACATTGATTATCTTTTACATGCTAGGCATGCTATTCTTGCCATATTTTCATTAGCATGTTCATTTCATTAAGGGCAATGAAGGGTACGTGCTTAAAAAAACTGAACAAATTTTAAAAAGTATGAAAATTTTAAAAACTTAAAACTTCAATTTCCCAAATTTTTATCACTGTACTCCACAAAGAAAGTCTTGTCACTTGAGATCCTATAGACTAAAGATGAAGACCTGAGGGCCTTATAGTCTATTGATTAGATTTTTGATTAAAATGTAGATGTGAGGGCCTTATATCTCTTGACTAAAATCAAGAGATCTAGATAAACCATGGGATTATTTTTAGTGGTTAACTTTTTTCGGATTGGGTATCTAAGATGCACAGAGGAAAAAAGAGTAATTAGAGAGTTGAAGTGCTATGAGATTGAAATGGAGAGATTTTTAAGTAAAGTTAAAATAAAATTCTTATCCCCTATCTTACATCTGCTGTACTGAATTCCTCATTTCCAAAATTTTCATGAAAAGAGTGCAATGAGCCATAATCATTGATTGATCTTTTTTTTTCCCTTTATAATTTTTTATTTCCATGTTTACTTCTTCATTTAGATAGTTTACGTCTATTTTCAGCCTCTCTCATGATAGTCACACTCCCAAATGACTCCATGCATCTCTTTCACATTCCCCTCACTTAATCATACTCCATATCCGCTTCATATTTTCAATGCTCTCTTCAAAAAGCCTCCTTTGTAAATTCTTTTAAGGCTTGAAGTAAAATTACTCTTAAAATAAAAGAGTAAAAGGAAAGGAGAAAAATTTAGAAAAAATAGAGAAATAAAAAGTGAAAAAGGAGAATAAGTTAAGGGAAAGTCTTTCTTCTATCCTCCTACCACTTCTACCTTTCCATCTATCCCCATAATCCATCATCACCCACATAAGTTGGGGGTACAATTATTATAATTGGCCTCCATTTTTTGTTTACATGAATTTATTTTCTTTTAACCAAGTCATTCCTTTAGTTGTAGTTATCTTTTTTGTAATTCACCACCTCATAATGTTGCATCCTAAAAATAAGAAGTCTCTTTGCAAATGCACTCTATGTAGGAGGAACATGAGCTGACGAGAGTTCTAAAACATTAAGTAGTGATGTAACACGACAGATGCCGAGATCGCGCGGCTCGTGTTACAACACAAGTGAGAGTCCAGCTAATGCCTAAATGCGCGCTAATGAGGATGATGCGGGTTTTAAAACAATGAGAGTCACGAGCTACTGCCGTTGACCTAGGGTGCAAACTCTGAAGACTCTAGTGAGGACTGAACTAGGGATATCAAGCTCCCAATGGCCCGATAGATCGGCTCGACGACCTACGTTTCGGGATACCACAGTAGGGGTGGCCCGCACTCGTACGATGAAAACGAACCTAGTCCGGTACCTAAGAAGTACCCAATCCCTGATGGATCCCAATCCTACAACTATTCCTATAACTAATCCCCGGCGGTGGAACACACGTGGTCGGCACTGGACAAGATAATAATACTCTAAGAGGTAAGCATCTTGACCTGCGAGACCGGAGTCCAGAAGGTCGCGGTGCGAGGCAGTTCCTCGAACGTTGAGACGACCGACCTGCAATGTACGAACAAACGCCGTAAGGAATAACGATAAGATGCCAATAGAAATCTCAAAGGAAACCCCCGAATCTCGAACTCTTAGGCCCAAGAGGGCCTCTTTGGGGCATTGTGAGCCTATCCAGTGGCCCATACGGTGATCCCTGGGCCGAATCCCGGGCCCGATCCGGGACGAGTCCGGGGCCGGGTTCAGTCGGCTACGGGACCGGTTCGGTCCGGTTTGGTCTGGTTCAAGCCTGAACCGGTTCCGCTGAGTCGACTCAGCCTAAGAACCGGGGCGACGACTCCCGCTGAGTCGACTCAGCTCGGGGTCGTCGTCTTCGATTCTCGCGCGCTCGACGTGGGGTCGCGCGCGCGTGAAGCGCGCGGTGGAGTCGCCGCGGCTGGATCAGGCGATCGTGAAAACGGGAAAGGCCGCGCAGGGGCGCGTTCAGGGCTTGTTTCTGGCGGCGCTCGACAGGGGTGCGGCGCGCGTGAAGCGCGCGGTGGAGTCGCTGGGGCTGGATCTGGCGATCGTGAAAACGGGGGGGGGCGCGTTTAGGGTTTCTACGGCTCGCGACGGCGTTCGCAAGTCCCTGGAAGGCAGGCGGTGGCGGCGATGATCGGGGCACTCAATCGGGGTGCCAGTAATGGATTCGGTGCCCAGGAGGGGCCCGGGCGGCGTTTCGGTGGCCGTCTAGGCGCGGATGCGGGCCCTGAGGCGCTCGGCAATCGGCGATGTCGGTAGCGGCGCCAGCGGCGGTTGGCGTCCCTGCAGGTCGGCGCGGCGGATGGCTGGGCAGCGCTGAGGCTTCGGCTGCAGCCAATGGTGGCGGCGGGACTTGCAGTTCGGCGGGCGTCCGATCGGAGCGACCGCGGCGGCGGCGGCTGAGCGATTTGGCGGCGGCGGTCCTCGGACTGGTCCCTCTTGGACCCGGTGTCGACGCAGCGGCGGCGTGGACGGTCTGCTGGCCCGACAGCGTGGGCGCGACGGAGCAGGCGGCGGCGGCGGCGATCTTCCCTCTTGGACCCGGTGTCGACGCAGCGGCGGCGTGGACGGTCTGCTGGCCCGACGGCGTGGGCGCGACGGAGCAGGCGGCGGCGGCGGCGATCTCAACCTCCCCTAGAGGGGAATCTTCCTCCTCTCTCTCTCACGTCTCATCGCATGGAGGTGTCACATCGTGACCAATTCACAATTTCTCAATTCAACAACTCTAAAATTCTCTCTCCTCCTCTTCCCTTATATAGGAGAGAGAAAGAGAGAGGGGGGGGGTTTGCCCTAAGGGCAAATCCGTCATTTTAAGGGGTTTTTGGCCCAAAATGAGCTAAAACCCCTCTAATGGGCCTAGCATCGGTCCCATAAGTCCTAGGAAGGGCCCAAAAACACGCGGAACCCTCCCACACGCGCACGCAAGCAAACTCACGGAAATAAACAAACAAGAAAAAGGGAAAACTCGCCGGGAGGATCTCGTCAGGCGGTGTACTCGAAGCCGGGGTCCTGGACGTCGACTCTGGTGCTCCGGCGCGGTAGTACTCGCGCGCCGTCCGGCTCATCACGTGCTGTCGCAGGGGCTCGGCTGCTGCGACGTGGACGTCCTCGTGCGGCTTCGGGTCCGTCACCTGCCGTAGCCTGGTCGTTGGGATGGTCCTCCATCAAGTAGCCTCTATATCAAAGGAGTGAGGTACCTATTGAACGGGTAAGGAATTCAATTTCCTCATGAGAGCATGAGGAGCTTTTCATTTCCATTGAATCAAACCCTAGATATGCTCACCTCGATGACTATTGAGGATTAGACTTGAGTATAATCCAATGAGCACTACCCTAATATTCACTAAGAAGTCATCCTAAAGATGGAGTCTAGATGGCTATAGTCCACACTATGAGGAGCCGTAATCATGCCTTTATACACTTCACCTTTTTAGTTGTATGATAAAAAAGTGGAAGGACTTTATTTGGAGATTCTATACTAAATTGCTAATCGACGAGAATCATTCAAGTTGGAGGGTATGATCAAATGCAACTTATTGTGATAATTACATGATTATTACTATAAATTAGGGCATAAAACAAATAATAAGATAAAATACTTTTATGCACGCATTTATTTTTCTAGTTTTATTTTCCAAATAAAATTAGTGTATTTTTGAGTGAAAAATTTATTCTCTTGTTATTTCTTAAACTAAAATACATAAAATTAGATATTATTAAATTTGTGATTAAATTTTGTTTGAAAGGATTTATGTTTGAAAGTTATGAATTTTCTAATTTTTAGGGAGTTTTTTATAATTTTTCTGAATTTTTATTTCAAATTTATTTTAATTAAAAACACAAAAGTATGGTTTTCAAAATGCATGTTGACATGGACAACGACATAACGTTTACATTTGCATGTCGCCACATGGTGACATATGTATGCGCCATGTGGTGCACGCGCAATACATGCATGGCATGTGTGATTAGTGTTAAGCACTCTTTTAAGGGCATTAGCGAACCATGTTAAAAAATTGTACCTTCAAGAGAACATAATTCTTGATTCTCTTATTTTTACTTTTCCTCTACACTCATTTATGCATCTTGAGAGTATTTGAAATCAAGATTTTGTTGAGGGAATAGAAATAATTTATCTCTTGAACTCCACATTTTTATTTTTTGAAACATGAAATAGAAAGCCTTGATTTGTCTTTAATTTGATCATTTATAGCGTAGTTTTATGTTAGATTACATGTTTTCTTCCTAATCTTTCATCCTATAACATTAGAAATAAATTTTGATGCATAGATTAGTTTAATGTTACACAATTTGATCATCTTCTCTCTCTTCATGATCAATTTTTCTATCTTTATTTTGCTCGTTGATTTCTCTGTGGATACTAATTCAAATCGAGTGATTTTTTATTACATCGATTTTCTTGGAGTCTTCTTTCAAAAAATATCAATTTCCTTAATGGCACACCCCAATTCATTATCCAATTTAATCGAATTTAAAAAATATATAATTCTCTACAGATTTGACCCTTACTCACCGTTATCCTAATCGATTCAGTAATTAAAACAGAATTTAGTGTCTTTGGAAAAAAAATTAATGTATGAACGTGTGTTTTCAACGATGGCACAATCATGCTCCGTCATGCAACAAGCACAAAATCCAACTAATACTTTGCTTTTGGGTTTACAAAATAGCTTTTCCTTGAAGAAGTACAAAAGAGGACGTACAAGTTTCCATCGTGGAAATGATATATATATTGACCAGATGCATTTAGGATGGTGATTAGTTGATGAAATTCTTTTCGTTCATTAAAATTCTTCCATGTCATTCAAATATAGCCAAATTTTTAGTGTGACAATCAATTGGCAGTTGTGCTATCCAACAATAACATGATCTTTGAAAAATCTAAACACATTCATATTGAATTCTTGGCTGGTATAAGGATTCATGGTGGACATGTATAGAGATTTTGGAGATAAATCCCTTAATAGCTAATCCCTTAATTTTGGATCTATGATTTTGGAGATAAATCATAGATCTTTCAAGAGTATACTAATCATATGCTTGGTAATTTAGTGGAAGTTTGCATTTTGCTGCTTAGAATGTATCACAAATATATTCTTGTTGTCTTCATGGACATCTAAATTTTTTAAGCTCTACGAAACTCTAATGATTTACAAGACTTCAATGAATTAAGTTGGTAATGTGGAGATATGAATTCCTTTTATATTGTTTTCATGATATACATCTCCACTTGAACTATGTTCTATGCAGAAAAGCACACAATCATACTTTGGATTTATTTAAAACAATAATTGTGACTATGTCCTTGGTGATATGCTCACTCAAAGATGATGAGATTTGAAGAAATGCTTTTCATAATTGCAAAGGTTATGATCTATAATATCACGCTACATGTTGTTTTATACAATGTGGAAATAATTAGGTTTTAATTTACTAAGTGGACCTCGATACTTACTCATTTATATATCATCTAATCTCTAAATAAGTGATTCACTTATGATAATTGAAGGGCTAAGACTTGAATTTAAAATGTGGTGTTCAAAATAAATTTGTAGAGTTCAAATTTGTCTAGTTAAAACTACTGGGACTTAGTAGGTTTTTACAAATCACCAATAACTAGAGGTGTAGTGTAATTAGTTACATCATAGTCCAAGAGTCTCAAGGTGTGAAATTCTCCAATGCACCCATTATTCATGAGAGACTCAAGTAATCAAAATGTAGTGACTCATCTTTATCATTTGGATTAAACATATTATTCATGAGAGACTCAAGTAATCAAAATGCAGTGACACATCATATTCATATATTAACAATATTGTCAACTCAAGTCCAAGAGTGAGGCTGCATTGTGTTGTATATAAGTCTATTGAAGAGCATGAGTACATATTAATGAATGAGCTACATCTAGGACAACTTTGAAGGATATCACATCTGAAAGTAATATGACACACAAAAAAGAGAATTTTGCTCTGCACGTGCAACTGTACTTCATACTTTATTGACTGGGAGAGCTTTTCGTCTCCTGTGATTGGTTAAAAACTGCCCACGTCTCTCTGCTTCATATGCAGCAGATAAATCAATTATTAAAGATTCTTTGTACACAATGCTTTGTAGGCATCATTTCATGAGGACTTGTAATTGGTCCCATTGCTTGCGTGCATGACTAATCCATTATCTTCTAGGCAGCTCAATTCATAGCAGCAATTAAAGTGATAGAATTTCAGAGATTTTAAAAATATATATATATATAAAAAGCAAATAAATTGTAGAAAGTATTTTGTTCAGATGAGAAATCAACTTTTTTTTGCTTTATTTTCTTTAAAAAAGAGAAATACAGATCAGTCAAGGTTATCAATAACCCATTAAATCCTCCTTTAAAAATTATATCATTAAGTTCTTTCAAGTCATTTTATTGACCTAATTATTTGTCAATAAACTCATTTAACTCATTCACGAAGGAAAATCTTCATTTGGATGTAAAGGGATGAGTAAATCCAAGAAAATCTTCATTTAGAAGTAAAGGGATGTTATCAGATGCTTTTGTTCATAAAAACTTCCAGACTCGTTTGGAATCACTAATAAAATCTAGAATTGACTGCTATGAATATATACATATCTATATGCATGGACCACGCGAAATTGTTCAATGGTTATCTAGATAGTTACAATAAATACTTTTGAAAAAAGTGACTAGCTCATTGTTACGTCCACATGATTTACGGGGCAGGTGATTGTCTGCCTACTACGGCAACTCAAGGGTATTATTCCACACTACTACAATTTAATAACTCTCCCCATGAGTCACCTTGAGCTTAATAAGTGGTCCATCTTATGTTTACTGTCCTAGCCCGACTATAGTAACAAAGGGAAAAAAATATTTCATCACTTTTTTTTTCACCCTTCAGTACTTTCTAATATGTGATTTTCTAACTAGTGTCAGAGTTTGGCCGATGTAATCTTTCTCTGCCACCTTTGTTTGAACCTGCAAGATATTACTAAATCTGGCATTAACTATACGAATAGGCGCTCTTTCTACAAAAAATGTTGGGCACAACATTCATGGACAAAACTAGTTGTTAGAAACTTGATCTCCTGCCACTACTAAAAGCAATCGAGCCCTTATCTCATTCGACTTAGAATTAATGACTTTTGAGTGCTCCATTTTTATTTAAAAAAATTCCGTATTTGATAAGCTCAAAATGTGATAATAATTATTGAGAAATAATCTCAAGAATTGTTATGTCGTGTGAGTCTTTAAGCTTACGCAACACATTTGTAACCTCACGAGTCTAGGGCAAGCAAGGGTCGATCCACAGGGAGCGGGTGTTTAGCTAGTGAATTTGTATGCTCTGAAGCAGTTTTTTTAGGATTTTAAAAGGTGAGGAGGTTTTAAAACTGAGAATATATATTCGAGATGAAGGAAATGAATGAAAGGAATAAGGTCTAAAAAGAGTTCTTGAGGAGAAGGCAGTAAGATAGGAAAACACAAAAAAAGGGAATATGGAATGAGCAGTAAAAACGCGAATCGAATGGAAAAATGAGAAATGGAGAATACTGGGTTCTTATTCTCCGAATAAGGATTAAGTAAGAAGTCAAAAATATGCGAGAGAGAGAATACGGGAACGCGTACAGAGAGCCGAAATCGCGCCGGTGAGAGAGAGTATGGATTCGTATTTAGAGAGGAAGGTTAATACCACAATGGAATTAAAAGAAACTAAGGAGAGAATAGTGAGTAGGGTGGTTTTGAAGAAGTGGAAAGTAGAGAGAGAAATACGTGGACGATAAGAATATCAAAACGACAGAAGTTAAGTGAACGGCGAGAGAAGTGGAAAACGGATTTTGTGAAATCGGTTTTGATTCAAAACCGATTTCAGAAACTCGTTAAATGAAGAACCGCTCCTGAAGATGACAATAGGCGGCGGAAATACATGCAGTAAAGGATAAGATCTACGACTATCACGAGCGGTTCACATGTGAGGCCGACCATTTAGTTGTAAAAAATAGATTCTTTTCTCTCCAAAACCGATTTCAACAACCGGTTTTGGACAAGGGCTCGGCTGCAGAAACGGTGAAGCGGAAATGCGTGGAGTGCCGAGAGAACTTCAAGAGACGATGAGGAGCAACCACCTACAGACGAGGAAAGATTATAGTTTTTTTATTTTTTTATCTCGTGACCCAGTAGCTCCTACCAACTCCAGCTCGACTTGACGCTTGACTGTACGTGAGCAGCTAAGATTCCCGTGAGCACGAAGACAGAAATGATGACAAAAATAAATTGTGGAAGTGAGGTGCTGTGAAGAAAATTGACTCAAAACCGATCTCTGAGATTGGTTTTGAGCAGACGCGTAGCTGCATTTGGTAACGATAGTGCGTGCGACTCCTGCTGGGATGCGACGAGCATCGAAAATCAAAGAGAACTAAACTAGAACAATGAGACAATGAAACTTTATCGTGAAGAGAAATCTATACTTGGGAGACAATACAATCGATGCAACGAAATTTGCTGCAAGCGAGCAGCGACAATACAACGATTTACGAGGAGCGTGAAGAATAACACGAATAATAAAAACAAGTACGACGGAACTAAAAAGAAAGATCGAGATGGTAAAATCGAAATGAGAAGAGTAATTTTTTCCTACTTTCAAGAAACAAAACGATGGAGAGAACTTGCTGCCGGCGGGCAGCAGTAGTGAATCGGCAACTCCAACCTCAAGATCTCCTGAATCCTAGGTTGCAGGACGAGTATTGGAAGAAGCCGGTGGCGTCGGGAGCGCTGCAAGTGGGCTATCTGCCACCTGGATAACCTGCAGAAAAAAAGGGGGAGGAGAGGACGAGAAAGAGAATGAAGAGGAGCTCCTTTTGTCACACCCGTCAAGGTCCTCGGGTCTCTTCTTCTCTTCCTCTCCAGCAGCTCTGGACGCTCTCCTTCCTCCTGGCTCTTACTCGGGTAAGAGGGACATTGATTCAGTTGCACACAAGCTTCCAACGGGGTTGGACTGCATCAAGGTGACCGCTTCTTCTCCAGAAACCCTAAGAGTTTAAATCGGGAAAGAGAGAAGAAAGGTGGGCCATTGGATCTCCCGGGCTTCAGCAATCGGGATCCTCTTCTCCTGCCCTTTTGGGTCTTAATGGGCCTCTCCATTCCTCTCTTGACATCTTCATGGGCTGCTCCAAAATTGCTTGGACTGTCTCCTCTAGCTCCTAGGGTTCATGTCTCCACCTAAGCCTTAAAATTCTCTTAAAAATACATAAGTATGCATAGCTTTAGGGCAAGGCCTGAAATTCATAAAAATCACCATGTCATGCTAGATTGTAGATAAAACATGCAAATAAATATAAAGGATTGCATACGAAATTCATTACAAAAACATGTTTTTTTACTAAAATTTGTGACTTATCAGTATTCTAGCCCTATTTATAACTATCATACGTTTATCGCTTGATTGATCTTTGGACTCGATCAAGTATAATCTCGTGAGATAAAACTCAAGGACTTCTGAAAGGATATTGATGGAGGACCATGCCCGTGATCAGGCGACATCACGTGTCGAACTGGACGGCGCGCAAGTACTACCGCGCCGGAGCACCCGAGCCGATGCCCAGGACCCCGGCTTCAAGTACACCGCCTGATGAGATCCTCCTGGCGAGTTTTCCCCGTTTCTTGCTTTATTTATTTCGTGAGATTATTCGTGTGTGAGTGGGAGGGCTTCTCCCGTATTTTGGGCCCTCCCTAGAACTTATGGACCGGTTCTAGGCCCTTTAGAGGGGTTTTAGCCTATTTTTGGGCCAAAACCCCTTAGAATTACGGGATTGCGCTTAGGGCAACCCGTCTCTTTCTCTCTCCAATATAAGGAAGAGAGGAGAGAATATCGTGGATGGTTTTTTTGATGAAGTGAAGGAAAGAGGAATGTTTTGATGTGACCTCCCCATGCTAACATGAGAGAGGTCAAGGAAATCCCGAGCTAGGGTTTCCATGGAAGGGAAGAGAGAGGAGAGACAGCCCTGAGGTCGCCGCCGTCTCGTAGCGCCGCCGCCGCTGTGCCCGCCGCCGTCGCGCTCGAATTACCGCCGCCCACGTCGCCGTTCTCCCCAGTCGCCGCCGTCGGACCCGACTGAAGCCGCCGCCGATCCTCCCGCCGTCGCGCCGCCCTGCTGTGCCGCCGACATATCGACCACCGCCCCAGCGCCGTCGCCACCTGGACGCCGCTGCAAGGACCGCCGCCGCGCCCTCTAGGTCACGACGGACCCGCCAGGCGCGACCTCATCGCCGCCGGATCGCGCAAGTCGCCCTGCCCTGGTGCCCACCGCCAGCTGCTCGCCGACCCAGTCCACCGCCTCTGCAGTACCGCCGGGCCAGGCTGCCACCGGAGAGAGAGCCCGGGTAGATCCGCCGCCGGACAGAGTCGCCACCGGGCCGAGCAGCCGACATCTGATCGATCACCGCCGCCGCTGCTCCTACGCGACGCCGGAACCCGATCGATCACAGCCGCCGCCCGTCGAGCCGCCGCTAGAGTAATCCTGCTCTTGGTTTTCAGCTTCTTCCGTTGCCGTCGAGCCGCCGTCGTCCGGTTCGTGACGTTGCTCGCCGCCGCTAGTTCGATCGCTCGCGATCAACCGCGTTCTTAGCGTCGACTGACAGGTCTGCCACTTCGGCCCTGATACTCGGATCACCAGACGCACTCGCTGATCGAGGGATCCAGCTACTAGGATCCCCTTCGCTCTCTTGATCGTGTCGTGATATTCTCGTGTTTCCTCACGGCGGACAGTCTTTCCCACTTGCAGGTTGGTGCTGCCCGCGTACGAGAGCGCTTCGGGCCACTGCGATCTTTGGATCACGACGCCGCCCTCGATCGAGTATTATCGCCTCCTTCAGTGCTGAAGGCGCTCGTTCCACCGCTGGGGACTAGCTTCTTAGGTACCTCTCGTTTGCCCGGGTTGGGTCGGGTTTGTTTTTCGGTTTCGTTCGAGTTTTCACAGTCGTCGTACGGGTGCGGATCACTCCGGTCGTGGAATTCCTCCGTAGTCGTCAGTAGTCGATCTAACGGAACGTGGGAAGGTCGATCCATTGAGCAGCGCTTGGGAAGCTTTCCGGACGTCCCCCTAGGTCAGCTGCCGCTCCCTGTGCTTCTCGTTATTTCGAAAACTCGCATCAGTAGCATTTTCACGCATTTTAGTCGTTAGCTAGTCCTGATCCTTGTGTTGTAACACGAGCCGTCGATCCCGGCATCTATCGTGTTACATCAGATATGATATATATGGACATAAAATAATCATGCCTGCTATATAAATGGAGATTGCATGTACACAACAGCAAAGTGGAGTTGCAATCATGGTTCCAAAGGTATGTGTCCTCGCTGCTTTCTTCATTGCCATCTCGCCGTATTGCTGCCAATTGCAGACGCCTAGGCACCAACTTCAAAACAAGGTAAGTGCACTTCACTTTTTCTTAAATCATCCTATGTTCTTCCTAAAAGATATGCGTATTGATTGCTCATAATTTGGAGCTCTTTCCAGTTCTTGCATACATGGTGAGAAAATGGATTGATCTTCCATGGCCACTACCCGATGTACCAGGATTACCTTGTTCCTTGCGATGCTGTGATATACGGGGAGACAGGTGCTACAATGCTGCGGTGTGGTGGCACCATCCTATCATTTTTAAGCGATGTTGTCTTCGTTGCCGCATCTGGGTACACAACTACCATGTCGTCTACTTTAAGGCAGAACGTTGGAAGTACTTGGGTTGATGTTTCTCGCGTTTGTTGTATAGAGCATTTTTGCACAGTGCTCTGTGAGGGATTCACTTGTGTTATTTGCATGTCAATAAGCATTGACTACAATGCAGTTTGTACGGTCATCCTGGAAACTTTCGGGGTACTGTAGTTTAGTGTTCGGGTACCCCTCGGACCAATATGTAGTAGTATGATGTTATCGACGAATACGGTGCAGTTTGCAAGAGTGCCCAACAAATCTATCTAAACATGGCTTCTAGGTGGTTGATTTGGTCGATCTAGGTAACTTGTGCTATTAGAATGCTGAATAGCTCGTTGACCACATAAAGGACTAGCTCTAGAACGTTTATCTAGAGGATACCGGTTCTTGGGTTCAATGAGTTATCAGATCATTAAATCTACCTAAATAATTTTCAAATCAACTAAAAATTAAGTCAATGCATACTTTGAGAGCATCACCTGAAGAAGATACCAAAAGTTTCGGTTTAAATTGCTTGCGGGGATAAAGAGCATGATCTCTAAGATCCTCGGTTTTGGATGTCGTGCTATTAGACAATGGCACTAATAATGGAGAGATTACTGAAGATGTGAAGACCTGCCTTTCTATTTTTTGCTCACCTCGATATCGCAACATATCCAAAGGGAAATAATGGAGACAATCAAGAAGCAAAATAGTAAAATTATAGAAGATGGTTTAACAATAGTGAGAATTTTGCATAAATGTATGGTCATAGTGCTAGGAGGTATAATTTTAAGCAGTTTAATTGTCAAAATAAATGTGAAAAAGGAGGAAAGAAGAAAAAAGGAAAGAAAGAAAAAAGTTAAATGAATAAATTTATTTAAAAATCTTCATGTCAAGTTCGCTAGGACCAATATGTTATCATAGAATTTGAAATAAAATAATATATATTAGTTGAATACACTGTTCTTTTTTTTTTGTTTGAAGATATTTGAATTCCATTATCCATTATAATCGAAGTGGAGTTGATCCTAGAGGACCACCATGCGATAGAAGACACATTGGCGTAGTCCTAGAGGAACACATCTCTCCATGCAGTTTGTATGCACCGTGCGATAAAAAAGACATGAAGAGATTTTGGTGAGAAGATTGGCACCAATAATGGCCTAACAGACATGCCCACCAAGTAATTTATTTATATACTTCAAGATAATTCTGAAGTTAACCTTGCCCATAGAGCTTGATGTTTAGTGAAACGGTTTGTTATTTTGATGTCTCTTTTATTATGTGTCAACCATGTGAAAGGAGAAAATTTTGAACCATTGTTTTTTCTCCAAATACATGATTTCTCTTGAAACTACTAGCAGGACTTGCTTCACAGTGGGAGCTGGTTGTAGTCAAATATATGCAGGATGAGGAAGAAAACTGATGTAGAATATTTTGAGAAAACGATATGTATGTAGATGAGGATGTGAGTATGAGTATGTAAGGAAGAGAAGAGTGAATTATGTGATGATTATCTACTGTTGTGAATTATGCAATAATCCTACAATCTTTTGGAGGACCTATGAATGATATCACGGAGGGAATGATGTATAAATCGAAGAAGATATCATGGGAGGATGTTCGGAAATAAGAGTATAACATAAGAATGATTTTTATGTTATCGCGAACATAAGAAAGATATCGTGATATCACTGTTGTGAATTTGGAGTGATAATGAAGAAGATGATTATGTAGAGGAGATAAATGGATAAGAAGAGGATAAGTATTATTTAAGGAATGAGAATGATTCTTAGGATAAATCTATAATGTGGAGAGGAAATAACTATGGTTAATATGAAGGATTAGAATTATGTATCGGTGAGTAAGTGGAAGAGGATAATTTTGGAAAGAGGAATATGAGAAGAATGAGGAGGATCGTGATTATGAAGAGAAGAGATATGAAGAGAAGATGTTATTTATTATGTAATGAACAAGATTGAGTATTATGATATTGATTAGGATGGTGAATAATAAGTTTTCAAAAAGGAGAGATATAGATTGGAGTTTAATCGGATTATATAATGAAGAAGAGGACTGATGTGGGAGATAACTAGGAGTGAAATTACTAAGATTGGGATTATCATAAAGTAATTTCGGATGATAGATGTGTGAAGAGAACAGATATAAACATTGACCAATGTTGGACTTATTGATCTATAGCTTGAACTCTTATTCACTTTGAAAAGAGGGAGAGGATGAATACCTTTTGGACGTGAAGACGATGCTCTTGAAATCGTCAAATGGTAGAAGATGTCCTTGGTTAGTCTCTAACAGATAATGGGTGAAAGCAATAGAACGAGAAGGAGAACATAATGGAGTATAGAAATTTTGAAGTGAGAGATTGCTGGAGAGGCACGAGAAATCACAAGAACACAAAGCGTGTTCGAAACAAGGAAGAATCTTTCATTCATAAACAACAACAACTATCTTCTTTGTCTTAAAATTTTGCGTTTTATAGAAATAGAGAGAAGGGAAGTTATGGCGAGACGTCATGTCGCGCCGGTTATTTTCCGTGTTGGTTGACTGGTTGACCCAGCTTGGCATCCTTTATCATTCACTCGGCGAGATGACGAGAATATAATAGCTGTCAATGGCAACGGATCTTGTATTTAAGTCAACCCCGCGAGCACTGTCACCTCGTTGGCGAGACGCATGAAGACTAGCGTGAAGGTATTTGTATCTTTGCAACTCACTCCTTCGGAATCAATAAATCAGCAACTGTGGCGACTTAGAGAGAAGTCAACATAGAGAATGATTATTGCGATATTTCCACGATCGCTTGAAGAACGTGCGGCCATGTAAGCAGCGTGTTGATGATATTTATCTTGACATCGAAAGATTCTTCTCAGACAGAACTATGGTCTTCTGCAAGTAGACCGTTTGTTTGTTCGATTTAGCCACACAAGCCGACTTATCAGCCTCCGACTTAGCTTTTCATTTCTTATCAGCCGCCTTTCTGACAGTGGCAACGAACTTATCCTCAGGATATAGTTCCGTGAATAATTTCCTGAACTCCTCCAAGAAAATGAAGAACGCGCTAAGCGCTCTCTT
>CM044102.1:16313510-16429023 GCA_024174645.1 Lemna minuta | reverse complement strand
TGTTTGTTCAATCCTCCAACATGCATGGGTTATTCATGCAAATAGACTTTGTCTTGAATTTCCATTGAGATTAGTCTCTTCCAACAGTAGTAATAAATAGATCTCTCCTAAAATTCTAAATAAGGGTGGTTTCAAAGAAAAGAGGAATATATCACAATGGTGTTCCTACTGATTTTTCTTTTGAGATCACTATTTAAAATGATATAAGGTACCTATGATATGGTGGAGAAGGTTTGGAAAATAAGGAACTTATATCAAAGGGAAAAGGGTGGTTGACTTGGTCCATTCAAGGAATTCTAAGAATCTAAGGATAAGGCTAATTTCTTTTGACCAAGTCAATCTTTAGATCAGTATAAAATAGGGAAAGGAGGGAAGATAATTCCCTTAAGATCTACACTCTCTTTAATTATTTAGAGAGGTCTTCTTCATCCATTTAATAAATGGATAATTTCTCAAGTTGGAGGATGAGGAGGAGGAGGAGGATAGGTTCACTTAGAACCCTTGTGTTCATGTTTTTAAAATAATTCTCCATCAAAAGTAAATGTAGATAGATTTTTAGTTGAAAAGAATTTTCTCTCGTCATTATAGTTCACAAACATCTCAGTACATCTGCAGAGGTGAATAATGGATACGAGAGTGCAATGTTATGGACTCAAAATTAGAGCCGAGAAATGACAAAGTAGAAGAGCACTCTAAATGTTCCTGTACACACACAAAAATACAATAACCACAAGAAAAATATAATACTATCACTGATAAGCTCGAAGTCGTCGTGTGTTTAAGCCCTAAAAATTTACTATTTATATTCGAGAAAACAAAGTCCGGATAGAGATAATAAGGGTGTATAGCTTTCTAGGTCTATCCACAGGGATTCTAGGGCATGACAACATCAATAATAGAAGTAAAGAGGTGGATAAAGATGAAAGATTGGTGGTCAACTCTATGAATTGACCATGGGAGGAAGGAATTTTGATGGATGATTTAAGTGAACCTATAGATGTAAAGATCCTAAATTCAGAGTACAGAAATTTATTAGAATGAATAATTAAGGAAATCTAAACTATGCAGAAAGGAAAGAAGTAAGAGAGGAAGAAGAAAGAGAGAAGGAGATGAGAAATTGGGCAATCGGGAGAGAAAGGTAGTAAGAGGGAGAGGAAAATGGAGGAAATAAAGAATGAGAGAGAGGGGATGTTTTTAGGGGAAAGAAATAAAGAGAAAGAGTGATAAAAGAGAGGAAGAGAAATTGGCAATTAGATGAAGAGAGAAAAGAAATTGGAAATGAGCAGGAGCGGGGAAGGTAGAGAGAGAGGGAGATAGGTAGATGTGGGAAATTAAAAAAAAGGGAGAGAGAATGCGCGAATATAAAGGGAGCCGAGAATAAAGCGGACGAGAAGCACGAAGAAGACGGGAGCACTATGAAGAAAGACAGGGTGACGACAAAGACCGTGAGATAGTAAGAGCGAGGGAATGGAAACTGAAACAAGAAGGAAGAAGAAAGAGAGGGGGGAGAGTTCGGAATCGACGAATTCAGAAGAGGGAAAGAGGAAAATCGGAGAGAGAAGGAAGAGAGAGAGTGCGCGCAGGGGGTATCTGGAGAGAAAGATGAGATCGCGAGAGAGATTAAGAGAAGAAGTAGAAGAGAAAGAAGGGAAGGTGCAGCGGAAGAGGCGAGAATCGGAAAGTTGAAAGAGAAAGAGGAATCAGCAGAAGAATGAGCAAAAGAAAGAGGGAGAGAAGGACAACCGGAAGAGATTAATTTGAGGGATAGAACCAAAGGCGTCGAAAAGGAAAGAAATTTATTAGAGAGGGAAAGAAATTAGAGAGAGAACGTGCGATGATGGGAGATGAAGCAGAAACGTGAGAGAGAGAGAGAGAGAGAAGAGAAGATAAAGAGAGAAATTTGATTGAGAGAGAAATGCGAATTGTGAACGAACGAAAAACTCAAAAGGGGCGAAATGAAGAAATAGAGAGAGAAAATGGAGATGATGCGTGACGCGAGAAAGAAGGAGAATGCGAATATGGCGGAATTTAGGGAGAGAAAAAATGAAATCGCGAGAGAGGGATGAATGAGACGGAGACGTTCGGAAGATGGAGAGCTTGTGAAGAAGATGAAGACTTCCAACAAAAAGTACGGCGGAAAACTGGGGAGAGCGAACGAAATCGGAAAACGAGAGGACGAAATCAGAAAACGGGGGAAAGAGATAGAGGAAGAAAAGAATGCGAGAGAGAGCGATGGAACGAGAGAGAGAGAGGGGGAAATTTGGGAGAGCTAGAAAGATAGAAAGACAGAGAAGAAATTCGGGAGAGGGAGAGAGCAGATACAAAAATGACGAATAAAAAAAAAAAGAGGAAGAAGACGAGAAGAAGAAAAGATTGATCAAGAAGAGAAGAAGAGAAGGAAGACTACTAGGGATGGGATTCTAAAAACCATAACACAACTAAAATTTCCTTCAAGCACTATTTCTGATTCTAAACCTTACATTACATTCCGACGGGAAGAACGTCGGAGGAAAACTAAACCTAGGAGAGAGAAAGAACAGCTGGGCTCCCATTTCCTTTGACTGGGCTCCAATCTCCTTACTTTGGACAACCCATTAAGCCTTTTAAAACTTCTATTTAGGAGTATCTAGCTATTCTTCCTCTTCTATAGTTCCTGAAAATCAGAAAAGCGAAAGGTATGTAGAATAAACTCTTTTTGATGAACTAATAATCTACAATGTCAAGTGATGAAATAGTAAAAGAGCTGGTGTATTGAGAGTTTAATGAAATTAAATATCAGCAATAAATGAGTGGTTATAGCTACTATTTATGTTCTTATCAATCACCATGGGAATATGCCACTAGAAAATGAAAATCTCTAATGAGATGAAATTTCAAGGATGAAGACCAATCATGTCAAGGCACTACTTAGATTTGCCTCTCTTACAATCTTTGTCATCATGATTGCTAGATTTTCTTGAGTGGAAATTGTCTTGGTTGCAATGTCCCCCACTTGCAAAACATAATGATGCGGTAAAACACATCATTATGCTTTTTTAATTAATGAAGGTTTTATTGTCAAAAAATAGGCTCAAATGATATGCTTTAGCACGTAGCTCACTCAGCAAGCCTTTCAACTAAATAGCTCCCTTCATTTCTTTAGCGATTACCATATATTCAGCTTGAATTGTAGAAAAGGCTGTAGAGGGTTGGAGAGTAACTATCCAACACATGGCACAGCCACCAATAATGAGTATTTAGCTTGAGTGACCATCTCTTATCAAGGTCATTAGCATAGTCTAAGTCTACCTAGAAAATAGTGTCAACACTAGATGTTCCAAAAGTATGACAAATGTTTGAAAGATTAAAGTGCCATTATGTTTACTTGAAAATACATTAAATTGCCTTCCAATGTGCTTTTCTAGAAACTAATGAACATCAGCTCAGCATGTAGCTCAATGTGAAATTTTTGCTCGCGTGCAAATCATAGAATACATCATAGAACCAACAACTAAAGAATATGAAGCATTCGACTCCGCGAAGAAATAAGGGAAATTTTGAGATATCTTTGAAATTCGATCAAATCAGACAATGACTTGAAGTGAGAAATTAAAGATTTTAGTATATTAAGAAAGATAACTCCAATACGAATCCACAGAATCATAAATCATTGAATTTGGATAAGAATTCGGGGAGAAATCAAGATTTGAAATTGAGAAAGAAATTTGATCTTGAAAATAGATAAAAACCAAGAATAAAACTAAACTTACACTAATCTACGATTCAAAATGTAAATCTAATGCTAAAAGAAGATAGATTAGGATGAAAACACAATCTATCCCAAAGTCGCGCTCGAAATGATCCAATTAATCACCGGATTCAATGCTTTTCATTCCGCAATTTCGAAAAGAAAGTTTGGCCCTCAAGATGTGATTTCTTTCAATTCTTTCATCCAATTCTCGATGTCAAACAGTCCTTGGACGTGGAAATGAGTTTAGAAGAATTAGAAATCAAATGATTATCAGATTTTGATGTCTAAACTATTCAATTTTCTCAAAAATCCAAGAACACTCTTTCTGTCGAAGTACATTTCGATTTTATAGAGAAATTTGAGCACGACCGTTGAATGCGTCATTTTGATTTGATCAACGTCTAAGATTAAACGACGATTTGTGAATCGATGTCTTTAAGTCGCATCTGTCCAATCCAGATGTAGCATCCAGATTGTGCCATGTTGCTCATGAAGAAGAAGCGCCGTTTGATGTTGTCCATTCTATCTTCATCGGATGATCGCGATAAATCCACTTGTCTATCGGGCGCATTTAATCTCGACCGTTATAACTCCCCAGATGAACGGCTTAGATTAAATCCTCTTTAAATCAAATCGTCACCTAATCAGCTGTCGCCACATACCCTGATGTAGGATATTTCTAAAATTGATAATATTCCTACAAATTAGGGAGGACCTATGAAGTGATATCACTATGAAAGGATTTATTGATTTAGTGAGAATATATCGAAGAATAATTTAGAAGTATGAAGAGAAGATTTTAGATGAAAAGGTAATATATATATATTTATATATTACTAATGAATTAGACTATAGTTATGAAGAGGAGAAGAATAGGTATAATGTTAAGTAGCTTAGATGATGATGGAATAATGATAGAAATGATGATAGAGGAGATATATTAATAGGATATTAGATGATTAAGGAATAGAACTTGATAGGGAATAATGGATAGATAGGGAAGAATGAGAGAGTGATGAAGATAGAAAGGGAGATGGAAGAGTAGAGAGAAGATACGAGGTATGACTGAGATGGGAAAGAAGATAACATATTATAAAATATAGAAGGGGGAGAGAGACGACGTGTTGGACTTATGATTTTGGAGACGAACTATCAACACGGAAAGAGGAGAGGATGATTTACCTGAATATGACGAGAAGAGATGCCGTTGGATTACTCCCGCTGACATCGGATTGTCTCGAGATGCTTCAGACACGATGAATGAAAGAGGACAGAATGGGAGGGAGAAAGGGAAGGGAGATAGAACGGAGAGATGAAGAAGAGGCGGAAGAGGTGATGGAGATACGGAGGAAGAACACCATGAACACAAAGGGTAACAAAACGGAACCAACGTAACCAATTTTTATCATAAAACTGTCTCCTTTAGATTGCGTACATTTGACGTTTTATAGAAAATAAAAAGAGAGAAGTTACGGTGATGCGTCGATTCGCGAGGCGATTTTTCCGCATTGGCTGACTGGTCAACCCACTTTGATTTCGTGGCGCCTGGTAGTTTAGTTGATTTACGAAATCGTGGTCTTTACGCGTACGATTTGGGCTTCTCGTGGTGGAGAGGCGTTGAATCTTCTCTTTCTCACGCTGATATGTGGTAAGTGGTGATGATGTTCGCGGTAGACAGGTCTCGTCGTGAGTATTCGTCATTTAACGTCGCTTTAACTTCTGTGCAAAGGGATATGCGTGGCTTCTCGTTGAAACCTTCGTTGTCTCCCGCGCGTGCGACGTGTTCGTCGTGAAAGTAGGTCTCAACACTTTTATTGTTGCCGGTCAAGGGTTTGATTTGTGTTCCGTCTTATCATGGCAGGAGTGATCGTTCCGAAATCCTCATCCGAGAGATGTTTGCTGAGTTGCTCTCCTTCCATAGTCCTTTTAGAACCTAATGTTAAGGTCCCGCTGATGTATTGGCCGTAAGAAACGAGGTTAAATCCGAATCGACATAGTAGGAGGACTGGTCAAATTTCGCGGCGACTGTTCTTCATGGTTGATTGTTACGATGCAATCTTTTCCGGACGAAGGTCGGGAGGAAGATTGTCTTTCGATGAGAAGCTCCACACGAGGAGGTCGCGCACTCGGCTGATGCAGGTAATAATAACTTTTGTGGCATTCTTTACGTACAAGTTCCTCTCACTTCCGCACGACATAATGTAATCTGGTCGTGATGAGATGAAACGATGTCTTGGCGGGGAATCGATACCTTTCACCCGGGTAGGTTCTGATCGACCCAACTTCTTTGTTCTTCAGAACTTCGTAAGTGGTGCTTGTGATGGTTGACAACTGAGCCAGTGGAATCCGTTGAGCGGCTGTCGTCGTGAGTGATGGTCTTCAAGGTGACGGCTTTCTCTAGCTTCTGTATAGTCGGTTAGCTTCAGGTAGATCTTTACATGTCCTCAGTCTTCCAATTTTGTAGGAGGTTTGTATGTGGAATAGTGGAAACGTTTCTTGATGGATTTGTCCATACAATCAGCTGTCTTCTTTTGTCTTGAAGATAAAAGTGCTTGATCTTCATAAATGCTTGGATAATGGAGAATCTTCGTGGGCATTTCTTCACTGATGTATTCTTTACGTGGACTCCACTTTCATGAGTGTCGTGGAAGACTTCATGTTATGTAGTGCTTTTGTAATGGCATATGGTTGAGATGAAGAGTCTCATTGATCTTTATCAGTCTTGCTCTTCATCAGTCAAATGAAATATTCATAATTCTTATAACCCGTGAAATCCTCTTGATGTTAATCATGACTGTCTTCATGGACTATGTCTTGAGCTGCCACTGAGGTTAGTCTCTTCTAACAGTAATAACATTTAGATCTCTCCTAACTTTCTAACTAAGGGTGGTCTCCAAGGAAAATCACACAAAGATGTTCCTATTGCTGTTTCTTTTGAGATCATTATTTATAATTATATAAGGTACCTATGATATGGTGGATAAGGTTTGGAAAATAGGGAGCCTATATCAAAGGTAAAAGGGTGGTTGACTTGGTCCACTCAAGGAATTCTAATTTATCTAAGGATAAGGCTAAATTCTAATTTACTATGAGTAAGTGACAATTGACGATCGTGATTTAACTGCGCAATCGAATGCTTCTCGTTCCGCCACATCACCTGAAAATAAAACAAACAAAATAGTCCCACATGATAAAAAAAATTAGATTATTTAACACGTATATCACATAAGAGAGCTAAATAAGTTAGCGTAAATCGGTAAAGGATGCTTTAACCCATTAATCACTTTCATGCGCACTCCTGTGTATACACGCGCACACAGGCACATGCGTATGCATGCGGACACGTGTCATACATAGACGCCACCACGTGGCAACTCTCTGCCACATGAGCGCGCGATTATAAAATTATTTTTTAATTTAATTTTTATTATTTTGAAATCAAAAATAGCTTTAAATAAATTTAGAAAAATTCTAAAAATTTGAAAAAATCATAACTTTCAAAATACAACTCCAAATTAATCACAATTTATTTTGTTGGAAAATAAATTTGTTTTGTTGGAACAATTAGCATCTTAAGTTCTTTTCAGAGAAGTTACACTCACGATGGGACATTTCTCATCTTAAGTTTCTCCCAAATTTCTTTTTCTCGCGAGGAAATTTTCCATTGCGGCACGCCATCCTCTCTTTCTCCCGCGACAGAAATTTCTGTCCCGAGGAGGGTTGCGCTTCCTCTCTTATTCTTCTCCTTTTCCTCTTCCCCCTTTCACTTTTTCTTCTCGTCTCTTCCTTTCTCATGACTGATAACAACTCTATCATGAGGAGAGGCTCTCTCTCTCTCTCTCTATGTAGTTCTCTCTCCCAATTGCTCTCCCTCTCTTCCGCAGTTCTCTCTTCCAATCGTTCTCTCTCTCTCCCACCTTCCCTCTCTTCCGCGATCTCTCACCCTAGCTCTGCCGCATGCGCAACATGAGCGTATAATTCTCTAAAGGGGAGATTCATCCTCTCCTTCCATCCTTTCCTGCTCTCTCTGTTGTGATCAATCTCTCCTTCCTTTCTCTCTCTTCTACGATTGCTCTCCCTCTCTATTTCTCCTTTTGTCCCTCTCTCTCTTGCGATGGAAATTTCCGTCACGAGGAGAGGTTCACTCCCCCTCTTCTCTCTCCCTTATTTCTTTCCTTCTCTGCTTCTATCTCAACCATGCATCTCTTCACTCTTCCTTTTCTTTTTCTTCTGCTCTTGTCAAGCCTCCCGTGCATCTCTCCACTCCCTCTATCACTTCCACGCTCCTTGTCATTGCCGAGAGAGTAGAGAAAAGAGAGGAGAGAGTAGAGAGGAGGGCGGAGAGAAGAGAGAGCTGAGGTGCATTCAATTTAAATTCTTTTTTTTTCAGCGAAGTTTGATCAGCCTGGAATGAGTTGAGTTGCGCGATTTGAGGAGAGAGAAACAAAATCAACAGTCTAGATTCATTGTAATTAAGAGCGTGATATCCGATGATCTTGATGGAGTTAGGGGCTGAAAAATTATGGGCATGATCATCATTTGAAGCTCTACGAATCTATTGGGGCTGATTTAAATTGTGAGACGAAAAAATTTAGGGTTCTTTATGTTTCTTTGTTTGCCTCTAGCATTGGCTAGCTAGAAGGAAAGACAACAATGATTGATCATTCTTCATGTATGGAACATCATTTTTAGTGATTTTACTCTCTTTTCTTTTTATTCTTCGTGTTGGCTTCAAGACTCTACGTTTGGGCAAAATGTACCAGCTCTTGAAGGTATGTTTTGATTAGAGAGCATCATTAGGTGTTTTTTCATCATGAATCTTTAGATTATGATAATTTTCTATCCAGATTTTCTATTTTCCTCATCTATCTATCATTATTTTTTGATTTTCAAACCTTAAAATCACTTTTTCATCATGAATCAATAGTTTTCAATCTTTGAAAGGGGTTTGGAAGCATTTGATTGGTTTATCTCATTTATGTAAATATCTTCTTCCTTCCATTGATCATTTACACTTTATAAATCTAGAAATACCAAAAAAAATCTTTTGATTTCAATCTTTTAATCCTCCTCTTTGTGGATTTGACCTCGACTCACAACTATTCTAATTTAAAAATCAGATTTGAAGAAGTGAGTATAATTTTCTGGTATGTAAATTTGCGCATTAAACGATGATATTTTTTCGCATATCAAAAACATGTCTTGTAACATAGCGATCATGAGTCCTTTAGATATGTTTGGGATGCTGAGTCGATCCATTAGAAGGTTATAAGCCTCTGACATCTTCTTGAACCTTTCTACGAGCATGCTTGTTTTGACTACCTTGGCCTCAATCAATTGTCCTTTCGGTGTGACACTTCATCCAAATGGCTTTGCTGCGTTATGGTGGCTATTCTCTACCACCATCTCGATTAACTCCATTGCATCGCATTTGTACTTACTCATGAAGATGCTACCGCTAGCTGCATCTAAAAGATATCTATCTTCAAGCCTAACCCATCATAAAATATTTGCATAAGTTTGTGGTTAGACACACCAAGGTGAGGACACTCCCTAATGAGGTCTCTAAGTCTCTCTCAAGCCCTTGTCTAAACAAACGAATAGCTTTCGTAATGAAGGTGGTTATGCCTACAAAGTATTTTCATAGAACTCTTCCTCCATCTTGGGCAAGGACGTGAACTCTTTCCCTACCTTAAGGAACCAATATTTTGTTCTATCTCTAAGGGAAGCAGGAAAGAGTTTCATTTTCATTACATCTACTTGGACATTTTGAAATTGATGAATTTCACACATTTGGCTAACCTGCCGCCTTTCTTTCCTCTTTCGTTGTTCAAGTTTTGTAAGAACACTTCAAAAAAGAATTATGAGTCTCAAGTAGCTTTTGCTATCATTTTTTTTGAATTTAGATTTTTTAGTCTCCTATTGTTTCGGGGCTGTAGCTACCCACTTTAATGAATTTAGCTGTGATTTTGACCAGATATGAAAGCAGTAGTGCTCGTTTTGAAAGGTAATGGTGCGGCTGTTAGGTCCAAAGTTCTATGCCACTACTGTGGTGCTGTGTAGCATGGAAGATAGGTAGCATACTCATTACAAGGGAATCTATTAAAAAAATTGTACCTCTATTGAGGGGCATGTGTACACAAGTGATAGGTTTGTGGAGGAAAGGTCTCTTGTAGTCACTAAGACTCTTCCTAGCATTTCCCTAATCATTTAAGGCCATTTGTATGAGTTCTAGGGTCAATGAAGACTTAGAAGATGAGGGTGAATCCAAGGATTGTTCGAAGAGATCTACATGTAACAGGTTGTTCCTCGTTCTGTCGGTGGCTTATCGTCTCATGGAAGGGAGGACCATATATACATGGTTATATCAAATATTATTATAGTATAACAGTCAAATAGTGGCAAACAATCATACCTAGCATTAATATCCATGAGAGTTGCGTTCTCTTAATGCAATTTTGAAAAGTGATCATCAGTTATCCATAGAAAAGGAAAACTCACTTGATTTCACCGAATTACAGATATCAAAGATGAACTTCTACTTCGGACTGCTCACTATATGATTGATGCGAGTTAAAATCAAGAAGAAAAATGAAAAATCCAAGTTTAATTGAGTCAAAATTATCAAATTTTCTCAAAATATATGCCTAGTTTCCCAACAATAGTGCCATTTGACGCAATAGGATTGTGGAGTCATTGGAAACACATGTTCACACATAAAAGAATTTCCAAACTCACTGAAATTGTGTTTTCATTTGTAAATTGATTATGACAATTGTAACGGTTGAATCTACATAGAATTAGGTAAAATTCTAAGATATTTTCAAAATTTGATCGAATTCAATAATAAATTGGGGTGCAAAACAAGAGAAGTTAATATTTTTAGAAAGAAGACTCCAAGAAAAATCCAAGAAATAAAAAAATCACTGAATTTGTATGAATATCCGCAGAGTAATCAATGAAGCAAATATGAGATAAAAAAACTGATGACAAAGAGAGAAAATGACCAAATTTTATAAAACTAAGCTAATCTATGCAGCAGAATTTATTATGAATATTATAGGATGAAAGATTAGGAAGAAAAGAAGTAATCAAACCTAAAATCATACCAGCAAAGATCATATTAATTTCTGGAACAAGGCTTTTCATTTCTAATTTTAAAAAAACAAAAATTTGGAGTTCAAGAGATGAATTTTTTTACTCCCTTGCCAAAATCTTGATTTCAAACACTCCTTGGATGCAAAAATGAGTCTTGAAGAGAATGAAATGAGGAGATTCAAGTATTATGCTGTTCTAAATGTTTGATTAGTAAAAAAATCCAAGAATGAGTATATTGTTCGAAGAAGAAGGTATAAATAGAGTTGAATTTGGGCGTGGCCATTCGATTGTGTCTTCATCTTTTATCAACGGCTGCAATTTAAAGAGGGGAGGTGAATTGATGTCTTTAAATGGTAGGCATTTCATCTTATCAAAGCGCCTAAATTTTTTCATGGAACCATTTGTACTTGAATCGTCGTGAAATACTCACTGTTTGATCTTCAGCAGATGCATACATCACTCGGGCACATTGAATTTAGATCATTAGAGCTCCCTTGATGGATGGCTGAGATTCATCGTCTTTTACAAAATGAAATTCTATAAATTTCTAATTGGGACTTACCTTTTAAGATCGTCTTTGACACTTTAGACTTAACAATGGGATTGGTTTTGGGGCAGCAAGTGGAGAAGAAGCCAACTACTATATGCAACGCGACCAAGACTAGCCAAAGCTCAAATTCCCTACACAGCAAAGGAACTATTGGCATTGGTCTATGCATTAGAGAAGTTTGGGCCGTATATCTTGGGGTGTAAGATCATCATCTATGCAGATCATGTGACACTCAAGTACCTCCTTTTCAAGTAGAAGACGAAGCCATAATTGATATAATGGGTATTGCTTCTTCAGGAGTTTAAATTAGAGATAAAATACAAGAAGCGCAGAGAGAACTTGGTGGTGGATCATCTATCACATCTCCATTTTCTAAGTATGTGAGACATCAGTGAAACATTTCTTAACAAACATCTCCTTGCGATATTGAGTAGTGCCCCTTGGTTTGCACATACTGCCAACTTCTTAGTGACTGGATCAATACGAGAGAATTAGAGTTGACAACAAAAGAACAAGTTTTTCCACGAACTTAAAAAACTACCTTGGGGAAGAACCACTATTATTCTGTCTCAAATACAACTAGATCATTTGGCAATCTATACCAAAGGTAGAGCAAGGAGATATTCTTGCAATATGTTAGTCATATGCTTGTGGAGGAAACTTTGCCAGTCAGAAGACTACATACAAGATCCTATAGAGTAGCTTTTATTGGCCCACCATCTATAAAGACGCCCACCATTTTTACATGGAGTGATTAAAGTGTCAAGTAGAATTAAACATCTCTAAATAAGATTAGATGCCAGTCAAGCCGATCCTTGAGGTAGAGATATTCAATTTATGGGGGATTGACTTCATGGATCCTTTTCTACCTTAAGACAGTAAATAATATATACTTGCGACAGTGGATTATGTGTCTAAGTGGGTTGAGGTTATCCTAGTATGACAAACATCTATTATGAGTTGCTCAGATCCGTTAGGAAGAACATCTTCCCTCGATATGAATGTCGAGGGTCATAATCAGCGATAGAGGCTCACACTTCAATAATGCACAATTTCATGCATTATTGAAGAAATACAGATTACATCAACATGTCACCATGCCATACCATCCCCAGGCGAATGGGCAAGTTAAAGTGAGCAATAATGAAGTCAAGAATATATTGAAGAAGATACATTGACCAAATGGGAAGAATTGGGCACACAAGCTTTTAGATGTATTATGGGCATATAGAATGACTTATAAGACACCCATTAGGATGTCTTCTTTTTTACTTATTTATGAAGATGTGTCTCACCTTCTGATCGAGCTTGAGCACAGAGCACATTGGAATATCAAGAAACTCAACTTATTTTGGACATAGCACAAAAACATAGACTTCTCAAATTTTAGGAGTTATAGGAGCTAAGGCACAACATGTATGAGAACATGAAAATCTACAAAGAAAAAAGCAAGGCCTTTCATGATAAGCATATATGAAGAAAAACTTTTCAAGTCAATTATAAGGTATGGCTCTAAAACTCTAGCCTTAAGCTCTTTGCAGGGATGTGGTGCTCACAATGGGATGGTTTTTATGTGATTCTCAAGTTGTTTGAGAATCAATCAATACTAATTTCCAACATTGAATCCGGAAAACAATTCAAGGTTAATGGCTAACACCTTAATCATTACCTAATATTAGAGTCAACCGCACCAGCAGATAAGGTGAATCTAAATATTCTTGAGGCTTCCAACGACTTTACATGGTGATCAATCTCACCCCATTGGTTCTTGTGAGCTTCATTTGGTTTCGTCTACCTAAAGATGTTAAACTTAGTGCTTAAACAATCATCAAATCTCTTGAACAAGTGTCAAAACGCCTAAATGAGTTCTTGTAACCCTTTCTTTTCACCACATTAATTATCTTTTACATGCTAGGTATGATCTTCTTGCCATATTTTCATTAGCATGTTCATTTCATTGAGGGCAATGAAGAGTTTATTTTGGTGGTAAGGGCTTAGAAAAACTCAACAAATTTAAAAAATTATGAAAATTCTAAATACTTCAAACTTCAATTTCCCAAATTTTTATCACTCTGCTCCACCTAGAAAGTCTTGTCACTTCAGATCCTATAGACTAAAGATGAAGACCTGAGGGCCATATAGTCTATTGATTCGATTTTTGATTAAAATGTAGATGTGAGGGCCTTATATCTCTTGATTAAAAGCAAGAGATCTAGATAAACCATGGGATTATTTTTAGTGGTTGACTTTTTTGGGGTTGGGTATCTAACATGCATAGAGGAAAAAAGAGTAATTAGAGAGTGGAAGTGCTATGTGATTGAAATGGAGAGATTTTAAGTAAAGTTAAAATAAAATTCTTATCCCCTGTCATACATCAGTTGTACTGAATTCCTCATTTCCAAACTTTCCTTGAAAAGAGTGTAATGAGCCATAATCATTGATTCATCTATTTTTTTTGTCCCTTTATACTTTTTTATTTCCATGTTTACTTCTTCAGTTAAATATTTTGCATCTATTTTCAGCCTCTCTCATGATAGTCACACTCCCAAATGACTCCATGCATCTATTCCATCTCTTTCACATTCCCCTCACATAATCATACTGCATATCCGCTTCATATTTTTAATGCTCTCTTCAAAAAGCCTACTTCATGTCCTCATCTCATATAAATTTTCTTAAGCCTTGAAGGAAAATTAATCTTAAAATAAAAGAGTAAAAAGAAAGGGGAAAAAGAAAGAAAAAAAAGATAAATAAAATGTAAAAAAGGAGAATAAGTTAAGGGAATGTCTTTCTTCTATCCTCCTACCACTTCTACCTTTTCCATCTATCCCCATAATCCATCATCACCCACGTCATTTGGGGGTATAATTATTAAAAGTGGCCTTTATTTTTTCTCTTAACCACGTCATTCCTTTGGTTGTAGTTATCTTTTTCGTAATTCAGCCACCTCATCATGTTGCATCCTAAAAATAGGAAATCTCTTTGCAAATGCACTCTATGTAGGAGGAAGATGAGCTGAGGGGAGTTCTAAAACATTAAGTAGCCTCTATATCAAAGGAGTGAGGTACCTATTGAGCGGGTAAGGAATTCAATTTCCTCATGAGAGCATGAGGATCTTTTCATTTCTATGGAATCAAACCCTAGATATGCTCACCTCGATCACAATTGATGATTAGACTTGAGTATAATCCAATGAGAACTACCCTAATATTCACTAAAGAAGTCAACCTAGAGATGGAATCTAGATGGCTATAGTCCACACTATCAGGAACCGTAATCATGCCTTTATACACTTAACCTTTTTAGTTGTATGATAAAAAAGTGGAAGGACTTTCTTTGGAGATTCTATACTAAATTGCTAACGGACGAGGAATCATTCAAGTTGGAGGGTATGATCAAATGCAACTTATAGTGATAATTACATGATTATTATTGTAAATTAGGGCATAAAACAAATAATAAGATAAAATACTTTTACGCACACATTTATTTTTCTAGTTTATTTTCCAAATAAAATTAGTGTATTTTTGAGTAAAAAATTTATTCTCTTGTTATTTCTTAAACTAAAATACATAAAATGAGATATTATTAAATTTGTGATTAAATTTTTTTGAAAGGATTTATATTTGAAAGTTATGCATTTTCTAATTTTTAGGGATTTTTTAATTATTTTTCAGAATTTTTAAGAATTTTTATTTCAAATTTATTTTAATTAAAAACATAGAAGTATGGTTTTCAAAATGCATGCTGATATGGACAATGACATAACATGCATATTTGCGTGTCGCCACATGGTGACATATGTATGCGCCATTTGGGGCACGCGTGATACACGCATGGCATGTGTGATTAGTTAGATCAATTGTCCTTGAGTCTCAAGGTGTGAAATTCTCCAATGCACCCATTATTCATGAGAGACTCAAGTAATCAAAATGCAGTGAATCATCTTTATCATTTGGATTAAACATGAAACATCATATTCATATATTAACAATATTGTCGACTCAAGTCCAAGAGTGAGGGTGCATTGTGTTGTATATAAGTCTATTCAAGAGCATGAGTACATATTAAAGAATAAGCTACATATAGGACAACTTTGAAGGATATCAAATCTGAAAATTATATGACACACAAAAAATAAAAAAATGAGTTGAAGTGCTAAAAATCTCAAAAATAAATCAAGTTACGATAAAAGAAATCATATGATGATTTGCTTTATCAAGTCTTCTAGAATATTTGAGAAGCTGATATCACAAAATTGTGATAAATCATGTCATTGTTTGGATATTTGGAGCCATGCAATAGAATTTATAAATTTCCCTTAATATCTAGGATATACACGGTATAGGGTCTTGTAAGAGGTCAAATCCAAGGGAGGCGGTGGCGAGAATTGGAATTTAACTGATTTAGGCTAGGAATTTTGCAAAATTCATGAGATTCCAAGGAAAAACAGAAAAATTGGCCAAGAAAGAATCACAAATTCTACCACCAAGAGTAGATCAGTCCAAGAAAGTACCTTTGAAATGTGAATGAAACATCATCTCATCATTTTCATGATGAGTTAAAGTATCTCTTCCAATTTAGCATCTCAATTGGTGAGAATTTTCCAAAAACCAGTAACATTGGTCAAGAATTGCCAATTTCACATAAATGTAACATGAATTCAAGATTTCAATGACATTAAACCTGCATTATATTCTATTTTATCATTAATAATCCTTTAACTTCTTAAATTTCATTTTTTTATTTAAATGGGCAGAAATTTCACAAAGCAGTAAAATTGGCTTTTCTGAGAACCAGAAAAGCCAATTTCACCAAAAGAAAAAGTATTAATAGAAATTAAATGATTTTAAATCCTAAATTAGGTTTTAAATTTTCATTTATGCCAAAAATGAGAAATTTTAGGGGTTTATGAATGCTAGAAATGCAAGAGTTGGTTACATTGGTTCTTCTTGAGGCCAAGAAGGACCAATTTTACCAAATAAAGCTAAAATGAGTAGATTAATTGGGGATTAAATTGACTTTAGTTTATAATCCTTGTTCATGAATATTTAGAATTCAAAATTTGAGTAACAGGTGTTGCAAAAATCAAAATTGACTGAAATTAATCAAAAATAAGAAATTTGTAATATTATGAATGAATTTCATGTATTAGCACTCGAACTAATTAAATTTGATGTAATACAACCATTAACACCTTAATTAACCTTAAAAAACCTCGTTGCAACTTTAAATCATGTTAATCCTCATCCTTGAGTGACAAGTTCTTTGGATTTTTCTTATTTACCGTGAACTTATGAAGATCAATTTCGAGAGTTTATTAAATTCATTTTGCTCTCAAATTCATTTTGCTCTGCACGTGCAATTGTAGTTCATACTATATTGACTGTGATAGCTTTTCATGTCCTGTGATTGGCTCACAACCACCCACATCTCTCCGCTTCATATGCCCCAGATAAATAAATTATTAAAGATTCTTTGTACACAATGCTTTGTAGGCATCCTTTCATGCGGACTAGTAATTGGTCCCACTGCTTGCGTGCATGACCAATCCATTATCTTCAAGGCAGCTCAATTCATGGCAGCAATTAAAGTGATAGAATTTGAGTGATTTTTTTATAAAATATTTATAAAAAACAAATAAATTGTAGAAATTCTTTTGTTCAGATGAGAAATCAACTTTTTTTTGCTTTATTTTCTTTAAAAAAGAGAAATATAGATCAATCAAGGATATTAATAACCCATTAAATCCTGCTTTAAAAATTCTATCATTTAGTTCTTTAAAGTCACTTTATTGACCTAATTATTTGTCAATAAACTCATTTAACTCATTCATGTAGGAAAGGCTTCATTTGGATGTAAAGGGATGATAAGATCCAAGAAAAATGGATGATTTTGTTAACATCCAAGAAAATCTTCATTTGGAAGTAAAGGGTTGTTAGCAGAAGCTTTTGTTCATAAAAACTTCAAGACTCGTTTGGAATCACTGATAGAATCTAGAATCTACTTCGATGAATATACACATATCTATATGCATGGACCATGCGATATTGTTCAATCCTTATCTAGATAGTTACAGTAAATACTTTTGAAAGAAGTGACTAGCTTATTGTTATGTCCACCTGATTTATGGTGCAGGTGATTGTCCGCCTACTACGGCGACTCGAGGGTATTATTCCGCACTACTGCAGTTTAATAACTCTCCCCATGAGTCACCATGAGCTTAATAAGTGGTCCATCTTATGTTTACTGTCCTAGCCTGACTATAGTAATGAAGGGAAAAAAAATTTCATCACAACTTTTTTTTAACCCTTTAGTACTTCCTAAAACATGATTTTCTGACGAGGGTTAGAGTTCAGCCAATGTAATCTTTCTCCACCGCCTTTGTTTCAACATGCAAGATATTACTAAATCTGGTATTAACTATATGAATAGGCCCTCTTTCTACAAAAAATGTTGGGCACAATATTCATGGACAGAACTAGTTGTTAGAAAGTTGATCTCCTGCCACTGCTAAAAGAAATCGAGCCCTTATCTCATTCTAGTTAGAATTAATGACTTTCGAGTGCTCCATTTTTTTATTCAAAATTATGTATTCTAGCCCATTTTATAACTATCGTGCATTTCTCGCTGGATTGATCTCTGGACTCGGTCAAGTATAATCTCATGAGATAAAACTCGAGGACTTCTGAAAGGATATGACATATATGGACATAAAATAATCTTGCCCGTTATATAAATGGAGATTGTACGTACACAGTGGCAAAGTGGAGGTGCAGTCATGGTTCCAAAGGTATGTGTCCTCGCTGCTTTCTTCATTGCCGTGCTCACCGTATCCCTGCCAATTGCAGACGCCCAGGCGCCAACTTCAAAACAAGGTAAGTGCACTTCACTTTTTCTTAAATCATCTTATGTTCTTCCTGGAAGATATGCGTATTGATTGCTCATAATTTGGAGCTCTTTCCAGTTGTTGCATACACGGTGAGAAAATGGATTGATCTTCAATGGCCGCTACCTGATGTAACATGATTACCTTGTTGCTTGCGATGCTCTGATATACGGGGAGACAGGTGCTACAAATGCTGGGGTGTGGTGGCACCGGTTCCTATCCTTTTTAAGCAATGCTGTCTTTGTTGCCGCATCTGGGTACGGAACTACTGCGTCACCTGCTTTTAGGCATCAAGTTGGAAGTACTTGGGTTGATGTTTCTTGCGTTGGTTGTATTGGAAGTGCTTGGTTTGGGGTTTCTCGCGTTTGTTGTATAGAGCATTTTTTCACACTGCTCTGTGTGGGATTCGCTTGTGTTGTTTGCGTGTCAATAAGCATTGACTACAACGCAATTGGTAAGGGTTTCTGAAAACTTTTCGGGGCACTGTTGTTCAGTGTTCGGGGTATCCCTGGGACCAATATGTAGTAGTATGATGTTATCGACGAATATGGTGCAGTTTGGAAGTGTGCCTTGCAAATCTCTCTAAGCATGGCTTATAGGTGCATGATTTGGTAAATCGAGGTAACTTGTGCTATCAGAATGTTGAATAGCTCGTTGACCACGTAAAAGACTAACTCGGAACATTTAATCCAGAGGATACGGGTTCTTGGGTTCAGTGAGTTATTTAATTGTTAAATCTACCTAAATAATTTTAGAATCAACTGAAAATTATATCAATGCAGAATTTGAGAGGGTCGCCCAAAGAAGATACCAAAAGTTGCGGTTTAAATTGCTTGCATGGGTCAAGAGCATGATCTTTAAGATCCCTGTTTTTGGAGGTTGTGCTTTTAGGCAATGGCACCAATAATGCAGAGATTACTTGAGCTGTGAACATCTACTTTTTCTATTTTTGATCACCTGGGTATCACACTATCTCCGGAGGGGAATAATGGAGACAAGCGAGAAGCAAAATAGTAAAATTGTAGAAGATGGTTTAATAACAGAGAGAATTATGCATAAATGTATGGTCATAGTGCTAGGAGGTAGAATTTTAAGCAGTTTCCTTGTCTAAATAAATCTGCAAAGGAAGAAAGAAGAAAAAAGGAACGAGAGAAAAAAATTAAATGAATAAATTTATTTAGAAATCTTCACATCAAGTTCGCTAGGACCAAAATGTAGTAGTAGGATTTGAAATAAAATATTATAAATTAATTGAATTCAAAGTTCTTTTTTCGTTTGAAGATATTTGGATTCCATTATCCATTATAATTGAAGTGGAGTTGACCTGAGAGGACCACCGTGCGATAGAGGACACATTGGGATAGTTCGAGAGGAACACATCTGGTGGGGGACACCTCAATAACAAGAGAAGCACCCAAGGAGGCAACAAAGCATTACAACTTAAGGAGAAATGCAAGGATTTGGTGTCATCCATATGAAGTAAATAACATGCTGATCCTAAAGAAGAAGTTTAAGACTCTATCATTAGAAGACATTTCTATATCAAAAGACTTTGAAGACGAAGAGGAGCAAGCCCATGAAGATGGGGTGCCACCCCTTAATCCTTATAATCCTTAAAATACTTCCCTTGACTTGGTCAAACCCTACTCTTGACCTAAAACCTTTAATTTTGAGCGGTTGATCAAGTCAAACCACTTTCCTAAAATTTAGGAACCCCTTTGACCAAGTCAAATCATCTCCCTAAATTATAAGAAGCAATTTTATATTCCCAAATTTCAAGTTATTTGTATCATAGATCCTTCTTTGACCAAGTCAACCTGAACCCATGATTTTAGGGCAGATTACTATACCCCAATTACCCCTAAAATTTCCACCAATTAAAACCCTCCAAGTGGCACCCTCACATCTTGACAAGTGGCTTTTTAAGGCATCCTTTCAAGAGGGCAAAATTTCTCCTCAAAAGGTGGCACCCCTTGAGGAGACACACCCCTTCAAGGGTTGAACAATTCTCTCTCTTCTCCTATTTATGTGGATCTTGTGAAACTCTCTCTCATAAGTTGAAATTTAAAAAAGTTTGAAGTTTTATTGTTCCCCCACTGTTTCTCTCTCATCCTCCACGAATTTATCCCCCCTCTCCTTATTTTCTCTCATCCACACACCAATCCACAACTTTTCCCTCTCCATCCCTCTTCTTCTTCCTCTCCACAACACAAACTCTTCATTTCTCATTCCTCCCTTCTCATTCTTCTCCTCCTTCCCTCTTTCCATCATTCCTCTTCATTTCCTTCTCTCTTTTCTCTCAAAGCAAGGAGTAATCAAGAAGGAGATTTCAAATTTTTCCCCAACAAGGTCACATCAATCAAGAATCTCCATCAAGGTACTCTCATTCCTCTCATTTTATGTGATAGATCATCCTTCCCCCAAAATCCCTTGCTCTTAGGATTTGTGTGAACCCTAGGATAGCCTCTATTCATATATTTGGGTATTCATGCACATTGGTTGTGAAATTTGGTATGATTCATTGAATATAAACTCCACTTCAAGGTTATTAAAAATGATCTCTCTCCTCTCCAATTGTGGGATTAACCCTAAGGAGTTCAAGCTCACCAATCTAAAAAATTCACAACATCCCTCTATCAAAAAACCATCCCTTACACTTCTATTTGACAAATTTTGATTCTCCTATTTTGTCCCACATCAACATCTCTCCATGCAATTCGTATGCACCATGCGATAAAAAGACATGAAGGGATTTTGGAGAGAAGATTGGCACCGATCATGGCCAAACAGACATGTCCACCAAGTAATTTATTTGTATACTTCAAAAAAATTCTGAAGTTAACCTCGTCCATAGAGCTTGATGTTTAGTGAAACCAATTATTATTTTGATGTCTCTTTCATTCTGTGTCAACCATGCGAAAGGAGAGAAGTTTGAACTGTCGTTTTTTCTCCAAATACGCGATTTCTCCTGAAACTACTAGCAGGACTTGCTTCACAGTGGGAGCTGGTTGTACTCAAATATATGCAGGATGAGGAAGAAAACACGTGCAAAAGAAAATATAAATTATTATTTCAAGAGGAATAAAGTAGAAATGTCCAATAAATATGTATTTTTGACGATATCTCCTCCTGGTTAATTCCTCTCGTCTCCTATTTCCTTCCTCTTCCCTTCTACCGTATAGACTGGAGAAAATTTTGCCAAACATTAGTCTCATCAGTTGACATGTTTGTTCTTATGTTATCATGGAGCTTTTTCCTCTCTTTGTGAAAACTTTATTGGATTCAACCTATTCAATATCAATAAAAGAGATATCAATTCATTGCAACCATGGAAATATTCAGAGAATGATTTTGAAATAAGTGATAAGTTCGTTGTTATGGTTACCTATCCTTGCCGTACTTTACTATCCAAACAATAGCTTGAGATTATTCATTTTTCTCCAGACAGTTTTAAATCTTTCATGGGGCAATTTCATTTTTATCTTGTGGTTAATAAATTATATAATTCAAGGGAATCAGGAGGTAAACACCAGTCAACTTGTAACTCTCAATTTATTTTACAGTAAATGGTTTTACGACGAAGGTCATGAGTCTGCCCACTTGATCCGTTGAAGTCGCCAGCCCTTCCTACGAAACAGTTCTTATGGGATTTTCGTGCAGTTGTACGACACTTAACCATTTAATAAATTACGTAATGGAACACGAAAAATAATAGTTAATGTAAAATAATGGAGAAATTTTCAAAATCAGATGTGAATCTTCTTACTCTCATTTCCACTATTTGATTCGAGTTTCGGACACAAGAATTAAAAAGCTTCAAGGATGCGTCGAAGTGCTCCGGACAACTGGTCAAGATTAAGACAAATCGGGCGCCAGAGCCCATCAACTGCTGAGCCGTTCTTTCTAGAAGGAGTGGACTATGAATTCCGTCCAAATATCTTCTCACGAAAATTGAAGGGTTGACATTAGCAATCTTCCGTCAGTATTAAAGAAACCGAGGTCTCATTTTCCGTTCGTTCCTTTAACTTTAGTACACTAGATCTTAACAATGCACACGATGCGTTAGACTAGGCCAGACAATTGGTGATTATTATCAATATCTTCATGCGGCAGATTAAGACCTCAATACTCTGGTCGGTATGTCAGATGCTGGGTGCTTCTATCTCTATTGACTCTCTCCATCAAATCTACGTCGGTAGAAAAAGTCAATGATGTCGACAATGAGGGTACGTAAAATATAGCGACAGTGACGGACTGATGTCGAATGGACTGATGGACCAATCATCCCCGCCTGAAAAAGTCGGCCTCGAGTTGGATTTTAGAACGAGTCGGAAGGGCAAAGCAGAGTCGTGTCAAAGTAGTACAGACTACGGATAGTGTACTGCCAACCTATCTCATTTATCTGACCGGTTCGGCTCAGCCACTCAGAGAATACCAATCAGATAAGTGAATCAGGCCAGTTATTGTCCTGCCACACCACTACTGCGACGATGACTTCTACTTGGCAAGATATAAATGGGTTGTTACCTTTTTTGTCCCTCTCTCTCTCTCTCTCTCTCTCTCTCACCTCCGAACTTTTCTCAGCTTTTTTGTGCCCGAGGGCTTTATCCCACACAGGAGAGTTTGCAGTGTGCGTCTCCCTTATGTTCTATAAAAGGAATACGCTACTGATTTTGGAACTATCTGAATCTTTGCCATTTGCGCTACAAACTTTGCTTTATCTACACGCGTTCCTGTACTTCTTCTTTTTCTTAACAAGTGGTATCAGAGCCAAGTTTCTTGGCTTAAAGGCTAATGGTGGCGAAAGTTGAAATTCCGCTATTAGATAAGAAGACAAATTTTTCCATGTGGCAAGTCAAGATGCGTGCGATCTTGGCCCAAATGGAATTAGAAGATGCCCTGTTTGAAGAAATGCCTAGAAGGTGGACTGATGAGAGATGCTCCAAGTGCAATCGCAAGGCCTTGACGCAAATTCATTTGCGTCTATCAAATGAAATCTTGAGAGATGTCCATAAGGAGACCTCTGCTTATAAGCTTTGGCTTCAATTGGAGGAAATTTGCATGGCGAAGACGGTGACCCGGCGGATGCTGACAAAGCAGAGGCTATTTGGTCTTCGTATGTTGGAAGGTACATCACTTGAGCTTCATATTTCGAAATTTAAAGAAGGTATTTCAGATCTTGAGGCGATGGATGCAAATACTTTGATCGAAGAGGATTTATGTTGCTTATTACTCATGTCTTTACCTGCGTCTTATACTGCATTTCGAGATACTTTGTTTTATGGTCATAAAGATCTCTCGTTGTGGACGGTTTATGAGTCTTTATCATCCAAAGAGATTATGAACCATATGGCCGATGGGCCAGTGACCGAAGCAGAGGGTCTTGTTATTCGAAGACGTGATCCAGAGAGGAAAAATGGTGACTCAAGAGGTAGATCAAAGTCCAAGAATCATGAGAAGACTTGCCATTATTGCAAGAAGAAGGGGCATATTAAGTCTGAATGCTGCAAGTTGTAGAATAAGAACAAGAGGACTGGAGGCCAAGAGCAAGGTCAACCAAGAAAATCAACAAGCGAAGTCAACATTATTGAAGGTCACGATTCAGGTGAACTTTTGGCCGTTTCTGATGGTGAATCTGCTAGTTCAGATGATTGGATTCTTGATTTTGCGTGCACATTTGATATTTGCCATCATTATCATGCGCTTACTTCATATACTGTTGTCTCTCATGGTACCGTTCTTGTGGGGAATGGTACTCCTTGCAAGGTGCAGGGTATTGGAAATGTGCAGATTCGTATGTTAGATGGCACTATTCGAACTTTTGGTGATGTGAGACATGTTCCAAATTTGGTACGGA
Organism: Lemna minuta; assembly: GCA_024174645.1. Classification (NCBI taxonomy): domain Eukaryota; kingdom Viridiplantae; phylum Streptophyta; class Magnoliopsida; order Alismatales; family Araceae; genus Lemna; species Lemna minuta. The sequence continues at coordinate 16,404,899 of CM044102.1, read as the reverse complement.
ACCTTATCTCCTTAAGTACTCTTGATTCCAAAGGGTACAAATTTGTCGGTGTAGGTGGAGTTTTGAAAGTTTTGAAAGGTGCTCTTGTTGTTTTGAAGGGACATAAGAGGTACGCAAACCTGTATGTCATGGAAGGCAGCACTGTTTTGGGCGACGCCGCAGTTGCGTCATCTACTCCATCGGATGCAGATATTACGAAGATATGGCATATGAGACTAGGCCATATGATTCAGCAAGGCATGGACGAGCTTAGTCGTTGGGGCTTGTTGTGCGGTCAGTGCACGAGCAAGCTAGATTTCTGTGAGCATTGCATGTTTGTAAAGCAGACACGTGTGAGGTTTTCTTCGGGGATTCACAGTACAAAAGGCATCCTTGATTATATCCATTCGGATTTGTGGGGTCCTTCTAGTGCTCCATCTCATGGTGGAGCTCATTATATGCTGACTTTTATTGATGATTTTTCCAGGAAAGTCTGGGTCTATTTCTTGAAGCATAAGTCCGAGGCTTTTCAGCGCTTCAAGGAATGGAAGATTATGGTGGAGAAGCAAACCGGGAAATCCTGTAAAAATTTGAGGACAGATAATGGCCTTGAATTCTGCTCAAATGATTTCAATTTCTTCTGTAATTCTGAGGGAATTTGAAGGAATTTGACTGTTCGTCATACGCCACAGCAGAATGGCGTTGCTGAGCGCATGAACCGGACATTGATTGAGAAGGTTCGGTGTTTGCTTTCGAATGCGGCTTTGCCTTATTCTTTCTGGGCCGAGGCTGCTATGACTGCGTGTTATTTGGTAAATTGTTTGCCATCCACTGCTATTGAGAAGAAAACTCCACAAGAGGTATGGTCTGGTTCTCTTCCTGATTATTCTATTATTAGAATTTTTGGGTGTGCAACATATGCTCGTGTTGATAATGGGAAACTTGCTCCGAGATTGGTCAAGTGTATATTTCTTGGTTTTAAACCTGGTGTCAAAGGCTATAAGCTGTGGTGTCCTGAGGACAAGAAGGTCATTTGTAGTAGAGACGTTGTCTTTGATGAGACTGCTATGTTGCAGAGACTTTCCAATAGCCAAAAAGACGTGAACTGTCAACCAAGTCAAGGTTCTCAAGCGGGGACCAGTCATGTTGAGGTGGAGTTTCCTCTTTCAACATCTACATCTTTTGAAGATGATGTTATTAATGAAGGTGATTCTGAAGCTAATCCACCAGTTCATTCTATTGCAGTTAATAGACCGCGACATGAAATTCGTCCTCCATCACGGTACGTGCATGCAGATTTAGTCACTTATGTTCTAACTATTGCCGAAAATGTTGACAGCTTTTCAGAACCATCGTGTTATGACGAGGCTGTTCATTCTCATGATGCGGCTAAGTGGATTGCTGCTATGCAAGAAGAGATGGAGTCCCTAAAGAAAAATAGAACGTGGGACCTTGTTAAGAATCCTGTGCATAAGAAGCCTATTCGCAGTAAGGATGGGATACCGGGTGTTGAGGATTCACATTTCAAGGCAAGGGTGGTGGCTAAAGGCTTCAGTCAAATCCCTGGCGTGGATTATACAGATGTGTTTTCACCCATGGTGAAACACAGCTCCATTCGGGCTTTATTGGGAATCGTTGCCCGTCATGATTATGAGCTAGAGCAACTTGATGTGAAGACGGCTTTCTTAAACGGAGAGCTCGAGGAGGAGATTTATATGGAGCAGCCTGAAGGCTTTGTTGATCCTGAGAAGAAGGATCTTGTTTGTAAACTCAAGAGGTCACTCTATGGGTTGAAACAATCTCCTCGCCAATGGTATAAAAGATTTGACTCTTTTATGACCAAGTTGGACTTCACTCGGAGCAGATTTGATAGTTGTGTTTATTTGAAGAAATCTTCTGTTTCACCCATTTATTTGTTGCTCTATGTTGATGATATTCTGATTGCAGCAAAGAATGCAGCTGAAATTCAGAATATTAAAGTTATGCTCAGTAAGGAATTCGAGATGAAAGATCTTGGTGCAGCATCGAAGATACTTGGCATGGAGATCCTTAGAGATCTAGGAGCACGTACCATAGCGCTTAGCCAAAAGGGATATATTGAGAAGGTACTTGCTAGATTTAATATGAAAGACTCCACACCAGTTAGTACCCCTCTCGCTGCACACTTTAAGCTATCCTCTCGCCTCTGTCCTATTACTAATAATGATAAGGCTTCCATGTCCAAGTTCCCTTATACAAGTGCAGTTGGATCATTGATGTATGCTATGATTTGCACTCGTCTTGATCTGTCTTATGTGGTTAGCGTGGTGAGCAGATATATGGCTAATCCTGGAAAAGAACATTGGAAAGCAGTCCAATGGATTTTCAAGTATCTTTGTGGGACAGCAAACAAATGCTTGCATTTTGGAAGGTCCAACACCGATGTTGTTGGCTTTGTTGACTCTGACTATGCAGGTGACCTTGATAAAAGGAGGTCATTCACAAGCTATGTTTTCACCGTTGGTGGCACTGCCATGTCTTGGAAAGCCACTCTGCAGCATTCTACTGCTCTATCTACTATAGAGGCAAAATATATGGCTCTCGCTGAAGCAGTTAAGGAGGCAATTTGGTTGCGCGGATTGTTTGGTGAACTTTTGAAGAAGAAACAATCTCCAAGCCTGTTCTGTGATAGTTAGAGTGCTATTTACTTGGCTAAGGATACTATGTTTCATGAACGGACGAAGCATATTTGGGTACGTTATCACTTCATTCGTGATATTTTGGCAAATGGGGACGTCATTCTAAAGAAAATCAGCACTCACGACAATGCTGCTGACATGATAACAAAGTCACTTACGGAAGCAAAGTTTCTCCACTGCCTCAATTTGATCTCCCTTCATGTTTGAATTTGTTTTCATCTTTAACACTTCAGAGGTGATCGGGCCAAGGTGGAGATTTGTTACCTTTTTTGTCCCTCTCTCTCTCTCTCTCTCTCTCTCTCTCTGTCACCGCCAAACTTTTCTCAGCTTTTTTGTGCCTGAGGGCTTTTTCCCACACCGGAGAGTTTGCAGTGTGCGTCTCCCTTGTGTTCTATAAAAGGAAGACACTACTGATTTTGGAACTATTTGAATCTTTACCATTTGCGCTACAAACTCCGCTTTATCTACACGCGTTCCTGTACTTCTTCTTTTTCTTAACATGGGTAATGGCTTGGAATAACTACATCTGGAAAACGTTACTACAATTACACAACGAAACTATAATGCAGTGAAAATACACCACACTTTGATATACAACACATTATTTTTATTTAAAATATTTCGGAGATCTTTTTAACTAGGTGGTACCCTAGTTATGCATTAAGTATTTTTGTTGGGGATATTCATTGCAACCAATTATGTTCAAGTTATAACTGTTTTGTGGACCAGCCAAGCATACTTCGAAGCACTTATAGAAATGAGAAAAAGGTGAAAATCGCCACTAGAAGATTTTTAGGTCAAAAATATGTGTGTCGTAAGCTAGCATTTGTACATTCTGATAGTAAATGTTGAACCCATCGTTTATAGGCGATACCTATGGACCATGAGAGGAAGCGACACATTAATATTGAATATCGCTATTTTAAATTTGTTGTGGTCGCATTGTGTTGTGGGAGATTGGCTCATAGACAACTTAGTAGACATGTTGACCGAGTCATTTTCATTTAAAATTTTTAGCAAATCTTGAAATTGGGTTTGCTCCAAACACATGAAGTGATATTCTATTCTGATATCTTCTTCGAGCCCAGTCGTCCAAATCTGAAGTTTAAAATTTTTAACTCCCATCTTTGAAATATTTATTTCCGAAATATATTGATTGTCCAGAATCTTCCATTGTTCAATTTTCAAATAAGAGACATTTGGTTCCTTCTAACCACGAAGATATTTACAATGAATGACTTTTGAAATAAATTCGTCATGTTTACCTTATTCTAGGCGTAGTTGATTATTGGCCCACAATGGTGGCTTGATTATATTATCCACCTGTTCAGGAGTAGAATCATTAGCTTGTTTATTTTATATTCTTCTTGTGACATTTTAGTACCTAAAGAAGCAAAGAGGTAAATGGTAATTCTCGAATATTTTTTTGACGGTAAATGCATTTCCGATGAAGGTAATTACCTTGTTGATGTGTTCCGTCACGGCCGTCATTGTCTTTTTCCACGGATATTGTAGCTTGATATAAAAGTAGTTCGACCTGTGCCTAGAAAGGGACCACTCAATGTGTTTCAATGTACAACATATGAATTTTTGTCCTCTCTCAATAAAATTAGTTTGTTTCTCTCAATCTTAAGATTCTCGAGTGTTGTGAGGGTGTGGATAGTGTTTTCACATTCTTTAACTAGTATTAGAGCCATGTTCTGATCCTGCCACTCAACAACATTGTCATGCTGAGGAGATAGCTCATCTCTAGAACTCCAAAAGGATTGAATTAACCCAACAAGATAGGAAGTTTTCCTATTCTAACAAGACCAAATATGAAGCGTGGGTGAAGAGAATGCTACTTCTTTAAGGTCTTGAATTATCCTTGGTCGTTGAATCAAAGAATGCTCCGAGAAAGAAATATTGGATGAGATCTTGCAAGAGATGGACGTTGAGAAGACTACTAAGCAGACGTGGGAGATACTAAAGAACAAGAATGGAGGCCTATCTCAACTTTGCAAGGCAAGATTTCACTCCATTAAAAGAGACTTCAAAACTCATGTTCATATAAGACAATGAAATGATCATGGATTATTTCAAAAGATTTCAAGAATTGTTATTGACATAAGAGAGAAGATATCAGATAGTGAAGTGATTGATAAGCTTCTTCGATTGTGTCTTACCACCAGTCATTCCTTATGCTTGATTGTCTCTTGGTCGGGGTTCTTCTTGAGCTTGAAAACACACTTCAATTTGATTGATTGAAAATCTATTGGTCAAGTCATTAATGACCAGGTCATATTCTTTTCAATTTTCATGAGTTCTTATAGCATGGTGGCCTTCTAAGCTTCAACATTCAAGGTTTCTTCATGTGGCTGTGATTCTTCTTCTTTAGTTAGGTTAACTACCTCTTCATACCCATCATCTTTCTAAGTTTCAGCATATATCTGTGTGAGATCTTTTTACTTGTAAGGTCGAGAATTTGAAGTTAACGAATTGGCAATGGATGCCAAACTTCGGCTAAGTTGCTAATTTGCAATGGATGTCAAGTTCCAGCATATAGTTGATGATCCACAATTTTGATCTTCGGCTTCAACTTGAGAAGATATGGCATTACTACTTTCAGAAGTGACAAGGACAACACAACAATTAGAGGCAAAGAATGGGAGAGGGTGGCTTCATTTTGCCTTATCACTAGAACTAACCCCATTCTAGCACATCTCTTGCTGAAAAAATATCATCTCTCAAGATATTTATGGATTCATCGACTTCATCATGGGCTCTATACCCTTTTATGTCTTCATCGTATCTTATGAACACCATAGGACTACTTTTGCCTTCTAAATTCTTTAGTGTGCATCTAAGCTTTTTCACATGTACCACACGTCCAAAGACTCTTAAGGGATTGAATTGAGGCTGAATACTTTATGATGCTTCACAAGGTGTTTTTCCTTCAACACTCTTCATGGGTGCTCTATTTACAAGATGGATGGGAATGTGAATTGCTTCTAACTATAACTACTTTTGAAGACTCCTTATCTTCAACATGATTCTTACCATATCCATGACTATGTGGTTTCCTCTTTCAACCACACCATTCTATGGTCATGATTAGGGAGCAAAGAATTTCTTATTGATTCCATAGTCTTCACAAAGATTGATGAATTCCTTTGAAAAAAACACATCTCTTTGATTGGTTGTCAAAAAATAGACCTTGAGACTCTTCTTCACTTTTTCTAGTAACATGAATTTCTTGAATATTTCAAAATAAATAGATTTATTCTTTTGTAGTGACAGCCACATAAGTCTAGAGAAGTCATCTACTAACGGTATAAAGTATTGACTACTTTTGAGTTATTGAGGCTAAAGTGGGCTACAAAAATCACCATTAATTGGCTCTAACAGTTTACAAGCCTTTTAGGTGGAGGCAAATGAAAAAACCCACCTAGGCTGCTTGGAAATTATGCAATCCACATAGAATACAAGGTTTTTGGGGATTTGACATACCTTTGGCTATTTCTTGTGAACTACGAAGTTTGAGAGAGACAAAGTTTAGGTGTCCATACCTGTTGTGCCATAGCTACAAGGTGTCATCTTTCACAAGGAAACACCTTTGGACAGTGTTAAGCTAAAGAAGATGTAGTCAACCTAGACTTTTAACCTTGGTAAGAAGTGATCCTATCTGATTAGGGATGGTCAAAATTCCATTATAGAGAAGTATCTGATGTAGGATAATTTAGAAGAGGTATCTAAATCCTACATATGAGGGGAGGACCTATGAATTGATATCATTGTTATCAAGATGATTAAATCAGTGAGAATGCAGGTTATAATAATTCAGAAATGTATGGAGAATAAAAGATATTAGGATAGATTATGGTCTATAAATATGATTATATATATAAGGGACAGAAGTAGGAAAATAGAATAAGAGAATAATGACTGGAGAATAGAGAGTAGAGAGAATAAAGGACAACACGAGGTGAAGATAAGATGTCATGTAATATAATACAGAAATAAAGAGAGAGTGACGGTAATAGATTTAAGATGGGAGAGAGATCGGGGAAGAGTCAGAGGCTGGACTTATTATATTTGTTACGAACTATCGCTCACGGAGTGGAAATAATTGAGAGGATGAGTACCTGAACGGGAAGATGACAATGATGCCTTGGAGTGGCTTCTCACGTTAGATGATATCCTCGGCGAACTTCTGACGGAAGATGAATGAAAGTGAAAGAGAATGGGGGGGAAGGACAGAAAGGAGGGTAGAACTCGGGAGATGGGAGCGGAAGATTCACGGGAAGACGATGGAGATACGGAGGAACACGTGAACGTGATGAACACGAACACAGGGATAAGACGAACCGGTAACCAAATTTTCATCAAATAACAACTATCTTTTCCGTCTTACAATTAGTGTTTAATAGAGTTAGAGAGAAGATCGCGTCGCGTCGGTTGCTCTTCGCGTCGGTTGACTTTCGTTCAACGGGAGGATGAGACGAATGAAATTATTTTCTGATGACGTTCCGTCGTCGGATTTAACATGCAGTTATGGCGACGTGGAGCGATTTCGTCAGGTGTCGTGGAAGTTCCGGCTCACGTGATAGGTAATATAGAAGCTTCCCGCAATTCTTTTATCATGTGCACATGTGTGTTGTGGTCGTGACGATACATGAAGATTATTGTAAATTATCGTGTCAGCTGATGCAGGTTAATTTCTTGTCTTTGACGTCTTCGGTAAAACGGCGACAGTCCTGTCTTTTCACGAGCCTCCGACGCTAGTTGAAGAGAAGTCTGGTCGAGTTTGTGTTTGACAAGTCTTCCTGTATTGCTAGTTCTTCGGACGCTATCTTCTCTAAGATTCGTGTGACGCTGAGCTCGGCTTTAACCTTGGAGATTCTTTGGCGAGTGCTTCCCGATCCTTTTTTTCTCCAAGGACGCTTGATCCAGCAATCCAGCCTCCTGGAATCCCTCCCACATGGCCGCGTCCTGAACTTCCTCATGCTGCACGCCATTTTTCCTCAGACAGGGCGACTACTTTGCCTTTTCCGTTGTTCTCCGCGGTCCTCGAGAAAATAGATCTCTAACTCTTCCAAGAGAAGAATCCTAACGCACTTTACCAGTCGATCAAATCCAATGAAAAGTTCATCCTTGGTTGAGGTCGACTTCAACTGGAACTTGAACTCAGATTCCTCGCAGATAGAAGTGTCATCTTTTCAAGTGGAGGAGTCATCTTCGCCAAGAGAAGGTAGACACACAGGAATAAGCTCTTCTTCCATGGTCTTCTTTGATGAATTATTCCTTTAATTCTTCATGGTTGACTTGGATATCTTCTTTGCTTCACTACTCCATATCAGTAGGGAGGGTTGACCTTGGTGGAGAGAACTCAAATTAAGTCTTCAATTTAGTGAGAGATGTGAGCTCTTCTTTGTCTTCATTCCTTTGGAAGGCTTCATGTGCTTCAATGCTCCATAGATGCATGAATTTATTCATGCAAAGAAAATTATTTTTGAGTAGGACAAAATATAGTTTCTTCCACAGGTAATTAATTTGGCGATCTCTCCTATGATTCTAACTAGAGGTGGTTTCAAAGAGAGAAAGAAAGACAACAAAGATGTTCCTACTATTCTTTTCCTTTTGAGATCATTATTTATAATTATATAAGGTACCTAAGATAAGGTGGATGTGGTTTAGACAATTGGGAACCTATATCAAAGGTAAAAGGGTGGTTGACTTGGTCCACTCAAAGAATTCTAGTTATCTAAGGATAAGGATAAAATGTTTGACCAAATCAATCTTTAGATCAGTATAAAATAGGGAGGAGGGAAATTAATTCCCTTAAGATCTACTCTCTCTTTAATGATTTAGAGAGGTCTTCTGCATCCATTTAAATGAATGGATAATTTTCAAACTCATGAGTGAGGAGGAGAAGGAGGAGGATAGGTTCACTTAGAACCCTTGTGTTTATGTTTCAAAATAATTCTCCATCAGTATCTTGCAGCCTTGTTCATGAAGTCTTCAAGACTTTGAATGTTTGCCTCCAAGCTTGGAGTAGAAAAGACATTGGTTGGAGAAATTTGAATACATGTCCGAGTGTTAAGAAGAATCTTGCCTGCGCCTTCTATACTGATTCTTGAACCATCTTTAAAGTGCACTCGTTGTTGTTGAAGGTTTGACCAGGATCATAAACGGGGTTGTACTCACATGTCATGTGAGAGGTGATAAGAACATAAAATGTGGCTATAAGCACCTAGGAATTGCTCGTATTTAACTCTATCGACCTCTCGAACACAACATCTCCTCTACTCTCTCATAACTTGAAGTTTCTAAAATATTAGTGCATTGAGATGAATTTATTTTACATGACTTTTGCCTTTTTATTTTCAGGAAGTTTACAAGAGCAGGGGCACCAAGATCCTCCAATCTAAGTGTTTGAAATGACATAATGGACTGTCCAAAGCAAGAAGGGGGCCCAGTCAAAGGAAATGTGAGCCCGCCCGAAGTGGAGACTCTTCTCGGGAGAATAAAAGGGGGAAAAACTTTCTCGCGAGCTTCCTACTTCTTCTTTTTAGCTTCTTCCCGTAGCTTCTAGTTTTTTTTCCTTCTCTCCCGGTTGTTCTCTCTCTCTCCTAGGTTTAGTTTTCCTCCGACGTTCTCCCCGTCAGAATGTAATGTAAGGTTTGGAATCAGAAATAGTGCTTTAAGGAGATTTTTGTTGTGTTGTCGTTTTTAGAATTCAATCACTCGTAGTCTTCCTTCTCTTCTTCTCGATCAATCTTTTCTTCTTCTCGTCTTCTTCTTTTTTTTATTCGTCGTTTTGGTATCTGCTCTCTCCCTCTCCCGAATTTCTTTTCTGTCTTTCTATCTTTCTAGCTCTCCCGATTTTCCCGAAATTTCCCCCTATCTCTCTCGTTCCATCGCATTCTTTTCTTCCCCTCTCTCGATCTTCCTATCTCCCTCTCAATCCCGCTTCCTCTTTCTCTTATTCTTCCGCGAAGTCTTTTTCCGCACGTCATCTTCTCCACCTTCCCGTTAACTCCTCTCTTTCATCCTTTTAATTTCTTGCTCTTCCTCATTTTCTTCTTTCCCCCTCCCTTTCTCTCTTCCGTCTTTCGTTAATCTCAACCCCCATTCCTTCATTTCCAAATTTTCTGCATTGTCCCGTCCGTCCTCTCGTCTCCTCTCCTCGGAAATCTCTCTCTCTACGCTCTCCGTTGATTCTCCGAATTTTCTCCTCTTTCCCAGTCTTTCTCGTTACCTCGCTATCTTCAATTTTACCTCTCTTGATCTCTACTTTCTTTCTCGTCTTCTACTTTCTATCCGTCTCTCATTGCATTTTCCCGAAGTCATCTTCATCCTCTCCCTCACGATTTCCCTCTATTTTTCTCCTATCGTTTTCGGTACTTCTTATTTTCGTTTTTTTTTCGTTTCATCTTTTCATTATCTTCTCTCCCCAATTCACCGATTTCATCTTCTTCCGTTTTCGCCCTGTCTAAATTTCGGCTTTCATAACCCTCAAATTTCTCTCCCCCTTCTTCCACTTCATTCTCCCAACGTCTTCTCCTCATCACCCTCACAATCCAGTGGTATTTTTCCTCTCCTCAGTTTTGGTTCTTTCTCTCTCTTACGCGATTCGTCTCTACCTTCTCTCTTCCAACTCGTCTTCCGATCGTCCTTCTCCCTGTCTCTGACGTCGTCTCGTATTTTTTTATTTCCCATTATTTTCTTCCCGTCGGCTCGTATTCTTTTCTTCTTAATCTATCGTCTTCTCCCTCTTAATCGCATTCTTTCTCTCTCTCTTCTTTCCTCTCTTAATCTCTCTCACGATCTCTCTATTCTCTCCAGCAGTATTTTCTCTCTCCCTCTCCCGCTATTTTTTTCTCTCTTCCGATCGTTCTTCATCTCCTTAAAACTCTCTCATCCGCACTCTTTCTCTTTCTCGCCGTCTCGAAACCTCTCACACTCACCCTCTTTATTTTCCGACGCTCCTCCTCTCGTTTTCTTCTCTTCTTTCTATTTTCTTTTCTACAGTTCAAGGTCTCTCTCTCTCCCATTTCTTCGGTAATCTCTCTCCCACTCTCCTATAATTTTCGTCCTGCTAATTTTCTCTCTCACCATCAATCTTCTCTCTTCTCTCTCCTCACGTCCTTACATCTTATCTCTCACCTGCCCTCTGTACTTCGCATCTTCTGTTTCCTTCCGTTTCTCCTTTTATTCTCTTCAACCTCTCTCTTTCGTCATCCTTATCTTTCCTGCTCTCTCTCTCGTCTTTTGTTTTCCCTCTCTCTCCTTTACTCTTGATTCTCTTTCCCTCTCTTGCGCACTTCGAACCTCTCTCTTACTTATTGCGATGTTCCCTCTCCCCCTCGGCTACTACTTTCTTCCCATCTCTCCTCATTCACCCTCTATTCCCCTCACGCTATTCCTTCTTCTAACTTCCTTTCCCTTTCTCTTTCTTATTTTTTTATGGTTATTACATCTCCTATTATATTATTCTTCATAAACTTCATCCTAGTTTTAATATCCTTTACTTTGCATGTATTCTAATTACTCTTCTAATTAATATATCCAGATAATCTTAGTCATTCTCCCTTTTTCCCACTTATATTGATATCTTCTCGCCTTAAAGTCCCTGTGGATCGACCTAGGAAACCTATACATCCCAATCATCTCATTTGCTTCATAATTCCTAGTCTATAAATATAAAGTTTGTTAGGCTTAAAAACACGACGACTTTGAGCCTATCAAGAGGAGGCTCCAATATCTAGATACCAAAAACCATCTCTCATCTTAGTTTGAGAAAAGGCATTGTAGAAGGACTTGGAATTCTAAAGTTTCTTCAATTGCCATAAGAAGAGAGGATTCATTCTCTTGCGCTTCAGTGACATTCACTTTCTCAACTTCAGGTTTAGGCCTTTCTTTATTAGCATTTAAATAGACATTTTCAAAATGCCCTTTTATTTGGGAATTATAGAAAGATCACCTTTAACTTGTCCCTAGGCTTCTCTTCTTTACCTACTCCTTTACCTTCCTTACAAGAGCTTTTACCATAGCCTTTGTCGTTGCCTATTCCATGACTGCTACTGATAACATGCATATTTAACTTAAATTCTTACCTTATTTAACTAATATTCATGCTTATTTTATATAATTATGATGCATGTTATCATAATTTTTATGAATTTTCTCCATTGGTATGCCATTCTACTAAAGTCCATGTTTATGCATTATTTAGGGTTAATTATGTGCTCTATGAATGTTTAATCTTTTACAAGGTTAAATAAATAGAAATTAATTACTATGTTTTGACTTTTGTAGATGATTAGAAGATTTAATTTTTAAGAAGAGAATGTTAGATGAATTAAAATAGACTTCATAAAAAATTATCTATGTTTATTTTAAATTCATATATTATGATTCTTTTAATTTTTATATCTCGATGGCATAATATTAAAGATGAAGAAATTTGTGATCCAATGGAGAAAATTTGAATTAAAAAGGAGTTGTATTTCTTAAGTTATAAATTTTTGAATTTCTTAGATTTTTCTAGATTTTTCTAGATTTTAATTTGATTTTTAATCGATTTTTAAAGTGCAAAAAAGGCGTTTTATATCCGCAAGATCCGCGGAGCGGACGTGGCTCGCGGAGCTGATGTGGCGCGTTGGACCCACGCGGATGCGACGTGGCACGCAAGGCCACGTGGCAGAGCCACGCGAGCTCACGCGGGGAGCCTAGGTGGCCCGAGTGGACGCGCACGCGTGGCAAGGGCCACGCGAGCCCACAGGGACGTCTGAGGGGGCACCACGTGGCAAGTGAGGGGGCTGGCATTTGAAGGGCCGACGGGTTAGTGGGCCATGGTTAGATAGTTGGACCGATAACGCAATAGCGTTAAACCGCCCCACCTTTTATGCTCACGCTTTGATGTAGCAGAAAATTGCTGCAAACCAAGATCTTGTCCGGGGCTTGGGCCTTAGTGGGCTTCCGGACGCTTCTGGGTTTCTAAACAATGGGCAAGGGCCCATTTTCCTTTTATTCCTTTTTTTTCTAGGGCTTTATTGGGCTTCAGACAGGCTCATTTAATTTCTCAAAGGGCTTCAAAAGGCTCGCGGATCCTCTCTTCTGCGTATCAGGCCTCAAGAGAACCGGTAAAGAGATCCATGAGGGAAACTCCCTTTTGCGCTTCGCGGGTCTGATGATACCCGTTAAAGAGAAAACTCCTCTTATCCGATAAGGGAAAGAGGGGTCATCTTCTTCCTCCCGACAGAAGAACAGGTGGCGGTGGAGGCTTCGGCGGCGATGGCGGCGTTCAGGCGCGACGGTGGCGGCTTTCGTCGCGGGAAGTAGCCGGAAATGGTCGCAAGGAGTCGGGGAAGCCTCGGGAGCATCGAATGGCGGCGACTGATGAGGGGAATCTAGGGTTCCGATGAAAAGGTGGCGACGGTGAATCTTTTCCGAATGGCTTCAAATTGTGAGCGAAGGAAAAGCACGCCTAGGGCAACCTTCTCTCTGAAGGACGTCGTCAAAATTCCAGGTAACTTGTCCAATTAAATCGAATTTCTTCCTTCTCTGAAATTTCCTGAAAATCAATGAGTTAAGCCCGATTTTCTTCGAATTTCTGCAATGTCGGCGTGGAAGTTCCGACGGGGACGCAGGGACGATACTGGAGTGCTTCGATCCAGAAATAGAGAAGACGGTGGCGATGATTTGTCGTCAGCGTCGGGAGTTGGCGGATCGTCAGGGCTGCTTGGGTCAACAGGGGTTGACGGAATGCAGAATCATATGATGTGGACGAATGGTTTTACGACGCCGTGAGAGAAGAACGTCGCAGAACAACTTGAGAGGGGGAAGAGACGAACGAAGAAACGAAGAAGAAGAGGGAGGAGAACCGTTGACCGACGTCAACTACATTTCCAAAAATTTCATTTCAACAACTTGCTTCAAATGTATTACATCCTTTCAATTTATAAGGAACAATAGGAAGTTATGAAACTGTCCTAAATATGAAAAGGTGTCATCGACGGGATGCTTTTGGGATAACCTCCCAACCCACCAATAACTCCTCTTTGAAAAGGTGTGATGATGTGGCACCTCTGGGTTGATGACACGTGGCGAGGATGTGCCACTTTGCTGACGAGGCTTGAGCGTTGACTTTTCCTTGAGTGTTGACTTCAGATGTACTTCAAGAAAATAATAAGACAAAGGGAATTTTATTCCCCATCAATTCACCTTGTCTTGAAATGTTGACTTCAAGGTTCCATCTTTGACCACTGAAAGGTTGACTTTGAAATTCTGGTTTGACCATCGAAGCTTTGACTTTTGATCAAGGGTTGACTTTGACCAAAAGGGGTCAAATTTGCTCCTTCATCATGCTTTCTCAGTTTTTCTTCCGTGTGGGACTATGTTCCCATGAGTTTTATTTTTGCAGGCGACGTGGTAGTAGCGTAGACGTCAGATGTGATCGCAATAAATAAAAGGGCGTCGATTGCGTGGACCCGAGTCCACGCTATCACCATCAAGGCACGTGCACTAAAGGAGTTTTAAGTGATGCCTTTGACAACTTACTTGGCGACACGTGGATGCATCAGGAGCGTCTGATCTTAATCGGACGGGCGAAACAACCGAAAGGCGTGGGTCGTGTCTCGCGATCATCGGTGACACGTGGACGCATTATGAGCTTTCGATCCTCATCGAACGAGTCTAGTTAAAGGAGAACGTGGACTGCATCGTGGGCCACAAATCCAACGGTTTCGCGAGATCGGACGACACAAATGGCATCACAAAATGGACGGCTCGTATTTGTCGCGGGAATTCTTCTTTAAAAACTGATGCATTCTCTCTTCTGCTCTTAACTTTTGATCGAATCGTGAAGCAATTAAGCGATTTTGAAGGAAGATCTTGAGTTCATCATAATTCCCCTGCATTTAGACTCGATTGCGATCCGATTGAGACAGGATTCGTCGTGGTTAATCATAGAATTCGATCGAATTCTCCCCTTGAACGCCAAACATCTGCCAAGGAAGAAATCAAGCCGATACTCTTCATCTGCGTGGATTGAAGCCAAATCCTCGCAGCAATCGGGTTAGCAGTGAGAATTGATCCTTCATCTGACTGGTAATTTGTGTTTAGATTAGATTTAGATAGCTAATTTTGCGTTTAAAGTTGATTTGTTCTTAATTTTTGCCCAAATTTGGTTTGAATTTTTGCTGATTTTGAAATAAGGATATCTATATGATTTTAAGTCCGAATCACTTGATTTTAGTTTCGTTGGGTTCCTTATTTCATGAGATTTCCGTGGCTAGAAAATTCATAAAATTCCATGATCATTTGGCCCCTCAATTTAATGTTTAACCAACCACTGTTCATTTTTAATCCAAATTTGGGCATTGACTTGCGGGATCAATTACTCTTAAAATATAAATTGGAATTTGACAACCTTGATCTTTTTGGAATCCTCTAGTTGTTAGATTTCTATTAGTAGATCAATTGCAATATGTGGATATCATTTGGTTAGTCAATTTGATTATTTACACCGAAGTGTTCATTTTGGGATTATTGTGATCTTTGATTTCGAATAATACATAGTAAATCCAATTCTTATCGAAAAATCACAAATTTTATATCAATAAATTCCATTTTCTCTTTAGTTTCTGAATATATAATTTTCATAATGTTTTAAGCTTTTTTTATCTTATTTTCAGAAAGTCAATTGTTGGTCAAAGTCAAGTCTTTGACCTTGACTTTTGACATTTCTTCTAAAAATCGGTTTTCTTAAGTCTTAAAATATCTTATCTTATATATGTAGATCATTTCTATTGATTATATATCATTATCAGTTCTTTAAAACCCTAATTAAACCTAATTTTGACCAAGCCATTTATGGAATAAAGGTCAACGGTGCTCTTTGTGGATCGACCCGATACTTACACTTTAATTGATTTAATATCTCTGTCATTGTGAGTTTGGAATTAGAAATTTTCTTTGACCGACATTTGTGTGTTTTAACAATCACATAAAACGCTTCGTCAGCTACCAATAGAAGATTCAATGTCTTTCTTTAATTTTCCAACTGCCCAAGAGAGAAGGGGCTTTTCTTCGCTTTTTGCAAAGGGATCTTTGAGTTTATCTTTAGGAAATATTAGTGTGATAATGATTTCTTTATAATCTAGAGCATTGGATTCAAGATCTTGAAACTATTGGATCAAGGTGGTAATTGTGTTGAACTTCCTATAAGCATATCTTGTAAGCTTCGAAATCACTTGGAAATCCATGAAATTTTCCCCTATATTTCTCATCTCAGCTATAATGCAAGAGAATTTGCCAAAGTAATCAAGGATCTCACTTCACTTTTTTGAAGAATCTCAGCCAATTGAAGAAGCACACTTCACTATTTTGAAGAGCCACTCGAGCACTGAAGAATGAGTGAGAGATATAATAAAAATAACATAGGTTTTTAGTGCTTTAAATGTTGATTAGGGTACCAGAATTGATTCATATTTTCCTTCTGATGGAGAATTCTTTCAAAACATGAACACAAGGGTTCCAAGTGAACCTATCCTCCTCCTCCTCCTTATCCATCAACTTGAGAAATTATCCATTTATTAAATGGATGAAGAAGACCTCTCTAAATAATTGAAAGAGAGTGTAGATCTTAAGGGAATTATCTTCCCTCCTTCTTCTATTTTACACTGATCTAAATATTGAGTTGGTCGAAGCATTTAAACCTTCTACCTTTAGAAACTTAGAATTCCTTGAGTGGACCAAGTCAACCACCTTTTACCTTTGATATAGGTTCCTAATTTTCCAAACCACATCCACTATATCATAGGTACCTTGTGTGAATAAATGATCTAAAAAGAAAAGAAAATAGGAACATCTTTGTTATTCCATTTCCTTCTTTCTTTGAATACCACCTCTAGTTAGAATCATAGGAGAGATCTAATAGAAGAAACTATCTCTCATTTTACTCAAGACAAACCATTTTGCATGAATATAGCATGCATCTACTTGTGATATTCAACATGAAGAGCATACTATATTGATAATCATACTGAACGGAGCTACCATCAAAGAAGATAGTCGAAGATTTCCAAACAGCTCAAGATTTCCAAGCTTGTCTCACAACCAATGAGGATTATACATCTTCTCCTATCTATCAGGAGAATTTTGAAGATACATATAGCCTCCACGGTTGAAGAAGAAAGATATGACAGAAGACATATGACTAAATTATGAAAGACATGACAGGAAATTCCAACAAGAGGAATTATCTGCCATCTGGTCAAGGCTTTACGGCTGATGAATAAGGAGAGGATTCAGTCCTATATCTACTGAGCGGCGGTGTGATGACGGTCTTAATCTCGAGGAACACGACGATTCCCACCAAGAAGGAGCAGGCGTTCTGTACCTATTCCGACAACCAGCCCGGAGTCCTCATCCAGGTTTACGAGGGCGAGCGCGCCCGCACCCGCGACAACAACCTGCTGGGCAAGTTCGAGCTGTCCGGCATTCCCTCGGCTCCGCGTGGAATTTCCCAGATCACCGTGTGCTTCGACATCAACGCCAACGGCATTCTCAACGTGTCGGTTGATGACAGGACGACGGTTCCATGCGAAATCATACCTCATAAGTAAAGATTACAACGCCTTTCCACCTTCATCGCGTACTACGTCATCGCCAAGTTACCCTGCGACCTCGACGAAATCGCATTGCTCGCCCCTGCCTTGCTTTCTCTATTTTCCATATCGCCAGCCGACCAAGCAAAGGAGGGAGTCATCGACGACCTCAAGCGTCTCGTCCACCAGGGGATCACAGAAATATCGACGATGATACGGACGGAAAGCTCAGTATCTCGTCCGCTTCGGAAATACGATTACTGTCATCCTTTAAAGTTCACATCGACACTAACTTAAGTGAGCTCTTCCTCCACGTGGCCCGGTCAACCCTATCACCCGCGGCCATTACACAACAACGTCTACTCTCTTTTCCGCCCCCCGTCCGACAGATAACTTCAAAGACGGAGCTCACTCCAACTCCACGCATCATCGGGATATCCACGTCAATAGCGTATTGAAGAGGAGTTATCCCCGGGCGCAACTGCTCATTCGCGAATGAAACTTACCGAGATGCGACGCCTCCCGTAACTGCTCTTTTCTATTTCTATAGAAAACAAATACAAGAACTGTAAGAGAACAAATACAGTTTTTATTGAATGAAAATCGGTTTCGTTTGGTTACGTACATCCTTGTGTTCGTCGTGTCCACGTATCTCCTCCCCTCCCCTCCCGATTCCGAACCTTCATCTTCCGAGTTCTATTCCGCTATCTTTCCTCCCTCCATTCTGTCGCTTTCATCCATCTTCAGTCAGAGATTCACCGAGGAAATATTCTATCATTTGGAGAATTCAAGTGCATCATCTTCACGCCCAAAGGTATTCATCCCCTCCCTCTGTCAATATGATTAAGAGTTCAAATTATAGATCGATAAGTCCAACATTGGTCAGTGTTTCTATTTGTTCTCTTTCACCTTCCGTCATCCAAAATTATTCTAAATAAATCCCAACCCTATTCCTATTCAATATTTCATATCCTCCACATTATCCCCATTCATCATATAAGTCATTTAAATATCCTATCTTTCCTTCTCTCTTCGCTACCACTCTCCTTATCATTACGATTTAGTCTCTATTTGCAGTATTCCCCCCTATTATTCTCTACCATATTTCTCTGAATTATAAACTTATTTCTCACTGATATCACTTCATAGATCCTCCATCAGATTGTAGGATTATTTTATAATTAAAATCAGTAGATAATCATATCCATTTCATTCATTTCCCCTTCATTACATCATCATATTCACACATATTATTATTTCTAAAAATATCCTACATCACCTTCCCTGATGAAGTTTTCAATGTTTGTGCTATGTAAAGAACTACTTCATCTCTTCCTTTTAGGCAGGATGAAAGTAGTGCTTTGTTTGCATATCAGCATAATAGATAAGATGTCAAAATGTATATTTGATGTGTCGCTCATGAAGAGAATTTTTTTACACTACTCTATGGGAGATTTGCTCATTCTACTTTTCTGTGAGTAAGTGTTGACTTTAGTGCAGCTTGAGTAAGTGTTTTAGCCACGTCATAATTTTGATGTGTACCCTGCAAAAACCTTGCTTTCTCTACTTGTAGGTTTATTTTAAATGTCTAAATTTATCCTGCACTATTTTTCTTTTCATAACTCGTTGAATATTACTAGAACTTCAGATTAGAAATAGAATGTTGAGTAAGATGAAATTGTCTAGAAAGGGAAAATTGATATATTCTCATGGACCATAGAGTTGCTTTAAAATTTAGTCAATCTAGAACATAATAATTTCATCGAATAAGGGATAGGGAAGACAAAGTTTATAAATCCTTTGTCTCAACAATAATATCATGTCTCCTATTCCTTCACAGTATGATTCATAAGGGAGAGATGACATAAGTATATTCCTCATTGTCCCAATTATACCTTCTCTAGTGAAGAGAAGATGCTAGACGTAGGTATTTATAATAATTTGAAAGGAAAAGGAGTAGACCATTGATGATTGTTGTGTAATAATCATAATCTTTTGATAAGCTTTAAACTGAGAGGGTAGAAATTAATAGAGAAAGTTCTTGAGCTAAAATTGGTTTTCAGTTATGCATATTTCAACTCTTCAAAAACAATGGATGTCAAGGCCAATGCTACATTCAGACACAATTTTAGTCTTTGGCTATTGACTTTGAATTGCATACTTGATTTTGGGTAAAAAATTAACATACACCCATTGAAAAATATCCTTAACAATGAATGGTCCATTCGAAGGCAACTTGAGCTTCCCTTGGAAAATTCTAAAATGAGAATTATAAAGCTAAGCCTTTTGATCCACCTAAAAAGTTCTTTGATTTAAGTTTTTATCATGAAAGTACTTCACCTTTGCTTTATAAATCAAGAAATTTTTAGATCCCTCATTCCACAGTTCTTGACGCTCATACATATGTTATAAACTGAAAAAGTTGGGGGGTAAGGGCTTAAAAAAACTTAAAAATTTTGAAAAAATTATAAATTCTTAAAACTCCAATTTTCTAAAGTTTAACCACTATACCCGAAGCTATAAAGTTTTGTCACTTGAGATCTTATAGACTAAGGATATAGAAGTGAGGGCCTTATAGTATATTGATTACAATTTTATAGAAATAAAACCATGATTTTTAAATTAACCATGGGATTATTTTTAGTGGTTAACTTCTTTGGGGTTGGGTATCTAACACGCATAAAGGAAAAAGGAGTAATCAAAGGGTTGAAGTGCAATCGGATTAAAATGGAGAGATTTTGAGAGAAGTTGAAAAAAATTCCTATCCCCTACCTTACATCAGCCGAACATACTTAGAGTGAGAATTTCTTGCTGCCAAACTTTCCCTTAAAAGAGTGCAATGAGCTACAATCATTTATTCTATATTTTGGTCCCTTTATGCATTTTTATTTCCACGTTCCCTTCTTTAGTTGATTAGCTTACACCCATTTTCAGTCTCACTCGTGATAATCCGACACCTAAATTACTCCACACATCTATTTCATCTCTTTCACATTCCCCTCACTTGAACATACTCCTTCATATTTGCTCCATATTTTGAATGCTCTTTTCAAAATCAAAAAGCCTCCTTCATATCTTCATCCGATGCAAATTCTATATGTCTTAATACATTTAGAAGGAGAATTTCTCTTAAGAAAAGAGTAAAAAGAAAGGGGAAAAGGAAAGAAGAAGCACAAAAGGAGACTAAGTTAATGGAATGTCTTTCTTCTATCCTCCTTCTACCACTTTTATCTTCTTCATCTATCCCTATCATCCATCGTCAACCACATCATTTAGGGGTATAACTATCATAAGTGACACCCATTTTTATTTACATGCATTTTTTGCTTTTAACCAGATCATTCCTTTAGTTGTAGTTATCTTTTTCATCTTTCAACCACCTCATCGTGTCACATCCTAAAAATAGGAAACCTGATGCAGGACGACGGTGGTGAAAACCCCCGTGCCTGATCAATGAGTCTGAGGGCGACTAAAAATAGTCGGGCAACCCTAACCTACGGATAAGTGAATCCTAGACCCTACGTAAGAGACCTCTAACCTAAGCCTAAGTGCAGGCAAGCGTGCCGATCAGCGGAGTCGACTCCGAGTGACCCGGGGAAACTCGCGATGATGGGTAGGGTGAGACCCTCTCGATCCACGTCCAGGGGCGTGGAAGTCGCTCGTCGTGGGGTAGCCAGGAGGCTGCAGCCCACGCTCGGTACCGGACCTGGCGTACGCGTCAGAAATCTCGAACCTATAATCGTACTACCCTATCTACGTCGTCCGACGGCGGTGGAGACGAGTAAAGGAAATGCTTCGAAAAGTAATTAACTTGAAAGAGGGGTTGAAGCTAACCTGCGGGGCGCGAGCCCGGTCGGTCGGGGCGAGGGAGATCGTCGGGCGTGGCAGCGATGGCGGACACCGGGCGAGTCGGCGATGGAACACGGAGGGGCGATCGGCGCGGAGCGGGGGCGATGAGGAGTCGTGGCGAGTAGGACGGGCCGCGGCGTCGCGGGAAGGCTGGAGGCGGCGTCCGGGGCCGGTTCAGAGCGATCTGGGCCGGTTCAGGGGGTCTGGGCCGGTCTGGACCGTGCAGGGCTCCTCGAGGCCGGGCTGCGGACTGCGCTCGGACCCGGATTTAGACTCGCAGGGCGGTCCGAGCGATCCGGGACCGGACGGAATCGGCCGGACTGGACCCGGCTTGGACCGGGTCGAGCTTAGGGGAGCGATCTGGTCCGGCTGGGCTGGTCCCGTCTGGGCGGCCTGGCCTGGTCTGGGCGGCGCGGTCCGGCTCAGGCTGGTTCGGCCGATCCTGGGCGATCCGGGTGAACCGGGCGAACCGGGCGAACCGGTTGAGCGCAGGAGGGGGGTGGGACGATTCCCGCTGAGTCAACTCAGCGGGAATCGTTCACTTCTTCTTCCCCCGATTAGGGTTTCTCTGTGGCGATTTGGGCGGCGCGCGGTGAGGAGAATCGTGGCGGCGTTTCCGGAGCGGCGGCGGGTTCGCCGGGCGGCGGACCGGGGGGGGGAAGGCGATGGCGACGACTCTCGTGGCGGGGAGGGGCGCGGAACTTGACGGGGAGGAGCTGGAGGCGAGCGGGCGGGTGACGTCGTCTGCGATCGAACGGGACGTCAGCGGCAGCAGGACGCAGGGGTAGGGGCGGCAAATCGTGGCGGCGGCGATGCGCGGTGGCGGCGGTTCCTGGAGATCGGTGAGGAGGGGGAAATCGGGGAGAGGATGAGGAATGGAGGAGGCGGCCGGGAGGTTCGCCGGAGATGGAAGTGGAGGAGGAAATTGGGGGATTAGGGTCCGTGGAGGGGGAAGGAAGGCGAAATCGAAGGTTGGTAGATGGTCGGAGATGGCGGCTGGACGGTTCGCCGGAGAAGAAGATGGAGGTGGAGTGGGAGATGGAGGAGATGGTCCGTGGAGGAGGAAGGATGGTGGTGGAGCAGCGATCTGGCGGCGGCGGCGGCAACGGCGGCCTGAGGCGGCGGCAGCGGCGGCGGCGGCTGGAAAGCTGCACAAAGGAGATTAGTGGGCAAGGCAGGAGAAGGCGGCGGCCTCGGCGGCGGGCACGGCGGCGGCACTACTGGTGCGGCGGCGGTGGCGGCGGCGGAGGCGGCGGTTGGTTCCCCTCCTTGTCCTTCCGTGAGCAGCCACTTGAGATGAAGGGAGTCCCTTTCTTTCTTCAAATGACGGCTAGGGATTGTGGGGGGGTCCCTTCCCCTCTTATAGAGCCCTTGTTGGGCCAAGAGAGGAAAGGGCCCACTTGAGGCCCACAACCCACACCCATACTCATAGAAATAGAAATAAGGTTCACAAAAGGGGAAAGGGCCTTAGGCTAGGGTCCCGAAACAAAGGGAAACCCACCCAACGGCCTAAAGAAAGAGAGAAATAAACGAGGACCCGCTTAAACACGTGCGGGTCAAAAGATCCATAATAAAGAAATAAAGAAGTAAAGATAAGCGGATAGATCCGCGCGCGCAAAAGGGCTCCTCCGGCGCCGTGGTATCGTGTCTTGGTGGCGACGGGGGTCGTACGCCACCAAAACCCATTCGCAAATGTACTTTTTGTAGGACGAAGAGGAGTTGAGGGGAGTTCTAAAGCACTAAGTAACCTCTATATCAAAGGAGCAATGTACCAATTGACAGGGTAAGGAATTCAATTTTCTCATGAGAGCGTGGATTTTTTTGTTCTCATAGCATCAAACCCTAGATATGCTCTCCACTATTAAAATTGAGGATTAGACTCGAGTATAAGTCAATGACCACTAGCCTAATATGCAAAAAATAATTTAACGTAGATGTGGAATCTAGATCATTATAGTCCACACTATAAGGAAGCACAATCATGACTTTATACAGTTCACCTCTTTAGTTGTAGGATCAACAAGTAGAACGACTTTCTATGGAGATTCTGTAGTAAATTTCTAAAGGACCAACAATCATTCAAGTTGGAGGGTATGATAGAATGTAACTTATACTAATATTTACATGATTATTAAAGCAAATTAGGGCATAGAACAAATAATAAGAGAAAAATTTTAGACACACCCATTTATTTTTCTAGTTTTATTTTAAAAATAGAATTAGTATATTTTTAGTAAAAATTTATTCTGTTGTTATTTCATAAATTAAAATCCATTGAATGATAGATTAGTAAAATTGTGATCAAATTTTCTTTTCAAAGAATTTATATTTTGAAAGGTATAAATTTCCAATTTCTTGGAATTTTTGTATAATTTTTTTGAGTTTTTAAATTCTATTTCAAATTTATTTTAATTCAAAACATTAAAAATATGGTTTTCAAAATGTACGATCAGGTGGACAATGACACAACATGCCTGCTTACGTGTTGCCACGTGGCATCATATGTGCGCACCACATGGTGCATGCGTGATGCACACATGGCGCGTGCCATTTGTGTGAAGTGCTCTTTTAAGGGAATATGCTAAATATGGACTTTCAATTAATCCAATGTTCACGGTAGCATACGCCTAAAATCTCTTATCTCCATTATGTTCTAGACTCATTTCCGCATTCTTGGAGTATCTACAACCAAGATTTCATAAAGGGAATAGAAAAAATTCATTTATTGAACTCCGTAATGATTTTTCAATTGTCATAATTAAAAGCCTTGATCTGGCTTTTAATACAATCATTTATAGAATGATTTTAGATAAGATTACGTGTTTTCTTTCTAATCTTTCTTTCTATAATGTTAGCAATTAATTTTGATCCATAGATTACTTGAATTTTACACAATGTGATCATTTTTCGTCTCTTCACGATCAATTTTTCTTTCCTAATTAGGACTTTAAAGAATTGGTGCTTCGATCAAGGCGAGCTTCAACATCTCGAATGCGCGCTCCCCTTCTTTGTCAAAAAGAAAATCTTTATCCTTGCAAAGAAGAGTGGTTAGCGGTTTGGAAACTTTAGCAAAGTCTCGTATAAACATGCGGTAAAAGCCAACATGTCCTAGAAAACTACGTAAATCTCGTAATGTAGTGGGGAGGGGAAGGTTTTGAATGACCTCAATCTTGGCCTTATCAACCTCCAAACCTTTGCCCGAGACGAGATGCCCGAGCACTACTCCCTCTCACACCATAAAATGGGATTTCTCCCAACTCAATGCCACTCGTTTCCTTACGCAGACTGATGAATCACAAATTTTAGTGATAAAACATGCTTTTGTAATGAATTTTCGATGCAATCCTTTATGTTCATTCGCATGTTTTATCTACAATCTAGCATGACATGGTGATTTTTATGAATTTCAGACCTTGCTTTAAACCTATGCATACTTATGTAATTTTAAAAGAATTTGAAGGCTTAGGTGGAGACATGAACCCAAGGAGCTAGGGGAGACAGTCCAAGCAATGTTGGAGCAGCCCATGAAGATGTCAAGAGGGGCCCATTAAGACCCAAAAAGGGGCAAGAGAAGAGGATCCAGATTGCTGAAGCCGGGAGATCCAACGGCCCATGTGTCTTCTCTCTGTCCCGATTTAAAAGGCTTAGGGTTTTACGGAAGAAGTGGCCATTTGATTCGAGACCAACCCGAGTTGGAAGCTTGTGCGCAGATGGATCTATGCCCCTCTTACCCGAGTAAGAGCCAGGAGGAACAAGGGCGTCTAGAGCTGCTAGAGAGGAAGAGGGAGAAGAGACCCTTAGGCCTCGACGGGTGTGACGAAAGGTAAGCTCTCTCTCATTCTCTTCCTCGTCCCCTCTGTTCTTTTCTTTTCTGCAGGTTACCATAGTGGCAGGTAGCCCACTTGCAGAGCTACGGACGCCACCCGCCTCTTTCAAGACTCGTCCTGGAAATCGCATTTCAGGAAACCTCGAGCTAGGAGAAGCCGTTTTTTCTCTGCTTTGCCCAGGCAGCTACTAATTTCTCTTTTCTTTAAAACATCCTATATTCCTCTCTTCACGAAAATCACTCAACACGTTTTGTAGTTTTTCTTTACATTTGATCTAGATAGTTTTTTCTTTACATTTGATCGTAGACTCTCGTAACTTCATTTGGATCGCAGGTGAAACCGCGGTCTCGCCCAAAGCATATTTCCGCACCCGGTCTTGATAAAAAAACAAAAAAATTAGTTCTTCCGAAGTAGCTTTTATCCGGTTGCTCACACTATGAAATTGTGCATTTGTTCTGAGCTTATTTCCGAGACTTGACTTGATTCAGACACACACAAAAAAAGAATTTTTCTTCTCCCGGAATCGCTCTTCACCTCGGCGGCGAGAATCGTCTTTGACCTCTGCAGTTGGGTTGATGGAACGATCGATGAAAATAGTTTGACGAGAAATTTACTGCTCTAAACAAAACTACAAGAAATACAAAAATAAAATTACCTTTCTCACCTGTTGAATCGCCCCCATGAAAGCATCGTGCTCACTCGTTTTGGCACGTTTTCCACCGCCCGAGCCTTAACTTCAGGTACGTTCCTCCCTAGCAATGCATTTCCGAAATCGGTTTTGAATCAAAACCGATTTCATCGTTCCACCTCAGCGTTTCGTTCTCTCCCCGCTTCACCTCGTCCAAATTCATTTCCACTAGTCTTTCTCTCTTTCCATTTTTTTAATATTATATTCCTCCTCCTAGGTATTTTTAATATTATAAATTGTTTCTCTCTTTCTCTCAATACGAATCCATACTCTCTCTCTTCGGCTTGATTTCGGATCGCTGTACGCGTTCCCGTATTCTCTCTCTGGTATATTTCTGATTTCCTACTTAATCTTTGTTAGGAGAAGAAGAACCCTGAATTCCCATCTCTCATTGTCCATTTCTCATTCCTCATTCCCATTTTCTGAGTTTTCTTATCTTACTGCCTTATCCTCAAGAACCTCTTTAGAACTTATTCCTCTCATTCATTTCCTTCACCTCTAATATATCTTCTCAGTTTTAAAACCTCCTCACCTTTTAAAAATCCTAAAAATACTGCTTCAGAGCATTAAAATTCACTAGCTAAACACCCTGATGGAGGACCATGCACACGATCAGGTGACAGCACGTGCCGAGCCGGACGGCGCGCGAGTACTACCGCGCCGGAGCACCCGAGCCGATGCCCAGGACCCCGGTTTCAAGTACACCGCATGACACGATCCTCCCGGATTTTTCCCCGTTTCTTTCTTTATTTGTATCGTGAGACTATGTGTGTGTGTGTGGGAGGGTTTTTCCCGTGTTTTGGGCCCTCCCTAGTACTGTTGGACCAGCTCTAGGCCCTCTAGAGGGGTTTTAGCCCAGTTTTGGGCCAAAAACCCCTCAATTTTACGGGATTGCCCTTAGGGCAATCCGTCTCCCTCTCTCTCCTATATAAGAGAGAGAGAAGAGAGTATCGCGCATGACTGTTTTTCTGATGAATTGAATGAACGTTCGTGGATGTGACGTTTCCATGAGGAAACGCGTGAGGAACCTGTAGGGTTTCCGATTGGGAAGAGAGTGGGAGAAGTGAAGGAGGAGAAGAAGAGGATCGCCGGACTGCCGCTACCCCCGTCGGCGCCGCCGCGGGCTCGCATTCCGCCGCCGCGCCGGTCGTCGCGATTCCGCCGTCTTCTTTCAAACGCCGCCGCCTCGTCGCCGCCGCCGCGGACACCTCAGTCCGCCGCTCCGCCAGCCGACCGCGTCCGCCACCCATCCTTCAACCCGCCGCGCCGACTGCCTATCCGCGACCTCCGCGCCGCCTCGCCAGTCCCGCCGCGCCGCCGTCGCTACCGCGTCGCCCTTGTTCGGGCAGCCCTGTGGCGTTCGCCACTGCCCCTCTCCAGGTTCGACAGGCCCACCGTCGTTCTGGGATCTCAGCCGCCGAGCCGCTGTTCCCATTGCCGGTGCCCTGCGCCGGAATTCCATAAGTCCGGGCGCCTACGCTCTGGAAACCCGTCGATCGCTCTGCCTTCTATCCGACCGACGGACAGAGCCGCCCCGGACCGAGTTCCCGGCGCCCGGTCGAGTCCCCTGGTCGCGCGCCCCTCCCCGCGGGTCGCCGGAACCAGATCGGCCACCACCGCCGCCGTCGACGGCCGCTAGCATAGACTGCTCGCGGATCTCCTCCCAGCCGATCGTTGTCGCCGTCGAGCATCCGCCGTCCGATCCGCACCGCCGCTCGCTGCCGACTAGTCTGATCGCTTGCGATCAACCGCGTCTTACCCGCGTCGATAGTCAGGTCGGTTACTTCGGTCCCGTGACTGGGTAGTTCGTTGCCGGTTCCGCCCCCGCCGACACCTTCGACGCCGTTTCTCTTCCTAGCAATAATCGCTTCTGTCATTCAGCGATCTCAGCCTAATTGCGACTACTCTTCACTATTTGCAGGTCGGTGTTGCCCGCGAGCGGGGTGCTTCGGGTCACTGTGATCTTCGGATCACGACGTCGTCCTCGTTCGAGTATTATCACCTTCCCCAGTGCTGAAGGCGCTCGCTCCACCGCCGGGGACTAGCTATTTAGGTACCCCTCGTTTGCCTGGGTTGGGTCGGGTTTATTCCTCGGTTTCGTTCGAGATTTCACTATCGTCGTACGGGTGCGGATCACTCCGGTCGTGGGCTTCCACCGTAGTCGTTGGTAGTCGGTCTAACGGAACGTGGGAAGGTCGATCCATCGAGCGTCGCTTGGAGAGCTTCCCGGACGTCACCCTAGGTCAGCTGCCGCTCCCTGTGCTTCTCGTTATTTCGAAAATTCGCATCATTACATTTCGTGCATCTAGTTGTTAGTTAGGCCAGAGTTTTGTGTTGTAACACGAGCCGACGATCCCGGCAACTGTCGTGTTACATCATATTGGTATCAGAGCCGAGTCGTGCTGACCTCCTGCTTAGCACCTCGGTTGACCTATTTTCATCGCACTCTACATTTCTAGCATCTTTCGAAATTCATAGCATACATATATTTGCATTGTTCACTTATCATTTGCACTAGGATTCTACCCGATTACGTAGTATCTGGTCAGGATGGTTCGCACGCGCGGCCAGTCGCGTGTCGCCGCAGAGGATGAGCAGCAGGACCGGGATCGTTATGTCGATCCCCCTGCCGTAGAATCTCCCCGTGGAGATAGCCACAGTCCTGGGTCCCTCATGATTCCGATGGGGCAGGACGAGTACGGATCCCCTACCAGGACGGTAGAGGACCCCCTTCGGGTTTAGACACGGCTCCACTAGAGCCGTCCCTAGAGTGACATCTCCCTAGGGCTTATAGAGATAGATCGGTAGACCCAGCTCCGCTGGTGACATCCGAGCCCGGTGCCGGCGGCCGGGAGGCTCCAGCGATAGAGCCCTACACCACCGTCGGTTGCGCCATACGTTCCGCCCCGGCGCGCCCGATCGACTCCGCGACGGCCGCGCCCAGCGCAGCGGCCGACAGCGAGCGCGCGGCGCCGCAATGCCGAACCGGTCGGGGCCGGCGTACACCGCGACGGCAGCCAGTGGTACCGCGGCGAGCTGCCTTACCCGCAGCCGCCGCCATGGTACCAGCAGCAGCCGGCGTACCCACAGCAGCGAGCCGTGGTTCCGCCGCGGCCGCTTTACCGCAGCCACGCGGTACCCGCCGTGGCGGCGAGGCCCCACTTGCAGCAGGCCGCCGGTGCCCCATCCACAGCGCGCTCCTCAGCAGCAGCAGGCCGCGACAGCGATATCGGCACCCGCAGCCGCGACCATGCATACTGGGCACCGAGGGCAGGCCCGACGTGGACCCGCCCCTCGGCGAGGCCGAGGCGGAGCCGCCGATCCCAGGGATGCTCGGCTTCCCCAATACGACGACTACCTCGGTCCACCCGGTTGGTTACTATGGCCCCCGGGGACCCGAGTACCGATACGGGCCACGGGATTACGACTATGGGCCACAGGGGATGCCTAGGCGGGGATGATTACTATCATCCACCCGATGATCAGTTCGTTGAGGAGTACGTGGGAGGCGCCCAGCACCCTCGGCGCTACGACGATCGATTCCGAGATCACGGACCATATAGGTCCCCACCCCGATGCCGCGACGACGATTCAGTGGGTGACGCTAGCCGCCGGAAGGAGGACCTCCGCCGCTTGATCTAGAAGAACACTCGCATGGACACACCGGTTTTCGACGGAAGTCGGGAACCTCGTGATTTTGAGGATTGGGAGCGATCATTAGAGAGTTATTTTCGTTTCTTTGAGATTACGAGAGGATGACGTGCGTACGGCCTTCGCGGAGACTTCGCCTGGGCAAGGAGGCCCCGGATCTTTTGGGTAAACGAGGTCACCGCCGCCCGAGCACGACGAGACCCACCCCTCACGTGGGCCGACATGACGAGCGATTGCGGAACAAGTATGTTCCGACTCACCACTGAGACTCACCCTCTCTGTTGCACCCGGCTTGACCTCAAGCGGGCGACGGAAGGTACGCGATTATATCACCGAGTTTGAGGAGTGCCGCATGCGGTGCCGGACGGTGGAGAGCCCCGAGCAGCAGATCGTCTATTTTTGTCCGAGGGCTGAAGCCCGAGTTAGGAGCGAAGGTCTTGGAGTTGAACCCGATGACGGTCGACCAGGGCCTATCGTATTGTAGAGGATAACGAGTACATCCTTGAGCGGCGTCCACCATGACTATATCTTCGGCCCGCGAGGACTACGACCACGACAGCGAGCGCCGCTAGGTCGAGCTCGACTTCCGCCGGGTGGCCCCGGAACCCCACCCCGGCCTTGAGGGGCGCCGACACTGCCCCACCAGCACCGGCGATGACCACGCCGACCCCGACGACTTCAGCATCGACCATGGCTTCGACGGCGAGAGCCCCACCTAGGGCCCCGGCCAACATGAAGTGCTTCAAGTGTCAGGGATTTGGTCATCGAGCCTCCGAGTGCGTTTCTCTTTTCTACGTAGATGTTATGGGGAACCAGATCGATTCCCCTGCCCGGATTCGAGAGGTGGATGTGTACCAGGGCGGTGCCCCGACGACGAGGATGAGGATAGTCAGGCCTTCACAGGCATCATTGTGATCTCGCCCGCCACCCCACCACCGAGCGCCTCGGCGCCCCACTTGCCGCTGGTCAACATTAGGGTTCGACCAGATCTCACGGCACCGTCTTTACCCTCCCCTGCGGATACTTGTTCGCTGACGGATGCACCGGCCACGACGGACAGCGCGGGAACACCCGACGCCCCGCCAGTCCTTCCGGCTACAGGTCGAGTACCCCAGCGACACATACCGTGGTATCTACCCCACCCGCTACATCTACTTTATGAGCGGATGTCGCGACGCCGGCTAGCTGCCGAGCTTGTGCAGCGTACCTCGGTTTTCTACATTTACTTGAGGATTGGAGACCGTTCCTGCAAGCTCATCGTGGATAGCGGGAGCTGCATCAACGTCGTCTCCACGATTCGAGTGGCCAAGCTAGGCCTCACTTTAGTTCCCTATCCTGCACCGTACTTTGTGTCTTGGATCGACGCCTCTACCCTTCCCAGGTGACGCACCCGAGTGTGCCATCCCAGATGAAGGTGAGTACCTATGAGGATACCGTCATCTGTGATGTACTGCCCATGAGGATCGGCAACATCATTTTAGGTCGGCCCTGGTTATTCGATCATAACGTCAGGCTAGAAGGCCGGGCGAATACCGTTTCATTCATGTTTAGAGGACGACAGCTCCTGTGGTACCCCTCGGTTCGGGCGTCGACCCGAGTTGCCCCAGCCACCCCGCCGACGGAGATCGTTCCTGCCGGGACGTCCGGATCGAGGAAGCCGAAGAAGCCAACCCCAGCGCCAAAGTATCCGATCGTGACGAACGGGTACATTTTCATACGTGAGTTGGAGGCCAGCCTAGAGGACACACCTATCTGCTTCGCCCTCACGTTTGACATCCCCTCGGGGGACCCGTTACCACCATCGGATGCACCAGAGTTGGCCGAGCTGATGACGGAGTTTAGTGATGTTTTTCCCGAGGAGCTGCCCGATGAGCTCCCACCCATGCGTAGCATCCAGCACGCGATAGATCTTATTCCGGGGGCCTCGCTTCCGAACTAGCCTCATTACGGATGGACCCGGTAAAAGTATGAGGAGCTACACGGACGAGTCACGGAGCTCCTGACGAAGGGGCTCATCACGGGAGAGCATGAGCCCGTGCGCCGTCCCCGCATTGCTCGCCCCGAAGAAGGATGGCACGTGGCGAATGTGCTGTGATTCGAGGGCCATCAACAGGGATTACCGTGATGTACCGCTTCCCAGATTCCCGAGTGCGGGACTTGTTTGACCGGATGGCTGGAGCGACTATCTTCTCGAAGATAGACCTCCGGAGCGGATATCATCGAGGTTCGTATTCGACCGAGGAGACGAGTGGAAGACGGCCTTCAAGATCAAGGATGGCCTGTTCGAGTGGAACGTGATGCCATTTGAGGCTGTCGAACGCCCGAGCACGTTCCAGCGGTTGATGAACGAGGTCTTACGCCCGTTCATAGGTAGATTCGTAGTCGTTTATTTCGACGATATCTTAGTGTATAGCAGGTCCCGGACGGATCACCTTCAGCACCTTCGAGATGTTTGCGCCGGCTGCTCAGGGAGAAGCTTTACGCTCACCCGAAGAAGTGCGGCTTCTTCACGCGGAGGTTAGCTTCTTAGGGTTCATCTTGTCGGCTCGCGGAGTGGCCGCTGATCCGAGCTAAGGTGTCGGCTATTACGACCTGGCCTCCTTTGAGGGACGTTCATGGCGTCCGGAGCTTCATTGGGTTAGCGACGTTCTACCGTCGATTTGTGCCCAACTTCAGCGGGGTAGCCGCGCCCATCACTGATCTGATTCGGCTCGAGAGGTTTGAGTGGACAAAGGCGGCGAGAGGGCTTTCGAGGAGCTGAAGCGGCTCATGACCGAGGCCCCCGTCTTACGACTACTGGGACTTCGAGAGGGTATTTGAGGTTGCGTGCGATGCCTCCGGAGTAGGCATAGGGGGAGTCCTTAGCCGGGAAGGACACCCGGTAGAGTATTTTAGTGAAAAAGCTGGATGATACGAAGCGCAGGTATGATAACTACGATCGTGAGTTTTATGCCCTCGTCCGGTCTTTGAGGCACGGCGCCATTATCTCCTCCCGAAGGAGTTTGTACTCTATTCCGACCATAGTGCCCCTGAGGCATCTACATGATCGAGAGGAAGGTCAGCGGCACGGCATTCACGGTGGATCGAGTACTTACGAGGACTACACGTTCGTCATCCGGCATAAGAAGGGGAAGGACAATGCCGTCGCCCGGCCTGCGAGTCGCCGGCCGCATGTCCTACATATGATGCAGGTTCGTGTATTAGGGTTCGAGCAGATGGTAGATGCTTATGCTGACTGTCCCGACTTCGGGAAACTTTACAGTCTAGCCAGTAGTGGCCCGAGCCCGGAGTGCAGAGACTTCTGCATTTCGGAGGGATATCTCTTCCGGGGGAAGAGACTTTGTGTTCCACGTACGTCGATCCGGGATTTCCTTATCTGGGAGACGCATGCAGGAGGTCTTAGTGGGCACCACGGTGTCAACAAGACTATACAGGCGCTCGAGTACCAGTTCTTTTGGCCGTCTCTGAAGAGAGACGTAGGTAGGATTGTTTCCCGTTGTTTGACTTGCTCTAGGGCAAAGATGACCAAGATAAACGCTGGTCTCTATTTGCCCCTACCAGTACCAGCCCGCCCATGGGACTACGTCAGTCTCGACTTCGTCCTCGGGTTACCTAGGACGTCGCGTCGACACGACTCTGTTATGGTTGTCGTCGACAGGTTCTCGAAGATGGCTCACTTTGTGCCATGTTCGAAGACCGCCGACGCTTCACGAGTAGCGACATTGTTCTTTGACGAGATCGTGAAGCTTCACGGCCTACCCCGCTCTTTAGTTTCCGATAGGGATGTTAGGTTTACGAGCTACTTCTGGAAGACCCTGTGGATCTTGTTGGGCACGAAGCTCAAGTTCTCCTCAGCGTACCACCCACAGACGGACGGTCAGACAGAGGTAGTTAACCGTAGTTTAGGTAGTTTACTTCGTTCTATCATAGGAGATAATGTTAGGACATGGGATCGGGTTCTCCCGAGAGCGGAGTTTGCTTATAACTCCTCGGTGAGCCGCACTACTGGCCGCACTCCTTTTGAGATCGTCTACGGCCAGATACCACGTAGGCCCCTAGACCTCGCACCCGTAGATCCGCATACTAGGACTTCAGGCGAGGGCATTTCATTTGCACGAGTACATGAGCGACATGCATCACGACATTCATTCTCGCATTGTTTCCCAAAACGAGAAGTACAAAGCTAACGCTGATGTAGGTCGTCGATCCGTGAGTTTTTCCGAGGGTGAGCTTGTTATGGTTAGATTGCGGCCTGAGAGGAATCTCCCTGGGGTCGCTGCGAAGCTCCATGCTCGCAGTGCCGGGCCCTTTCCTATTGTCCGGGTGATCAACGAGAACGCTTACGTAGTGGGTATTCCATCTGATTGGGGCATGAGTTCCACCTTCAACGTTTGTGATCTCGTACGATACCTACCCATGTCGGATCCTATTAGGGATTTAGAGCCTCACACACCCTCAGGCCAGATGAGTGATGTGATTGAGCGACCTTCCCCTTCCCCCACCAGTCTCTTCCCCCACCGAGGCATGAGCGAGTAGAGTCGGTGCGAGGGAGGTGATTCACGCTGCCGAGGGAAGAGTGGGCCGCAAGTTCCTTGTCCGCTGGCAGGACCGACCAGCGACCGAAGATGCATGGATCTCAGAGGAAGACTTGCAGCGACTACGCCCGGAGCTTATCGAGCCCTTGGACGAGATACTCGGCTCTAACTCGTCGGAGTCGAGTTCTTCCCACCCGGGGAGGATGATGGAGGACCATGCACACGATCAGGCGACAGCACGTGCCGAGCCGGACGGCGCGCAAGTACTACCGCGCCGGAGCACCCGAGCCGATGCCCAGGACCCCGGTTTCAAGTACACCGCATGACACGATCCTCCCGGATTTTTCCCCGTTTCTTTCTTTATTTGTATCGTGAGACTATGTGTGTGTGTGTGGGAGGGTTTTTCCCGTGTTTTGGGCCCTCCCTAGTACTGTTGGACCAGCTCTAGGCCCTCTAGAGGGGTTTTAGCCCAGTTTTGGGCCAAAAACCCCTCAATTTTACGGGATTGCCCTTAGGGCAATCCGTCTCCCTCTCTCTCCTATATAAGAGAGAGAGAAGAGAGTATCGCGCATGACTGTTTTTCTGATGAATTGAATGAACGTTCGTGGATGTGACGTTTCCATGAGGAAACGCGTGAGGAACCTGTAGGGTTTCCGATTGGGAAGAGAGTGGGAGAAGTGAAGGAGGAGAAGAAGAGGATCGCCGGACCGCCGCTACCCCCGTCGGCGCCGCCGCGGGCTCGCGATTCCGCCGCCGCGCGGTCGTCGCGATTCCGCCGTCTTCTTTCAAACGCCGCCGCCTCGTCGCCGCCGCCGCGGGACACCTCGAGTCCGCCGCTGCGCCAGCCCGGCGCGTCCGCCACCCATCCTTCAACCCGCCGCGCCGATCGCCTATCCGCGACCTCCGCGCCGCCTCGCGATCCCTTGCGCCGCCGTCGCTCCCGCGTCGCCCTTGTTCGGGCGGCCTCGTGGCGTTCGCCACTGCCCCTCTCCAGGTTCGACGGGCCCACCGTCGTTGCAGGGATCTCGGCCGCCGAGCCGCTGTTCCCATTGCCAGGTGCCCTGCGCGGAATTCCATAAGTCCGGGCGCCTACGCTCCGGAAACCCGTCGATCGCTCACGCCTTCTATCCGGCCGAAGCGGACGGAGCCGCCCCGGACCGAGTTCCCGGCGCCCGGTCGAGTCCCCTGGTCGCGCGCCCCTCCCCGCGGGTCGCCGGAACCAGATCGGCCACCACCGCCGCCGTCGACGGCCGCTAGCATAGACTGCTCGCGGATCTCCTCCCAGCCCGATCGTTGTCGCCGTCGAGCATCCGCCGTCACGATCCGCACCGCCGCTCGCTGCAGATAGTCTGATCGCTTGCGATCAACGCGTCTTACCGCGTCGATAGTCGGGTCGGTTACTTCGGTCCCGTGACTGGGTAGTTCGTTGCCGGTTCCGCCCCGCCGAGCACCTTCGACGCCGTTTCTCTTCCTAGCAATAATCGCTCTGTCATTCAGCGATCTCAGCCCTAATTGCGACTACTCTTCACTATTTGCAGAGTCGGTGTTGCCCCTGCGGCGGGTGCTTGAGTCACTGCGATCTTCGGATCACGACGTCGTCCTCGTTCGAGTATTATCACCTTCCCCAGTGCTGAAGGCGCTCGCTCCACCGCCGGGGACTAGCTATTTAGGTACCCCTCGTTTGCCTGGGTTGGGTCGGGTTTATTCCTCGGTTTCGTTCGAGATTTCACTATCGTCGTACGGGTGCGGATCACTCCGGTCGTGGGCTTCCACTGTAGTCGTTGGTAGTCGGTCTAACGGAACGTGGGAAGGTCGATCCATCGAGCGTCGCTTGGAGAGCTTCCCGGACGTCACCCTAGGTCAGCTGCCGCTCCCTGTGCTTCTCGTTATTTCGAAAATTCGCATCATTACATTTCGTGCATCTAGTTGTTAGTTAGGCCAGAGTTTTGTGTTGTAACACGAGCCGACGATCCCGGCAACTGTCGTGTTACATCACACCCGCTCCCTGTGGATCGACCCTTACGTGCCCTAAACTCGTGAGGTTACAAATGTTTTGCGTAAGCTTAAAGTCTCACACGACATGACAATTTTCGAGATTATTTATCAATAGTTATCATCACATTTTGAGCTTATCACAGACCTCGAGGATCTTTTTCAGGTGAGCTAGACAACTGTCGAAATCATCTCCAAAGACAGAGAAATTGTCCATGAAGACTTCGAGACTGTCGCCAAGGAAATCGGAAAATATCGCCGTCATACATCTCTGGAATGTCGCAGGGGCGTTACACAACCCGAATGGCATTCGCTTGAATGCGAACGTGCCAAAGGGACATGTGAACGTCATCTTTTCTTGATTGTCCAGATGAATCGCAATCTGGTTGTACCTTGAATAACCATCTAAGAAACAAAAGTAAGTCTGACCTGCTAGTCGATCAAGGATTTGATCGATGAATGGCAACGGGAAGTGATCTTTCTTCGTCGCTGCATTCAACTTCCGGTAGTCGATACAAACTCGTCAATTCGTCGGGAGGCGTGTTTGAATCTCCTCCCATTTGTGATTCACGATCACCGTAACTCCTGCCTTCTTGGGAACCACGTGCATGGGACTAACCCATTGGCTATCCGATATTGGGTAGATGATCTCTGCATTAAGCCACTTTAGAATTTCTTCCTTCATGGCTTCCCATACCTTAGGGTTAAGTCATCGTTGGGCTTCCCTCACGGGTCTGGACTCGTCCTCGAAGAATATGTGATGAGTGCATAATGAAGGGTCTAATCCCCTCAAATCTGCTAGAGTCCAACCGATTGCTTGCTCATTGGGTCGCAATACGTCGAGTAATCGTTTCTCCTACTCCTCATTGAGCTGGGAAGAAATGATCACCGGTTTAACTTGCTGAGAGTCAAGAAAAGCGTACTTGAGTGTAGATGGAAGAGGCTTGAGCTCCCCTGTCAGATCGTCCAACGGTAGCTCCTCAAAATTGGCTTCGTCATTGACCGTCATGACTTCTTTGATGCAAGTCTCTATGTCTTGGTCATCAAATAGGTCGATGGCGCCCAAATCCTCGAAAGCTTGTGAAGGATACTTCATCAACTTTTTGATGTTGACTTTCACCGTATGCTCTCCAACTTTAAGAATCACTTCTCCTTTTCCCCAATCTGTAACGACTTTTGCGGTAGCTAAGAAAGGTCTTCTTAGGATAATTGGGGCTTGACGAAGCTCCTTAGTGATCTTCATATCTACAACTAGGAAGTCTACCAGAAAATAACATCCTTCGATTCTAACAATCACATCTTCTACTATTTCATGAGGCTTCCTTACCGATCCATTCGCTAAATATAACTCTATAAGGAAAGGCTGCAACTCCCCTACATGATGACGATCGTATGCTGCTTTAGGGAGCAGATTGATACTAGCTCCGGTATCTAACAAGGATCTAGTAAAAATCATTCCTCCAATCTCACTCGTAATCATGGGAGCTCTTGGATCTCTCTTTTTAATAGGAAGAGAATTCATCATAATTGAACTAATATTCTCACTCAATTGGATCCTCTTCGGGCTTCTATTGGGTGTGCATATGCCTTTAAGAAATTTAGCATAAGAAGGTATATGCCTAATTGCATCTACTAAAGGGATGGTAATGGTAACCTTTTGAAAGGCTTTTAATAAATGATCATCAAATTCACTAACCTTAGCTTTAGGCTTACTCAATTCTTGAGGATATGGCACGGGTGGTTTGTATGTGTCGGGATTTGGCTCAACTCGTACCCGTTCTTCGTCATCATCAGAACTACTGTCTGCCTCTACTATGACTGTCGGTGGCTCATCATTTATCGAGCTCTTATGTAAAGGATGATCCTTATAAGGATCAAGTAAATCCTTGCCGATCCTAAGGCTCGATATCGCTAATGCAGCTTCCACCGCCTCCTCGTCAAGATGCACATGACTCAAATTGT
The DNA here is from genome assembly GCA_024174645.1 of Lemna minuta. Classification (NCBI taxonomy): domain Eukaryota; kingdom Viridiplantae; phylum Streptophyta; class Magnoliopsida; order Alismatales; family Araceae; genus Lemna; species Lemna minuta. The sequence goes on along the minus strand of CM044102.1, from coordinate 16,367,144 downwards.
GCGTTTGACTCGATGAGGACCCTTGATTCCTAGGGTTGATAGTGGCCTGCGATGGTAATTGGTTAGAAAACAAAATTTTCTTACCCTTCTTATTGCCAATCGAGGCAGGGATGTTCGTCTTAACGAAATCCTGTATCTCATCCACACGCGAGTTCATCCTGCTCATTTGCTCCATCAGCTGAGAGAGCGCACCTAGAATCGGATCTGCAAATGGTGCGGTCGGTCGTGGAGCTTGTTTGTACGATTGCTGTGGCAAAATATACGTCGACTGTCTTGCATTCGCGTAGGGTTGCTGTTGCAAGTTTTGTTTCTAACTAGTGCTATATGGAGGATACGTCCGATCCGTACTCCTCCTAAATCCTTGCTGCTGCTGCGTAGGATTATGATAAACAGGGTTATTAAAATAAGTTGGATATGTACCTTGATAGTTCGGTCATCCCTATTGAATTTGCCCTCCTGGTGGGCCTTGTCTATACATGCCCTGCCCTTGAATTGCCATGATCGGACAATCCATCTCGACGTGGTCGAGGTGTGAGCAATGGGTGCATGGCGATGCTTCTTGTAGAGCGACGGGTGCAAGTCCTTCAGATCCGTTGCGGATGTGGAACCGATCTAATAGAAGATTCTGAACCTCCGCCATCTTGTCGATCTTCTCTAGGAGCATACCCGTCTCTACTGACTTTGCGTCGATTAATCCTCCCTTCGGCGTTGCACCTCTTCCGAATGGTTTTGCCGAGTTGTGGTGGCTATTTTCCGCCACAGTCTCGATCAATTCCATTGCTTCATCTTCAAACTTGCTCATGAAGGTGCCGCCGCTAGCTGCATCCAAAAGATATCTATCTTGCGGGCCTAACCCATCATAAAATATCTGTGTAAGCTCATGGTTAGACACTCCATGGTGAGGGCACTCTCTAGTGAGGTCTCTAAGTCTCTCCCAAGCTTTGTGAAATGTCTCACTCGGTCCTTGGGTAAACTCACGCATCGCCTTCCTAACAGAGGTGGTCTTTCCTACTGAATAGTATTTCCTATGAAATTCCTCCTCCATCTCGGTCCAAGAAGTGAACTCCTTTCCTAGCTTAAGAAACCAATCCTTAGCTCTGTCTCTAAGGGTGGCGGGAAAGAGTTTCATCTTCATTACATCTGCCGACACATTATGAATCTGATTAATCCCACATGCTTGACTAAGCTTGTCGACATGTCTATAGGGATCCTCGTAAGGTTTACCATGGAAGATAGGTAACATACTCATCACATGCAAATCTATCCAAAAATTCGCATTTCTAGCTAAAGGTGCATAAATACGAGTAACGGATCTTTGAAGAACAGGCCTAGCATAATCACTAAGACGTCTCCTAACATTTCCCTCATCATTCAAGGCCATATCTAAGGTCAATGATGACGCAGAAGATGAAAGTGATTGCGAGGAACGTTCAAAAAGATCTAAGTGTAAAGGATTATCCCTCATTCTCCAATCAGACTCTCGTCTCATAAATATGCACTAATATATATAGTATAATAATAATAAGAAGAGATACTATAAAATTATTCAACAATGACAAATTAATCGTACTTGATTGTTGATATTCGTGAGAGTTACGCTCTCCCAATTCGAGTATGACGCGATGATTGTCTGTCGTCCGTAGAGAGGGACTAATCACCTAATCTCGTTGAAATTGAGTATCTAAAAGATGTATTTCTTCTACAAATAGCTCAGTGTAGGATCAATTTGGATTAAAAGAAAAAAAGAAACAGAAAAATCAGAGTTGACCGAGTCAAAATCGAGGATTTTTCTAAAAAATACGCCTTAATTCCTCGGTAACGATGCCATTTGACGAGTCTAAATCATATGGTCGTTGAATGCACACAACTTAGTGTCAACAAAAATTCCAAAACTTACCAATTTATGATTAATTACTTTAATTAATTAGTATAATGGTAATTACGGGTCGAATCCACGGAGAATTAGGGAAATTTGAGATTTATCTTTGAAAGCTGGTCAAATCGGACGATGAAATAAGGCTAGAAATGTGGCATTTTAGTATATTAAGAAAGATAACTCAATTTTGAATCCACGGAATCAAAAATCAGATGATTTGGATAAGAATTCGAAGAGTAATCGAAGTTTGAAGTTAGGAGAAATTTTCATTTTGTAAAACAATTAAAAACCAAAATTAAGATGAAATTAAACTTAATCTACAATGCTAAAAGTAAAATTAACACTAAATGATGAAAGATTAAGATGAAAACAAACAATCTAACCCAAATTAGCCTTCGAAATGATCCAATTAATTGCTGGATGCAAGGTTTTTCATTCTGAATTTTCGAAGAGGAAAGTGGAGTTCAAGACTTGATTTCTTCCAATTCTTTCTATCAAACTTTGAAATTAAATATCCAATGGAAGTGGAAATGAGTTGCGAGTACATTGAAAGAAATGGCGCGCGAATTGAAGAAGTAAACCGAGAGAATTTGGTGGATGATCGTGGGCATGTTCTTCGTCGCGAAGAACGGTTTTTATAAGGACGAAATTGATCTTCAACCGTTGGATGAAACGGTTCATCCCGATGGATGATCATGATTAGACGTCGTTTGATCGAATTGTCGTCTTCCATGTTGATCGTACGATCGCTGATCGAGGGCTGAGATATGTTGATGAAGAGATGCCTTGATTTGATTTGTTCGTTGGATTTTAGTCCAACGATCATGATTTGATCAGTGGTTCATTGGATGAGTGAATGTGGACCGTTATAATAATCACGATCGACGGTCGCGATTCATTCACTTAAGTGAATAAAAAGCCACGTGCTTGATTGTTGATCGCGTGGACCTCGTGTCCACCACATCCACGCGCGCGATTGATAGAACGCCTCTCGTCGCGCCACGCATCTTGCAAACAAGAAATTGAGGTGAAATAGTCCCACACCGAAGAAATGAAGTAGAATCACAAGTATATAAGGTACGCCGGTTTAGGTAAATTAATAATTTGTCTTCCGATAATTGAAAGACTTATATACTTTATAAAATAAATATATATAGTAAATATTTATACGCGTCCATGTCACATTCACGCCATGTAGGCAGGTGCGCGTGTCCACGTGGCTGAGCCACGTGGCCTCGAGTGCCACGTCGCATCGACGTGGGCTTGCGCAGAAAATGTCCCATTTTTGCATTTTTTAATTAATTAAAACACTTAAAACTCGAAAATAAATATAAATAAAATCAGAAAAATTCCAGAAAATTCTATGAAATTGGAAAAATCACAACTTTCAAAATATAACTCCAAATTAATTCAAATTTGTTTTGTTGGATTCAAAATTGAATAATCTATCATTATAAAAAGTCAAATTATTAAAACAATAAGACAATAAATTTTAAATAATTTTATACATTTATGTATTACATAAAATAAATTTATATAAATACATAGATGTTAATAAATATCTTTTCTCTCATACTTTCATTATTAAAACATGTTTATGATCTCACTTATAATTAGGATTAAAGGATTATAATGTTTAATTATTTATAATAATCCCTAAATTAGTGTATTTTAAGATCATAACATAAATTAATAGAAAATGATAGAAATATGCTTAAAATATGATAACATGCATATATTTGGGATAATTAATGCCTTTAATGGCATTAATAATCATGTAATTGATGTAAAAATAGCATGCTATCATGAAGACATGCCTTTCTATTTTGTGCTCGCCTCGGTATCACAACATCTCCAGAGGGGAATAATGGAAACAAGCTAGAAGCAAAAGAGTAAATTTGTAGAAGATGGTTTAATAAGAGAGAGAATTATGCATAAAAATATGGTCATAGTACTATCGGGTAGAATTTTAAGCAATTTACTTGTCTAAATAAATCAAAAAGTAAAAAAAGAAGAAAAAGGAAAGAGAGAAAAAAAAATTAACTGAATCAATTTATTTAGCAATTTTCTGATCAAGTCCGCTGGGACCAATATGTATTAGTATACAATAAAATATTATATATTAATCGAATCCAGTGTTCTTTTGTCTTTTGAAGATGTTTGGATTCCATTATCCGTCATAATTGAAGTGGAGTTGATCCCAGAGGAGCACCATGCGATACTAGATACATTGGGATAGTCCTAGAGGAACACATCTATCCATGAGATTCGTATGCACCCTGGGATAAAAAGATATGAAGGGATTTTGGTGAGAAGATTGGCACCGATAATGGCCTAACAGACATGTCCACCAAGTAATTTATGTATATACTTCAAGATAATTCTGAAGTTAACCTTGCCCATAGAGATTGATGTTTAGTGAAACGGTTTATTATTTTGATGTCTTTTTCATTCTGTGTCAACCATGCGAAAGGATAGAAGTTTCAACCGTTGTTTGTTCTCCAAATACGCGATTTCTCCCAAAACTAGTAGCAGGACTTGCTTCACAGTGGGAGCTGGTTGTACTCAAATATATGCAGGATGAGGAAGAAAACAAGTGCAAAAGAAAATGTAACTTATGAAATAAAAAGGAATAAAACAGAAATGTCCTATATATGATGATATCTCCTCGTGATTGACTCCTCTCGTCTCCTATTTCTTCCTCTTCCCTTCAGTCGTATGGTCTGAAGAAAATGCTGTCGAACATTGGTCTCATCATTTGACATGTTTGTACTTCTGTTATCTTGGATCCTCTTCCTCTCTCTGTGAAAAGTTTCTAGGATTCGACCTGTTCAATATCGATAACAGAGACATCGATTCATTTGAACCATGGAAATATTCAGAGAATGATTTTGAAATAAGTGATAAGTTCTTTGTTACGGTTACCTATCCTTGGCACACTTGACTATCCAAACAATAGCTTGAAATTTCTTTTCCAGTACAATTTTAAATCTTTCATGGGGCAGTTTAATTTTTATCCTGTGGTTAACAAATTCTATAATTCAAGGGAATCAGGAGGTAAACACCAATCAACTTGTAACTCTTGATTTACTTTACAGTAAATGTTTTTACGACGAAGGTCATGAGCCTGCCCACTTGATCCGTCGCAGTCGCCAGTCCTTCCTACAAAACTCTTCTTATGGGACTGTCGTGTACGATGTAGGATCCCCTAAACTCTCTTGTGATCTCAAGGAAAAGAAAACTAAAGAAAAAGTGTATTTCTATTTCTGAAGGAAAGGTACATTTATAGGCCAAAAAAAGCAAAACCGTCGTTTCCCAAAAAGCCGCCTCTTTGATTGCCCAGAAAACACCTAACGCATGATTAAAATAACCCAGTGATGTAGGATATTTCTAAAATTGATAATATTCCTACAAATTAGGGAGGATCTATGAAGTGATGTCACTATGAAATGAATTTATAATTCAGTGAGAATATATTGAAGAATAATTCAGGAGTATAAAGAAATATAATGATTTAGTAGTGATGATAAGATGATTAATAAGAATAGAAAGTAAATATGAAGGAGAGGATAATGGGTGTGGTGAGTCTCGGTTGAAGAGAGAAGAAGAAAATATGGGTAGTAGTGAAGAAAGGGTTTATCGGAGCAGATACTATTTATAATATGAGAGTTTAGAGATATATATATATATATCAGGTGAATATATGTAAGAGATGATTCAGATTGATGATGATAATAAGAATGATATGAGAGAGAATAATGGATATTTATATTCGGGTAAGAAATAAGAATTGAGAACAAATATGCCGATAAGAAGAGATTGTTGGAGAAGATAGAAGAAGTGATAGAAAATTGGTTATAGGAGAGATAAAGGGCGGTAGAGGATACAGAATAAGAAGACGGGATAGGCGATAAGTTATAAGTACGGAATAAGGTTGGCCTTATGGACAATCTTTAGGAGAACTATTAATCATGTTAAAAGAAGTGAGGATGAATACCTGACGGAAGGAAGAAGCGATGCTCCTGAATTGCTCCAATGACAGAGGTACGTCTCGAATAGCCTCTGACAAGAAAGTGATGAAGACGACAGAAGAGGAGGGAGAAAAGAGAGGAGGATAGAACTCAGAGAGGAGAGAAGGTGCGGGAGAATGGGGAGACACAGGAAGAACACGATGAACATAGAGGTAAAAACGAAACCGGTAACCAAACTTTTATCAATAACAACATCTCTGTTTTCATTCTTACAAGTTCTGTTTTATAGTAATAAACGACGAGGAGTTACGGCGAAGCTTTGCGTCATAAGAGTTATTTTCCGCATCTGCTGACTGGTTGACTGGGTTTGGTGTCTGTAGCGATTACCCGGGGAGTTGTCGAGAAGATGGCAGTTTTCAGAATCAGCCTCGCCCAATGATAGTTCGTCGGTGGGATTGTTGGGCAGCTGTAGCGTCGTGGAAAAGTCAACATGTAAAACTATGATTGCGATAATTCTGTGATCGCTTGATGAATTTACATTCACGTAAGCGATGTGCTGAGGAAAATTATCTTGACGTCAAAATTTCTCTTGGACGGGATGACGAGGAGGTAGAGGTGGTCGTCGAGATGCTGTATACCAATCTGGCGTTGTCTCTAACTGTCGTTAGGGTTCTCCCTTGGATTCCGATACTCGCTGATTGTTTTGAGAGTGGCGGTATGGTGTTACGAAGGAGCTTTGTCCATATTCACGGCAATTTAGGTGATGACATCCATGGGCGAGAGTCAATGAGGTAGGTTGAGTTCGTCTTTAAATCCCCCATCCTTTCCATTATATTTGTCCATGACTTCTCTTGCAGATTTGCCGATGGAGATGATTGAAGTAGAATTCTTGCAGGTCTGTAGGTTGCTGTTGATGCGGCCTGCCAAACTGATGCGCGTAAATAACTACAACACGCCTCAGAAATTTGTCCAGCTGAAGTTAGTTTTGCGTTGACGTGATGTTCCTTTCTCCTGGGTCATTGGTCATGTCCCGTAGCTCTCTTAACGATTTGAGTGCTCGGCCCATCACGTAGTCTCGATGGAGTTCTGGGAGTTGGCGCGGTTTGTATCTTTCTCGTAGATCACCAAGGTAGGTAAGAGAGGGTAGAGATGGGCGACTCTCCTATTCTTTCTCAGTCGGGGACTTATCCTCATGATTGTGTTATTTAGGAGCAGTCTGCGATCTTTCTTTTCTTCTCGTGAATGTTATCCTCAATGGCAGCCCACTGTCTTCCAGTATATGATTTACTTCCCGTGGAAGGTATGAAGATTTCTTTAATATTAATTTTTCTTCGTGGAGGTCTTCATATAGTGTCACTGTTCCATATCAGCAGAAAGAGGGATAACTCTCCAGCATAAGTATATTCTAATCCGTAAGACCTTTGCTTAGATGTTGTTTTCTTCCTAATCACTTTGAAAAGGCTTTGACTACAACATTCTTATGTATGAGGTTGATTTCTTGTGAATGCAAAGGTCTTTATAAGCCATCGAGGTGATGATTATGTACAAATTTGTTGGCTTTGAGAGAATCTTGGAGGTCTTGGGGAAATAGGTGGAGTCTTCATACTGATTATAGATAGTAATTGCATGGTGTACTCATGCAAAAGGATTTTGTCTTGAGTAGCATAAGAAGATAGTTTCTTCCATCACTAATAGATCTCTCCTAAGAATTCTAACTATTGGTGGTTTTAAAGAAAGAAGGAATATATCACAATGGTGTTCCTACTGATTTTTATTTTGAGATCACTATTTAAAATGATATAAGGTACTTATGATATAGTGGATAAGCTTTGGAAATTAGGAACCTATATCAAGGTAAAATGGTGGTTGACTTGGTCTATTCAATGGATTCTAATTATCTAGGGATAAGGATTAAATGTTTGACCAAGTCAATCTTTAGATCAGTATAAAATAAAAGAGGAGGGAAAGATAATTCCCTTAAGATCTACACTCTCTTTATTTATTTAGAGAGGTCTTCTTCATCCATTTAATGATGGATAATTTCTCAAATTGGTAGATAAGGAGGAGGAGGATAGGTTCACATAGAACCCTTGTGTTCATGTTTTTTTAAAATAATTCTCCATCACCCAGCAATCAACCGCTTAATCCTGTATTGGGAAATCTTCCACCATTGCATACAGGAGAGCACTCTCATATTTCTACTCCTTTTCAGCAAGGTAAGACGTCTCATCTTCGTCGTCGCTGCTGTGGCAAGTAGCTGCATAATGCCCATAACGATGACAGCTGAAACATTTTACCTTGCCACGATCCTTCTTCTCACACTCCCCTTCATGTGTATTCTCTTTTTTATGTCGTCTGCGATGACACTTCTTGCTCTTGCCTTTCACTGAGGCCAAGAATGCTCAATCTTCCCTTTCTTCTTCACGATCTCAGAGTTTATCTTCATGGATCTTGAGAGAACCAATGGCTTCATCCAAAGTCGTTGTGTCTAGATTCCCAAATTGCACCATAGATGACGTGATAGGGTTGTATTTTTCTGGTGTCGCACGTAGCAGTTTGGAGACTATGATGTCTTCAGCAATCTTCTCTCCCAAACTCCGCCTGTGCGCTACTAACCTGGTGAGCTTCACAGCGAAGTCGGCGATAGAATCTTCCTCTCGCATCGAGAGCATCTCAAACTCACGCTTGAGCGTTTGAATCTTCGCTTTCTTGACACGTTCTACGCCCACGTTCATTGTGCGTAGAGACTCCCATGTCTCTTTTGCCGTCACCTTGTTATCAAGTTGTGCCAGTACATCCTCAAGCACAACACTATAGATCACTGCCATTGTTCGGTGATCTAACTTTCTCGACACATTCTCATCTTCAATCGCTCCCAGCAAACCATATGCTTCCAATATAACCTCTATCCTCACAGCCCACAGAGGATAATTAAGCTTGAACAACATAGGGATGGAAGCACTGATCGCCGCCTCATCGATTACCCTCGACGTTCCGGCGTAGGCAATGTCCACATTCACAGAGGACCTTCCGTCAGCTTGCGATGTTGTTTCCCCATGCCTCAGCATCTCTGCGCTCCTTAGATCTGTAGAGAACTAGCTTTGATACCACTTGTACGATCCCCTAAACTCTCTTGTGATCTCAAGGAGAAGAAAACTAAAGAAGAAGTGTATTTCTATTTCTGAAGGAAAGGTACATTTATAGCCCAAAAAAAATGAATCTGTCGTTTCCTAAAAAACTGTCTCTTTGATTGCCCAGAAAATGCCTAATGCAGGATTAAAATAATCCAGCATACGACACTTATTCATTTAATATATTGCATACTTGAACACGAAAAATAATAGTTAATGTAAAATAATGGAGAAATTTTCAACGTCAGATGTGAATCCTCAGACCCCTAATTTCCACTATTCAATTTGAGTTTAGACCACACGAACTAAATAGGTTGAATGATTGCGTCGAAGTACACTGGAAATCTGGTCAAGGTTACGAAAAATCATCCATCCTAGCCCATCAACTGCTGAGTCATTCTTTCCATAAGAAGTGGACCATGAATTCCGTCCAAATCTCTTCTCAAAAAAATTTACGAGTTGACATTACCAATCTTTTGTCAGTATTAAAGAAACCGAGGTCTTATTTTGCATTCGTTCCTTTGACTTTAGTACAGTAGATCTTGACAATGCACACGATACGTCAGACTAGGCCAGACAATTGATGATTAGTATCAATATCATGATGCGGTGGATTAAGACCTCGGTACTCTGTGATGGATATTATGTGGCCTATAAGCCAATCACACTTTCATGTATCTTGTTTATGTTCATTGAAATGAAATTCATTCATTGTCATTCTTGTGTGATGTTTGCAATGAAGTCCATGAGCATGTGCAATGACTATGTGAATTATGATGAGATCATAATATAGTGATCACTAGTCTTTAAACATATGTTCTATATATTCCTATTCGTGGGATATTCGAGAAGGACATCAAATTATCCGGAAAGAATAGCACTATCTAATCCATCTCATATGATGAGTATGGCCAATCCTATAGCCATCGGTGTGGAGACACTAAGGATAGATAGTGGGTGCTCTTTGGAGAAAAAGTTCACTGAATTGATCCGTATGAATCCTTGAATGGTATTATACCTAACTGTCAATCAGGTTGATTCATGTCATGATTGTGTATGTGATCCTTTGACTTGAGACACCAAAGACATCTTGTGGGTGGATGATCGTGTTTTGATTATGACTTACGAATCCCTAGCCACGGGATATCTAAAACGTCATATATTGGATACAACATGAAGTCCACGAAGATGATTGTGTGGTCAAGATGGGATCATCCACCCTCGGTATTTGAGGAGATTGACTCAAAGGAATGAGATGCGATTGAATCCTTGGCCAAGGTAGTAGAAATATCGAAGAAGGAGTTCTCGATGATTTCTACACGCATCAGTACTAACTTGAGTGACCGATTAGGGTTTGACAGTTGACCATACCCTAAGTCATTCATGAGTCTAATGTGGATGAAGGATTATACATACATAGTAATCAATGACGGGAAGGTTCCATAAGTGAGTTCTTACATACTCCATATCTCCTAGAGTACGTGGTGTAGCTTGGCACCCAACGGCCTGGCAACTCGACCTATCGATTGGGTTAAATCGATCCTTGATTAATTAATCTATATGTGGATGTGGATAATTAATTAAGGTTGACCAATAAGGTGTTATTTGGTCTATAGAGTTATTAACTAGTGAGATATATGGACCTAGAGGGTCACACACATAAGGTTTATGGATGTTGGTGGATATAAACATAATTATGAGGGTTTTTAAGAAAAAACCTCATTCCAAATGTCTATAAATAGGGGGAGAACGACCACAATTGAAGGTGCCCATGCAAGCCTTGTGCGAATTCTCTCCTTTCTTCTCTTTGTCTCTTAGTGAAGAGCTTTGAAGAGGAGATCCAACCATCTGGAGACCGTGTGGATACCGCTAGAGGCTAGGCAATTGAATAGCTTCAAGAACTCCTTCAAGGAATCCCTGTAAGTATGTTTTCTCATACATACTAGATGATAGGATCATCTGTTCTTGGTGGCTCGGTATTTTGAATGTCCGATTCAATGTTTTTCCGCTGCATTTGATGTTTTGATCAAAATTTCAGAAAGTTATCGACCTCAGATCCCATCACTCTGGTCATAGATGAAACCAGACCAAGTTCTCCTCCACAAGATTTATAATGAGACCTATTATGATGAGACAAAATTTCGTCTTAATCTTCAATATGAGTGGATTGAATATGGTGGGGTGGGATCGTGGTGTAGGTGGTGTAGAAGATCGGCTCGTGGACGCCAAATAGACATTTTGACCGAGTTCATTTAATTTTTAATTTATATTTTCAAGGAACCGTGAAATCGGCTTTGCACCAAAAATTTCAAGTTTACTGAAATTTTTGTGTCTTTTTTGCCAAGTCGTCCGACGCTGAAGTTTAAAATTTGTAGCCCTCGACATGGAAAACCCATCTTTGAAATATTTTTCTCTGAATATACCAGTTGTCCTGAATCTTCACTGAAGAAGCATTTCAAGGAGGACCTACTTTTACTCAAATATATGCACCTTGAGCGACAAAAGATAACGTAAGTTGATGTAAAAGAAAATAAAAATAATGACATCAAGAGGAAGAAGGAAGTGACCTCCGTCTGCCAAGGAAAAGGCATATACTACACTCTCATCCTCACTGATTTCTCGCCTCTCTTGTAATCCTCTTAGCCCTTGATGTCAAATGGATTGAAGATATTTCTGCTGAAGGTTAGTCACTTCATTTCTAATGACTTTCTCTCATATCTTTGAGCCGCTTTGTTTATCGGGGAAACTTTTTGGACCATGCATTGTTCAATATCCATATCAGAGACATTGATTCCTTCGCACTATGAAGATAATTCACACACATCGAACAGCGGGGTACACTTTATAGACCTTCCAATCGCGTGAAGAGGTAGAAGGAGTCTCCAACGGCTTCCGCAGAAAGCTCCCATCGCGTCTGACATGTCATCATCTTAGCCGTCATAACTCTCTTTAACAAACAGTCCAGATTAAACTCAGAGAAAAACCGTAAAGTCAGAGGAAAACTCAGAGAAACAGAAAACATCACCTAATGTCGGAAAATCGTCGAAGACGATAATTGATGTTAGATATTTTAGAAATAATAATATATATGGATATGATGATGGAATGAAGGGAAGATCAATGAACTAGATATGATTACCTACTGATTTTAATTATAAAATAATCCTACAATCTGATGGAGGATCTATGAAATGGTATCAGTGAGGAATAGGTACAATTTAGAGAGTATATCATAGAGAATACAATAAGGACGACCAGAGAGTCATGGATATAATAAGGAGAACGTGTAGAGAAGTTATATGGAAAGAATGAAGATTAAGATTATAGAGGAACTGATAGTATACTTTATGAGAGGAGGGGTCAGATAGGACAGAATTAGAAAGGGTTTATATATTAAAGAATAATCTCAGATAGTAATTTTATAGAATAGAGAATGACTAGAAGAAGAAAATTGTGACGGTGAAGGGAGAATATGTAAGAATAACAGTTTTCGGATAGGTTGGACGCACGGAGGTGGTTAGAGTGTGGAGGCTAGATAACACGGAAGGATGTAATATCGATTGTAAAGGAGAGAATAGAGAAATAGACGCGGGGATGGGTGAGAGGGCGTTAGAAAAATGACAGGGCGGTGAAAATTAGAGGAGAATGGAGAGGCTATTGTGGACTTATAGATTTAAGAAGAACTATTATTACTAGAAAAGAGAGAGGAATGATTAACTGATCGAGATGGGAAAGCGATAGTTCGGATTACGTCAGTTGGTAGAAAATATCCTTGATGAATCTCTAACGGAAAAGAGTGGAAACTGACAGAACGGGGGGGACAAGAGAAGTGGAAGATAGAACTCGGCGATGAAGATGATGCGGGACGCGATTGATGGAGACATGGGGATGAACGCGAACATAAAGATAACAGAATAAAGTTACCAAATTTCGTTCAAAATAAACTGTCTTCTCCGTCTTACAACTCTCCTATTTATAGGATACAGAGACGGGGAAAGAAGACGCATCGTCATGATGAGCGGTTGCACGAGTTGACGGTTGCGCTTATTTGGACGTGGGTTTCGTGCCAGCCGTTAACTGAGATGCTTTGGATGGGGTGAGATCGTCAGCTGCGGATTCAATAGAGTGATTGGATCTTCTTTGGACGATAGTCAGGATAAGTCTTGGTTGTAGTGTATCGCCCCATTTGTGACGTGAGCTTGTCGAAATTCTGTGGAATCCTCGGTTATCGACGAGGAACGTACTGACGTCATCTCGCGTGTCTTGGTGACAGGATGGTTTGCCCGTTCATCGCTTTGAAGTCTCATTTTGGTCTGTAGGTGGCGCGGCGATCTTTAGTGATGGATTCACGATCGTGAGTCTAAAATGCATGACGCTTGATCCTTCGTGGACTCGTAGTGCTTGCGGTCTTCTTGGAAGCGGCTGTTCGGAAGTTTCTTCTGAGCTGGGTGATGCAAAGGCAAAGGCGGCATTGAGAGGCGACCTTTCTCATTAAGCGTTGACTGGGGAATTCTGTAGGTGAGTTCGCAGTTGAACTCTGAGATCTTGCTCCGGCCAAAATTGTTTTGCCGTTCAGGAGCTCTTGTTCGCGTTGACTCAATGATGGCGAGCGGGACCCGTCGCCACCTTCGCTGGAGACATCGACGACACGAGTTCAACATATCTTACCGTTATTTTGTTTTCGTATTTCCTTTCTGAAATTTCGGGCCCTTTTGTGCTTAGCGGGCCCAATTATATTCTCTCTCTATCTTTTCTTTTATTTCCCCTCTTAGGGTTCATTGGGCCTTTTCTTTTGGGCCCAAATGACCCCTAAGTCCATGTGTATGTGTTGGTCTTTTTTAGAGCTTTCTTTTGGTTTGGGCCTCAAGTTGGCTTCCACTCCCTTAGGCCCATTACGGTCCTATTTAAGAGAGCGAGAACCCCCCCAAAACCTAGAGAATTTTGTACCGCTGTTTGAGAATTTGATAGAGCATCGTATCGTAGTTTTTTTTTGCAGCTAGTTGTTAGAAGTGAGGGGAGGGAGAAGGGAGGAGGGAGACGACCAGGAGGGAAGAACGGGGAACAGTCAAGACGCAGAAGATAAGAAGGAGACGCCGACGCCATTAGAAGAGGCCAGCGATGCCTTGTGGTCACCATCGGCCTCCTCGCACCGTCTCGACGAATTTATCTCACCGACTTCCCACCACACGCTTGTCTTCTCCCTTACCTACCTCCTCCCCTCCCCTTGTTCGCAAGTGAGCTCCCTAACCGAAGGAAGCTCAGTCCAAACAAGCCCAGATCTTTAGGCGGAAATCTATTCCTCGTCGACAAGGAATCACGCAAGAAAGAAGTCCCAGGAGTTCGTGAAGAAGAGAGAGAGAGAGAGAGAGTTCAGCCTCGGTAGCGGGACAGTGAAGCACGGAGCGACTGACGCCATAAGTCACGCCTGCCAACGCTCGAAGTCCCGCTGAAGGCCGCCCGGTCGACCCTCCCTTTCCACCCCACTATCGTTTATGAGGAGGAGACGTCAACTGGGAAGACGCTAACCTGCCAACGAAGGACGAAACCGCGAAAGGCGAACAGGGTCGAAACCGGGACGATCCATCTCCTCCCGCCCTGCGGCGGTTACCGTCGGATTAACCAAGAATTAAAAGAGATGATTCCGCTCGGAAAGAGAAAGTGAAGACCGGCGTGGACGTCCAGAGTCAAGCCTGTATCTCCTCGCGCGCCGTTCACGCTCCTGCAGTCCAAAGGGAGCACCCGATATCCGCTGCGCGCACGTACCTGGAACCATGTGACATCAGCCCGAGACGCCCACGCCCATAACCTCCTTCGGCGTATCCTCCGCACTACCGTCCTGTTCCGCAAGGATATCGCTGGGATTTCTGCCACTACCGCTCCACGCCGCTTGCGACTGCCGTTCATGCACTCCCTCACCGTCCATTGACTGCACGCCCTCCCCGATATCGTCCGCCTCCACCACCCCTCCGTCATTTCTGCAATATCTTCTTCCCCCTCCACTTTCCGCTACGCGCCCTCAGCTTCCTCACCGGCACGCGCCCACCCACACGGTCCGCTCTGATAAGCTCAAATTGTGGTACTAATTAGTGGTAAACAATATGAATAATTGTTACGTCGTGTGAGTCTTTAAGCTTACGCAACACATTTATAAACCTCACGAGCCTAGGGCAAGCAAGGGTCGATCCACAGAGAGCAGGTAATTAGCTAGTGAATTTCCAATTCGAGACGAGAATTTTCTAGAATATTTAGAGAGTGTTTGAAATTTTTTAGAAGACTAGAGCTTGAGAATGCTAAGGAGAGTAAAGAAATATATATGCTAGAAATTTACTTAATAATTAAAACTTTCTCGATGAAAGCAAGATAAATTCCACGTTACTTATGAGATGGATTAGAAACACAAAGAACAAAGGAGATAAAAGAGAGTTACTGAGGAAAGAAGAATAAAGTTGAGATAGGAATAATAAAACGATCGTTGCGAGGTGGCTGATACGACTGTTAGCACGAGGAGAGGCCTCCCATGACTGAAAGTGACTGGTAAGACAAAAGAGAGAGATCACAGAGAATGCGGAATACGTCAACAGAATTAAGAGAGGGGAAGAATAACGGTAATGTGTGCAGAGAGTCGGAAATCACGACGATGGGAAGAGAATACGGAGAGGTGAGGAATAAAATAAGGAAAAGAATAATAGGAAGGGAGTGGAAAAACGAACGATACGAACTGAGATGACAGGAGAGGATAATTAATATGGAAGAGAACTAGAATAAAAATAAGAAGGAGAAGAACGAGAGACGATCAAAACGAAAGAGGACGAGATGAAGCGGGGACAAAACTCAAAGATGCACAACAGAAAATGACTTACGTCAAATCGGTTTTGACTCAAAACCGATTTCGGAGATTTATTTTACAGAGGAAACGTACCTGAAGATGGGCGTTGGCAGTGGATAGTCGTGCAACGACAGGTGGGACACGACAGTCGCGAGGGGCGATTCAACAGGTGAGATAGGTAATTTTTTGTGAAAAAACGCAAGTCTTTTCAAACCGATTTCAGTGAACATTTCTTGAGCAAAGCTCGGCTGCGAAAACGACGGAATCCGGAGATCATTTCGTGAAATTTCGTGACTCAAAATTGACTTCCGACGCTTGTTTGGGGCGGATGCACGAATGCAGGCGGTCAAAAAAACTCGAGAGCGCGAGGAGAGGAGCAATTTCAGACTAAACAGAATTTTTTTGTTTTCTAATCGAAGGCCGATCTCAGAAATGGACTTGGGGAGGATCGCGATATCCCCTACGATCTCAATGCGGTTACGATAATCTATATTAGTGAAGAAGATGACACGGAATCCTATTTAACTCAAAAGTAAAAAAAACCGAACAACAAAATAATGTTGAGTAGCATCGTGAAGAGAAGAAAGTATTTTTTCTTTTGTCTTTTTGAACCTAAGGAACGATGTTGCTGCCGGCGGACAGCGGCTGTAACGCGGCAACCCCAACTCGAAGTCTCCTGAAATCTAGATTGCACGACGAGGCTTGGGGAATGCCGGTGGCTAAGGGAGCTCTGCACGTGGGCTACCTGCCACGAGGATAACCTGCGAAAAGGAAGGAAAAAAGGACGAGGAAGAGACGAGAGGGAAATGCCTTTTTGTCACACCCGTCGAGGCCTAAGGGTCTCCTCTTCCTCTTCCTCTCCAGCAGATCTGGACGCCCTTGTTCCTACTAGCTCTTACTCGGGTAAGAGGGCCATAGATCCAGCTGCACGCAGGCTTCCAACTCAGGCTGGTCTGAATCCATAAATGACGGCTTCTTCTCCAGAAACCCTAAGCCTTTAAATCGGGAAAGAGAGAAGAAAAATGGGCCATTGGATCTCCCGGCTTCAACAATCTGGATCCTCTTCTCTTGCCCCTTTTTGGGTCTTAATGGGCCTCTCTATTCCTCTCTTGACATCTTCATGGGCTGCTCCAACATTGCTTGGACTGTCTCCCCTAGCTCCTTGGGTTCATGTCTCCACCTAAGCCTTCAAATTCTTTTAAAAATACATAAGTATGCATAGGTTTAAAGCAAGGTCTGAAATTCATAAAAATCACCATGTCATGCTAGATTGTAGATAAAACATGCGAATAAACATAAAGGATTGCATCGAAAATTCATTACAAAAGCATGTTTTATCACTAAAATTTGTGACTCATCACGTTCTACCCCCTCTCCCGTCTTCTTCACTCCTTCCCAACTCGCCGTCTGGTCATCCTTATTTCCGAGATACCCCTCCCTACTTACTGACCTTCGCATCTCCCACTCGTGACTCTCCTCTCGCCACGTCTGGCGACGCGCTCTCTTTCCCCTTTGGTTCGTGAATCGTCTACCAGTCCGTACGAGGATCAACCGCCATCTTCGCCGCAACACTCGTACGGGTGTTTGTTAGCTGCGGATCGCTCACCTGCTCCCGGCGTTCGTGTGCTCGTTCGTGGTCACTAGTCACGTGCTGGGCTCGTTGACCACCCTGTAAGCCTTGTCTGCTCGCCACCGTCTATCTATCTCGCACATCACAGAGACCGGCGATCTTACTCTGTGGTTCGGTCAATCATCAACCCCTGCCGTCGACAACGATTCCCAGCTACTTGAAGGCCCGTATTCGGATTCTACGCATCGCTCTTCGCCGGACGCCCTGCCTGTGCCGACTCTCCGCCCGTCACAACCTGTCGGGCTACGCAGCCCTGAAGGTTAGCTCCGTACCCTTCCCTATTTCAATTTAATTACCTTTTGAATGGTTTCCTCGGCTTGTTTCCACCGCCTTCGGACGAACATAGGTAGGGTAGAACCGATTTGTAGGATCAAGACTTCTGACGTGAGCATCAAGTCCAACACTGAGCGTGAGCTGCAGCCGTCGGCTACCCCACGACGAGTGACTCCGTGCCTCCGGATGTGGATCAAGAGGGTCTTACCCTACCCATCATCGTGAGTTTCCCCGGGTCACCCAGTATTGGCTTTGTTGATTGGCACGCCTGCCTGTACTTAGGATTAGGATTAGGATTAGATACCGTGCTTTGAGTCTAGGACTTGCCGACCCGTAGGCTAGGCTTGACTGCCCTATCCCACCTGCAGTCCGGCTTGTTACATTGATCAGGTACGAGGGTTTCACACCCCGTCCTGCATCACTCAAGGTGGAAGTTTCAGAGAGTTCTAGTAATCCGTGCATGAGGCGTTGACGTGGATGAGCTACCAATCTTTCAGCATCACGGCTATTCGGGGAAGGGAGAGTGTGGGCTCCTCATTTAATTCTCCGTTGAGATATGTAGAGTCTCTTCTATTCCATGTTCACCTGAGGTATTCGGGTCAGTTTTAATACTTCTTCGTGAATGCCTTCATATCGTCTCCCTGTTCCATATCAGCAGAGAGATGTAGGGACTCATTTTGTGGATGCCTTCATATCCTTCAGCAACCTTGGAAATCCTTATAGAGGATAGGTAGTTCTCCCAGTAGATCTTTCCTTCAAGCTCTCATAGCTGGCCGTATGATAAGAGATGTAAACTTATGGATCTTGAGATAATCATCATTTATAAGGCTTCCCTTTGTGTTCTCCAGGATGATGATCTTCATATAAATTGTCTTCATAAATGCATGGTTTTACTCATGCATTGGCTTTGTCTTGAAGTAGAGCAGGAATATAGATTCTTCCATAAGTAGTTAATAATTGGATCTCTCCTAACAATTCTACCTATAGGTGGTCTTCAAAGAAATAAAGGAATATATCACAATGGTGTTCCTATTGATGTTTCTTGAGATCATTATTCATAATTATACAAGGTACCTATGATATGGTGGGTATGGTTTGGACAATTAGGAATCTATATCAAAGGCAAAAGGGTGGTTGACTTGTTCCATTCAAGGGATTCTAATTATCTAAGGATAAGGCGAATTTCTTTTGACCAAATCAATCTTTAGATCAGTGTAAAATAGAGGAAGGAGGGAAGATAATTCCCTTAAAATCTACACTCTGTTTAATTATTTAGAGAGGTCTTCTTCATCCATTTAAATGAATGGATATTTTTTTAAACTCATGAGTAAGGAGGAGAATAGGTTCACTTGGAACCCTTGTGTTCATGTTTTGAAAATAATTCTCCATCATTCCCCCAGCGTTGGAGGACTTCATCTCTGAGGAAGTGTCTTTCATATATAAGAACAAGTCAGAATGCAAACAAGGGGCACAATCTAATGGACCATGAGAAGTAATCCAAGAAGCATCACTTGTTGAGTTGTCTTTCAATTGTACTAAAATTGTGTAATCATCCTCTTTAATATCAGTGATAATAGTTCGATGATCAATGATCATATCTATAAGTCCAACATTAGACACACGAGTAAGAGAAAAGAAAGAATTTGGAAGGAATTCACTTTCAAGAGGATAGGGAGATGAAAAATTTTCAATTGGTATA
Source organism: Lemna minuta (assembly GCA_024174645.1). Taxonomy (NCBI): domain Eukaryota; kingdom Viridiplantae; phylum Streptophyta; class Magnoliopsida; order Alismatales; family Araceae; genus Lemna; species Lemna minuta. The sequence goes on along the minus strand of CM044102.1, from coordinate 16,347,738 downwards.
TCATTCTCATGAAATTCTACTAAATCCAAAGTATTAAATGAAGTAGATATGCCCCGATAATTAAGAATGCCCATAATATATGTATTATAATTAATTTTTAAGAGAATTTTAAAAGGAACATAGGTTTTGAGTTGAAAATTAAAAGAGATTTTAAGAAGTTTAGGAGGGTGAATTTTAATATCTACTAAATCACTTCGTTGAAGAGTTGTATATCTTCTAGGAAAAGCAAGAAAGGTTTTATATCGTTCATATGATGATGCAAATTGTTTCAAAACAATGTCATATATGATATGAACATGCTTAAGGGATATTGCCTTATCTAATCCATAATTTTCATCTTCTAATTCAAATTTCTTACTATCATTAGTAGGTAAAGGGTTGGAATTATCCATAACTTTGACCAAATTTGGGCAATTAATTTTAATATGCCATATTTGTCGGCAATTAAAACACCTAATGAGACTATTGGATCTAGGAGTAGGATTTGTGAGTTGAGTGGTCTTTGGAAGGCTCTTAGTCATATCCTCATTGAGGTATTCTTTTGGATCATCTACTTCCTTAAACATAGGGATGTCAACTCTAACTTCATTATACTGATAATCAATTATATCCTTTGGATAATAATCATTAGAAGGCACAATATTAGAGGAATCAAGATGATCATTAGTAGGCTCTTTTGGAATCTCTATTTGAGGAGAGTTATCTTCTCAAGAATCTGACTCGTCCGGAGACTCTAGGTTCTTAAGACTATTGTTTAGCCTATCTAATATCATATTATTGGCTTGCACAATCTCTAAAAAAAATTTGGCCCAAGAAGGCAGGGGTTCCTCTTGGGTGGGATCTTGAAGGATAAACCGGGTATTGTTAAAAACATACACATCAGCAATAGTGTTAGAAGCAGTGGCTTTTGATATAGTAGTCATGATGATTAATATATCTCATGGATAATACTAATTCCCACTTTAAATGATATCAAATCAAACTGAGCTTTGATACCAAATATGATGTAGGATATTTTAGAAATAATAATATATATGGATATGATGATAGAATGAAGGGAAAATGAATGAACTAGATATGATTACCTACTGATTTTAATTATAAAATAATCCTACAATCTGATGGAGGATCTATGAAATGGTATCAGTGAGGAATAGGTACAATTTGGAGAGTATATTGTAGAGAATACTCTAAGGACGACCAGAGAGTAATGGATATAATAAGGAGAACGTGTAGAGAAGTTATATGGAAAGAATGAAGATTAAGATTGTAGAGGAACTGATAGTATACTTTATGAGAGGAGGGGTCAGATAGGACAGAATTAGAAAGGGTTTTATATATTAAAGAATAATCTCATATAGTAATTTTATAGAATAGAGAATGACTAGAAGAAGAAAATTGTGACGGTGAAGGGAGAATATGTAAGAATATAACAGTTTTTGGATAGGTTGGACACATGGAGACGATTAGAGAGTGGAGGCTAGATAATGGGGAAGGATGTAATATCAATTGTAAAGGAGAGAATAGAGAAATAGACGCAGAGATGGGTGAGAGGGCGTCGGAAAATCTCAGATATGGCCATAATGTTTGACAGCAGAATTTCAGAGTTTTACCGGCGTAAAAAATCTAAAAAGAGAGAGAGAAGAAACAGATAAGAGAAAAAAAATTTTAATCTATTTATTCAGCTTTGTTTCATGTCAAATCCATCGGGACAAGTATTCGGATAACCTTTTTTTGACGCCAAATCCATCGGAAGAAGAATTTGGATAACCATTCGTAAATAAAATAAAGGATATTTAAATATAAGAGGTCTTCGTTCTTTGTTTTTGAAGTTATTTGAATTCTTAAGACCTTCGTGCTTCTTACAGATGCGTAGTTTTCAATAAATGCTTGTGGTGGCGTACGACCCCCGTCGCCACCAAGGCATGACACAACGGCGCCGGAGGAGCCGACACCCACGTGCGTCCAGCCCCCTCGACAGGTGAAGACGAAGGATGCCGACTTTCACTACACTAAGTGAGGACTTCATCTCGCCACCACAGACTTCATCAGGCTCGCGCGCGCGGGGATTTATCGTTCTACCCTTTCCTTTATTTCGCACTTTTGTAGCCCGCACGTGTTTAAGCGGGCCTTTGCATATCTTCTTCTCTCTCTTTTAGGCCTTGGGGGTGGGTTCCCTTCGTTTCGGGGCCCTAGCCTAAGGCCCTTTCCCTTTGTGAACCTTATTTCTTTTCTATGAGCATGGGTGTGGGTTGTGGGCCTCAAGTGGGCCCTTTCCTCTCTTGGCCCACCATGGGCTCTATAAGAAGGGAAGGGACCCCCCCACAAACCCTAGCTGTCATTTGAGAAAACAGAGTTTTCCTCTCGAGTGGCTGCTCAAGGAAGGTTAGGGAAGAAGTCCTACCGCCGACGCCGCCGCCGCCACTCCTTGCCCTAGCCCCGGATCCACTCCACGCCGCCGCAACCGCCGCCGCTTCAAGCCGCCGTCGCTGCCGCCGTAGTGATCCGCCGCCGTCGCCGCCGATCCCAGCCGCCGCTGCCACCGCCGCCCAAGGCCGCCGCCGTCGCCGCCACGCCAAACCGCCATCCCCCTCGCCGGCGCCGCTCAGCCGCGATCGCCGACGCGCCGCCCTCGCATCCTGCTGCCGCCGATGCCACGCCCGGCTGCAGCCGCAGCCTTCCGCCCGGTCGCCGCCGCGCTCGCGAGCGATCGCGCCGCTGCATCTCGGCCGCCGCGCTCGCGCCCGCGCGCCGCCGCATCCGGCCGCCGCTGCTATCGCATCCCTGCCGCCACTCGCCATCGCGACTCGCCGCCGCCATCTCCGCGCCCGGGTTCGCCCGCCTCCCGGATTCGCCTCCGCGCCCGGATCCGCTCGCGACCAGCCGCCTCCGCGCCCGAGATCCGCGCGCCGCGTCGGGCCGCTTTCCGTCCCCGTCACCGTACCACCGTCGTCGCATCCAATTGCCGCCACGACCTTTCCAGTCATCGCCACGATCGTCGTGGATCCGCCGCCTCTACGCCACACCCCGCCACCCCTTCCTCCGTCGTGCTCGCCTCAGCGTCCGTTGCCATTGCCGCGCTCGACGACCTCCCCCTCACCCCGACCGACCGGGCTCGCGCCCCGCAGGTTAGGCACGCATCCCCTCCCCTTTTTTTATTTTGAAGTGCAATATTTCTTTCAGTACTTCCCGCATCTGTCTCCACCGCCCTTGGGCCTAGTTAGGTTGAGTGATCCTTGGTTACGGGATTGGGATCGTGGATCCGGCCGCCGGGTTGACGATCGAGCTCCCACCGACGACTCGAGGTCGCTCTCTCTCGTGCCACGACGAGCCCGGGAGGACTCCCGACCCATCCTACTCAGCGCACCCAGGGACTCCAAGACGACGTGTTGGGGAGGTTGACTGCTTGAGGAGTACATCGAGACATCACCGCATCATCTAGATACCATAGGCCACACCCCTTCCCTAGTTCCCCATTAGTAACCTTAGCGTCAGGCCGAGCTCATCCCTCGGTCCGGCATCAGCTTGCAACTTGACACACAAATTCACATTTCAAAAGGGGCAAATGAATGTATAAAAAAGGATAGACAGAAAAATTAGTAGACTGTGTTTTAGAATGGATACCGATAGAGGAAGCTATGGACATCAAGAGTAATAAGATAAGGAGAGAGAGGAAGTATATCCTGAACTGATATGAGGATGGCCCACACCAAAAAGAATAATGCTAGAATAGAAGGTCTTGAGCTTTAAGTACAAAATTTAGAAGTGTTAAGATTAAAGGGGATAAATTAGATAAGCATATGCAGAAGAGACAAAGAGAGGAAGGAAGTAGAGAAAACAAAATTCGATGTTTATAGATAGTTCAGTGTCTTTACTTCATATTAGCTATTACTAGGAACCATTTCGAATAAAGGAAAATTAAATAAGAACAATAAGAATTTGTTCTGATATATATATATATATCCTTGAATTTTCTCATTTTTTTGTTTTGAAGATCACTCTACTAGTAACCATGAAATAACTAGTTTTCTCTATCTAGATATGAAAGATTAAAATCATTGATGGAAATTTAATTCACACTAAAAGGAGGCAAAATAATTTATTTGGGTCATCCTTAAAACTCTTAACCCAATAATATTTGAAACGCTATATGATGATTTCACATCTAGAAGTGTGGAGAAATGCTCTTTTAAGAATCAACCTTAATTTGCCTCATAATTTTTCCCGTGTCATTTAGAGTGCAATTATTGTAACCAAAATTTGTGGTAAGGTAGTGTGGGATATGCATCAACTCCCTCTACTTGTGTTTTTCTTTTCAATGTCATTGATTTCTAAGTCATGGGCCTTAAGCTGTAGTTTGAAGTCAAAAATCTGAAGTAGTTGTCATTTTTTTCCGCAGGTTCATGAACAATTACAAGACGCCATTTTCAGGCATACTAATCTATGATTTTGGGAGTCCTTAAACAACTTTTTGTGTATCATAACAATCCTAAAACGAGTCGTGATAAAGCATGGTTCTGTTGTTGGCTAGCAGGGATTTGAAACCTTTAGATTAGTTTATTGCCAATATTAATTTTCAAGGCTGTTATTGACCTAGGGAGGATATGATTAGTAAGATGTTCTAGGCAAGTCCTAATGAGTATGTGGCCTTAGGACAATAAATTCGTCATTTGTTAGATGATAAGATGGTGCCTTCTATAAAATGCCTCCGTAAATCATAATTTTGTAGAATAAATAGTATTGTGTTTTTTCAACAGATCATCTTAATAGTTTGAACCTCATTTTGATCTACCATTGCCATTTTTATGACAAAGAACTTTCTATAAGGGTCAATTTTTGAAAAAAATAAATACAGAAACACACAAATGAGATGGTCTGAAAACTATACATGTTCCATTAATTGATATTGATTTGGGAATGCATGAACCTATATTTTTTTCTATCTTTCTATTTTGGCACATCTCCCTCATTTTAGATTTTATATTATAAAAATGCAACTCTCTAAATTTTAAAAGTTAAAGGATTATCTTACTCACAAGTCTTAGTGTTTTTTTGACTGAGAATTATTCCTACAAATCTCATCTCTAACATGGAAATCATTAATCCTATTAAATACATGATTTGGGTTTTATAGCCATTCCATTTTTTTCTACTTTAGATCATTCACATCCTTTGACATCCATTCTTCTTGGGAACCAATAGCGCAGGAACAACACAAAGACTAATTCTCTCCCTTATGATCCCTTTTTGTAATAGCTCTGTTACTTGCTCTTGCAAGATTTCATTCTCCTACATGCTCATTCTGTAATCAGTTCAATTTGGCAAACTCGAACTTGGAATTCAGTCAATCTGATGTTAGATAGACTAAAAAGCTGTGTCTTTAGACTATACTTACAGTAATAAAAGAAAAGTAAACATAGATAGATTTTTAGTTGAAAGTAATTTTATTTCATCATTATAGTTCACCTACGTCACTATATCTGCAGAGGTAAATAATGGATACGAGAGTGCAATGTTATGGACTCGAAATTAGAGGCGAGAAATGGCAAAAGTAGAAGAGCACTCTAAATGTTCCTGTACACACACAAAAATACAATAACCACCAGAAAAATACAATACTATCACCATGGGAATATGCCACTAGAAACTGAAAATCTCTAATGAGATGCAAATTCAAGGATGAAGACCAATCATATCAAAGCACTACTTAGATTTACCTTTCTTACAATCTTTGTCATCATGATTGCTAGATTTTCTTGAGTGGAAATTTTCTTGGTTGCAATGTCCCTCACTTGCAAAAAACATCATTCACAGAGTGATAAAACACATCATTATGCGTTTTTCGTTAATGAAGCTTTGATTGTCAGAAAATAGGCTCAAAGGATTAGTGATGCAGGACACGGTGGTGAAAACCCTCGTGCCTGATCAATGGGACTGAGGTTGGCCGGAGGTAACCGGTCAACCCTAACCTATGGGTAGGCGAACTCTAGACTCTAAATACGACTTCTGACCTAAACCTAAGTGCAAGCAGGCGTGCCAATCAGCGGAGTCGACTCCGGGTGACCCCGGGGAAACTCGCGATGATGGATAGGGTGAGATCCTCTCGATCCACGTCCGGAGGCGTGGAAGTCGCTCGTCGTGGAGTAGCCGGAAGGCTGCAGCCCACACACGGTGCCGGACCAGACGAACGCGTGAGAGTTCTCGATCCTATATCCGCTCTATCCTATCTACGTCGTCCGACGGCGGTGGAGACGAATAAAGGAAACGCTTCGAAAGGTAATTGAACTTTAAAATGAGGGGTCGAAGCTAACCTGCGGGGCGCGAGCCCGGTCGGTCGGGGCGAGGGAGGTCGTCGGGCGCGGCAGCGATGTCGGACGCCGGGGCGAGTCGGCAGGAGCGCGGAGGAGCGATCGGCGTGGGGGCGGAGCGATGACGAGTCGGGGCGAGCCGGACGGGCGCAACCGACACGGGAAGATGGGAGGCGGCGTCCTGGGCCGGTTTGGGGCGATCTGGGCCGGTTCAGGGCGGTCTGGGTCGGTCTGGGCCGGTCTAGGCGGCTCTGGGCCGGCCTGGAGCCGTTCGGGGCCGGTTCGGATGGTCTGGGCCGGTTCTGGACCGGCCGGGCGGTCCGGGTGGACTGGACCGGCCCGGATCAGGACCGTCTGGTCCAGTCTGGGCCGGGATCGGCCTGGGATGGCCTGGACCGGCCTGGCTGGGGTCCGGTCTGGCGGCCGCAGCTGGTCTGGGGCGGTCCGGGCCGGTTCGGGCTGGCTCGGACCGCCTGGTGGCGCGGGGGGGGGGCGATCCGGGGTGGACGATTCCCGCTGAGTCGACTCAGCGGGAATCGTTCATTTCCCTCCTCGTTGCCTAGGGTTTGTTTTGCAGAGGGTAGGGCGGCGCACGGCGAGAGGGGTTCGTGGCGGCGATTCCAGAGCGGAGGAAGGTTCGCCGGGCGGCGGACTGGGGGGAGAAGGCAGGGCGGCGGTCCTCGAGGCAGAAGGGGGCGCGGAAGCGTTCGAGGAGGCGGGAGGCGAACGGAATGGCGGGATTGGAGGAGAGGGGTTTCGGACGGGGTTGGAAAAGAGGAGTAAGGGGAACGTCGGGACGGGCGATTTCCGTGGAGTAGGGAGGAGGGAGGTTTTCCCTTGGTGGAGAATGGAGGAGGGAGAATCGGGGGAAGAAGGGGATGGGCGTGGGGAGATGAACGGGAGAACTCCGGGAAATCGAGATTTGCAGGGGGAGGGTGATGCTCATGGAGGGGAATGCTGGCGGAGGAGGAGCGGAAGGAGGGACTGGAGGAGAGGCTTGCCGGAGGCTTGCCGGAGATGGTGGTGGTGGTAGAGGTGGTGGTTGGGGATGGTGGTCCGTGGTGGAGGAAGGGAGGTGGAGGAGGTGCTGAACAGCAGCTGCGGCGGCAGAGCGAGGGCGGCGGTGGCGGCTCGAAGGCGGCGGCGGCGGCGCTAGGTCGGCGGCGGCGGCTGGAGCAGCAGCAGAGGTATCAGCGTGGCCGGGCAAGGAGTGGCGGCGGTCAGCCGCGGCGGCGGCGGCGGCGGCACGATGGCGTGCGGCGGCGGCGGCGGCGGCACGATGGCGTGCGGCGGCGGCGCGGCGGCGGCGACGGCGGTTGGACTCCTTCCCCGGCCTTCCGTGAGCAGCCACTCGAGATGGAGAAGACTCGTTTCTTTTTTTCTCAAATGACGGCTAGGGTTTGTGGGGGGGTCCCTTCCCCTCTTATAGAGCCCTTGGTGGGCCAAGAGAGGAAAGGGCCCACTTGAGGCCCACAACCCACACCCATACTCATAAAAATAAAATAAAAGGTTCACAAAGAAGGATGGGCTTCAAAAATGGGATCCCGAAAAGGGAAGAACCCACACGGAAGCCTAAAGGGAGAGAAGAAATAAACGAGGACCCGCTTAAACACGTGCGGGTCAAAAGGTTCATAATAAAGAAATAAAGAAGTAAAGATAAGCGGATAGATCCGCGCGCGCAAAAGGGCTCCTCCGGCGCCGTGGTATCGTGTCTTGGTGGCGACCGGGGTCGTACGCCACCAATTAGCTTTAGCACGTGGCTCACTCAGCAAGCCCTTCAACCAAATAGCTTGCTTCATTGCTTTAGCGATTACTGTATGTTCAGCCTGAATTGTAGGAAAGGCTGTTGAGGGTTGGAGAGTAACTATCCAACACATGGCACAACCACCAATAATGAGTGTTTAGCTTGGGTGACCATCTGTTACCAAGGTCATTAGCATAGTCTAAATCTATATAGCAAATAGTGTCAACACTAGAAGTGCCAAAATTAAGACAAATGTTTGAAGGATTAAAGTGCCATTATGGTTACTTGAAAGTAAAGTAAACTGCCTTCCAATGTGCTTTTCTAGAAACTAATGAACATCAGCTCTCCATATAACTCAATGTGAAATGTCTGCTCGAGTGCAAATCATAGCATACATCATAGATTTCGTGCGGTCATTCAATATACACAATCTCGTGTCATAACAAGTTCTAAAATCACCAATTTAAAGATTAAATTACTAATTAAAGAGTATAGTTGTGAATAAAGGTTGAATCCACGAAGAAATAAGGGAAATTTTAAGATATCTTTTGATGGAGAATTATTTCAAAACATGAACACAAGGGTTCTAAGTGAACCTATCCTCCTCCTCCTCCTCCTCCTCCTTATCCACCAACTTGAGAAATTATCCATTTATTAATTGGATGAAGAAGACCTCACTAAATAATTAAAGAGAGTGTAGATCTTAAGGGAATCATGTTCCCTCTTTTCCTTATGTTATACTGATCTAAAGATTGACTTGGTCAAACATTTAATCCTTATCTTTAGAAACCTAGAATTCCTTGAGTGGACCAAGTGAACCACCTTTTACCTTGATATAGGTTCCCTACTTTCTAAACCTATCCACTATATCATAGGTAACCTTGTATAGTTATAATTAATGATCTCAAAAGAAATCAGTAGGAAATCCTTTTGTTATTAAACGTCCTTCTCTTTAAAACCCTCCCTTAGATAGAAGTAGGGGAGATCTAATTATTAGAACTTATGGAAGCAGTCCATCGGATGAAACTTCAAGTCAAGCACTCATAATTGAAGAATTCCAAGATCATGCTACATGGAATATCAAGACCCCGGCTTATTTATAATGGGAGCTATCATCAAAAGATACCATCACAAGGATAGATCCACCACGTCTCTCCTTGAAGAACGTCTCCACGGCTGCTAAATAATCATCGGCCACCACAGAAACCTTAGCAACCGGTGAAGATCGTCAAAGAATTTACCATGAACATCCACATGAAGGCACTCCCGAAAATGAAAGAACAGAAAGATAGTCAAAGAGAAGACACTCCCGAAAATGAAGAGAACAGAAAGATAGTCAAAGCCACAACCATCCACGGCTGTGAAGTCCCAAAACACCACACCTACAAGTGCCAACAAGAAAGGCCACCTCCCACATTGGCTGCATTTCTAAGGTGAAGTTAAGACATGAGAAGACATCTTTTCTACTGGCAAACAGAGTTACAAGGCCTTCCCACCTCCATCGCGACCACGTCAGTGCTGTTTTCAACATTCTTCGGAAATCCAAGTCAAAGAACACAAAAGCATTTCATTAGCATGCTTATTCACCGACTAAAGATTCTCCTGAACTCTCCACGTGTCCACCACTTTTCCACAATCATGATGACGGAAATATCAATGGATTTAACTAGTTTTGAAGATTACAAGAGTCTTCTACCAGGAAGGTTATGTCATTCAACTTCTGTGCAACGACTGCTCCTAAGCTCCTCAATCGATCGTCGTCACCGAAGGTTTTGCAGGACATAATAGAAGAAAGGAAGCGCCTCCCACCCGCTTCTGCCGTCTCGTCACCTCGTCAAAGGAAACAAACTGACGACCGAAATCTAGCCGATTCCGATACACGTTCGTACGAATTAAGAAGACGTGATATCATTGTTGTTGACCAATCAGCTCTCACATGTTCTCTCTCGATAGATAAAGCACAAACACAAGACAAGAAGACTACCAACTTCTCTTTAATTTATCACGGATACTCCCCACTGAAGACAATGGGATATCAAGGCTTCTCATGACGTCGGGTTCCCGACGAGCATTATTTCGATTATGTTCAACCCAAAGAAAGACTTTCAACATCGCCCCAGACCATAAGAGCGTCAAACGGAAATCGCGGATTCACTAAAAGAAAAAAATAGAAATTCACGATGCTTGAGTAATTGCTCATTCGCGAAAACAATTTCCTCAAAACGTCCTCTTTCCGTCAACACCAACTTAATGGAATTTGTTTGAAGAAAAGAAGTCCCAACTTCCCGTATCTTTCCTTGCTGATGTGGACTATTGAAGAAACACTTTGTCGTTACGGAGAGACCCCACGACTCCCCGGACGCAAAACTACCGTTTTGACGAAATTCCTCACATCCAGTTGGTTTCCTCCCCCATTCTTCTCTTCTATAAAAGAGACGATTGTAAACAGAGAAAAGAGATGTTGTTTTTTTGATAAAATCGGTTACCACTTGGTTAGGTTTACCCCTCTATGTTCATTGTGTTCTTCCTATGTCTCCACCCTTCTCCCTACCGCAAACCTCTCTGAGTTTCTATCCTCCTTTCCCTTTCTCCCGCCTTTTCTGTCAACTTTCATCCATTTTACGTTCAGAAGAAAACGAAGGAAAATCTTCGGTCATTCCGAAGCATTATTTCACGTGAAATCCAGGTAATATCCTCATTCTATTCAACGTGAGGAATAGTTTGTATCGGAGATCTTAAGTCCAACGTTAGATTATCCTTCCCCCTATTCTTCCACATTCCCAATCTATTTCCGTCGCCCTCGATATCTCTATCTTCTATATCCTAATATCTCTTATCGTCTCCCCTCCACGATCACCTTCATATCTTCTTTACATCTATCCCATACGGTTATTCTCCTTCTGTCCATACTCTAATCCATTTCCGCTCACTATTCCGTTCACTATTCTCACCACCACTGACTCTATCACTTTTCTTCATATTCGTCTTTCTTTCTGTTTTCTAACTTGTCCGAAAATACTATTAACTATTCCCTTCTCTTAACTTTATAATAATTAAATATTATATGCAATTGTGGTCTACTCCCTGCCTTTATTATAATCTTCCACGTCTTTCTATTCTGTCTTCTCTATTCCATATTTTCTATATTATATGATCTATCTTATATTATCTATCAATACTAAATCCCCTCCCATTATAGATATATCAAAATAAATATCCTTATTAAATAATGCCCATCATTCTCTCCGTTCCACTATCCTACTACCTTGGAATTATCATACATTAACTTCTCATTCATATAGATTAATATTTCCCTTGTGATATCATTCATAGGTCCTCCCTAATTTGTAGGAATATTATCAATTTTGGAAATATCCTACATCATCTTTAAAATTCGATTAAATCAGACAATGAATTGAGGTGAGAAATTAAGGATTTTAGTAGGATTAAGAAAGACAACTCCAATAGGAATCCACAGAATCAAAAATCGCTAAATGTGAATTAGAATTCGCAGAGAAATCAAGATTTGAAATTGAGAAAGAACACTGATCTTGAAAAAACATAAAAACCTAAATTAAAACTAAAATTACACGATTCAAAATATAAATCTAATGCTAAAAAAGATAGATTAGGATAAAAACCTGAAATCTTAGCCAAAGTTGCACTCGAAATGATCCAATTAATTTCTAGATTCAAGGCTTTTCACTGTGCAAATTCGAAAAGAAAGTTCGGCATTTAAGATGTGATTTCTTTCCATTCTTTCAACCAATTCTTGATTTCAAACACTCCTTGGATGTGAAAATGAGTCTAGAAGAAGTAGAAATCAAATGATTATAAGATTTTTCTGTCTAAACAATTCGATTTTCTCAAAAAATTGAAGAACACTCTATCTGTCGAAGAATATTTTTGTTTTATAGAGAAATTTGGGCACCATAGCTGGATGCGTCATTTTGATTTGATCAACGACTAAAATTAAATGACGATTTGTGAATCAACGTTTTTAAGTCGCATCCGTTGGATCCACGATATAGCTCCCAGATTGTCCAACATCGCTCCTAAAGAAGAAGTGTCGTTTGATGTTGTGTGTTCAATCTTCATCGGACGATCGCGATGAATCCGCGTGTCCATCGTGCGCATTTAATCTCGACTGGCATAACTCCCCAGATGATTGGCTTAGATTAAATCATCTTTCAATCAAATCGTCGCCTAATTAGATGTCGCCAAACATCCTCACGAGTAAGTGACATCCGACGATCGCGATTTAACTGTGCAATCGAATGCTTCTTGATCTGTCACATCACTTGAAAATAAAAAAATAAAAAAAATGCACATGATGAAAAATTAGATTATTAAACGCGTATGTAACATATGAGAGCTTAATAGGTCAGCGTAAATCTGTTATAGATGCTTTAACCCATTAATCACTTTCACGCGCACTGTTGCATACCCACGCGCGCACACGTGCATAGACGTGCACACATTCACATGCACGCGCACAGGTGTCACACATAGGCGCCGCTAGGTGGCGACACTCCTCCACGTCAACGCACGATTATAAAAATATTTCTTTATTTAATTATTATTATTTTAAAATTAAAAATAGCTTTAAATAAATTCAGAAAAATTCCAAAAAAATCAATAAAATTGGAAACTTCATAACTTTTAAAATACAACTCCAAATTAATCCAAATTTGTTTTGTTGGAACATAAATTTTTTTTGTTGGAAGAATTCTCATCTTATGTTCTTTCCAGAGAAGTTGCGCTCATGATGGGACAATTCTCATCTTAAGTTTCTCCTGAATTTATTTTTCCCACAACAGAATCTTCCGTTGCGGCACGCTAGGGTTCACCTATCGGCATCTCGTGGAGGCATCGACACCGTTTTTTCGGCACTCGGCAACGGCAATGGCACCTATTGCTGTTGCCATTTTTCTGTGTGTTACGTAAAAACGGGAACGTAGCCGAGTGCCGCGTATAGCCGGAATAGGTGCCGCGTATAGCCGGTGCCGTTTATAGCCGATAATATAGCCGATATTTTAATATTATTATATTAGAGTTTATTTTAAACTAAAAAAATAAAAGGGACTTATATAGTAGCTTTCTCTCTTCTTTTCTCTCTCCCCCACTCTTTCTTTTTCTCTCTCCCCGACTCTCTCGGTTGCAACCTCGGAACCTCCTCAAGAAGAAGGTAGGTCTCTCTCTCTCTCTCTCTCTCTCTCTCTCTCTCTCTCTCTCTCCCCCGAGAACACCGATTTTCCATTTTTTTAATTTTTGGTACTCCGAAAGTCGTTTCCAATTTTGGTACTCCGAAATTCGTTTCCGATTTTCGAACTCCAAAAGACGTTCCGATTTCGTTTCTGATTTTCTGATTTTTGGTATTTTCATTTTTCGTATTTTCCGGTTTTCCGAATTCGTTTTTCGAATTTGTGATGTATTTTCGTATTTCCGATTTTCGTTTTTCTTTTTTTTGATTTTCCGGTTTTTGTTTTTCTGATTTCGTTTTTTTCCATTTTCTTTTCTGATTTTCCAGTTTTCCGATTCTGATTTCGATTCCGATTTCATTTTCCATTTTTTTTCGATTAAGGATAAGTGATTCTGAAGTCTCAGACTACATATCCGTTGCTTTATTTTCCTTTTAATTTGAATTTATTTGCTTTTAGTTCTTTTGTCCGGTAACTTGGGGGGAAATAAAACGTTTGATCACTTATTTGTGCATTCATTTCACTTGGGGGGAAATAAAATGTTCGTGCATTCATTTCACTAATTCACTTATTATCCCAACAAAATTTGACAGTATTTATCTTTCTGCTCCTAAGAAAAAACATATTTTTATTAAATACGTATTTTTTGCAGATACGTTCAAAGGGTCTTTCTACGCTCATCCAACAAGCATGGAAGGTAGGCACCTCTATACCCTTTTATGTTGTCCTATAAAGAATATCACTATCATTTTTGTGTTACGAGATTGGAACCGTCCAAGGGGGCATATGCCAAGCAATGGCAATGAAGCCTGTTCAGTGGGAGAAACGGCTGAGGGAGATCATCCTGGGCCATTCTTTATCGAGCATAACCTCTGTTCCAGAACATGTCCGGACACCTTTTGATTTCGTGATTTTTTTTTATTTCTCTCGTCCCATTGGGTTGTTTATGATGGAGATTTTATCCAGCACCCTATTGACTGAAGACGCAAAGTCAACGGCATCAACCGGAATCAAAGACTAGTTTCAGAGCTCATTCTATCTCTATTATTCAGATGGATGCGATTCAATCTCATCTGATTGAAAAAAGGGTGTGCGGTTATAATGACGATGGTGGAGAATAGATATCAAGAAACTGATAAAACGAAATAATCTGTGGGCTTCAAAGTATACCTAGACAATTTGATGTGAATCAGATAATTCAAAGTATACCCAGACAATTCAAAGTATACTTAGTTCGCAATGTTCAATGAATTTCACTTTGACTCTTCTCGATCTCGTCCTCTCCTTGATTTCTGGTGTCTCATCGTCGAGCGTGGTTGCTTCTCGTGGCATTTACGTGAGATAACAGTTAATGTCGTCAGTGCGGGACAAACGTGTGACCGATGGTCGACTCTTGAGGATTCCTTGAAAAGACCTCACCGTTCATGGGCAATTGACTCTTTTTTCTAGATCCCATTTCGTAATCATGCTCATTCACCTGAGTCAATCTCACCCGCGACAGAGATAGCTTCTATTCCGGGCCGTAACTGCCCAATCAAAATCAGGATTTCGCCTAATGTATGAGGAACAGGAGGGAATCAATTTTGCTTTATCATTCAGAGCTTCAGATGGGCTAGCATCTTGTGTGGAGCGTCTGATTCGAGTCAAGCAGCAACATCGGCAACAAACGGCAGCAGACGGCAACAGACGGCTACAAACGGCATATGGCAATGTTACCGTTTTTCGGCTTCACAGCCAAAAACGGCAACGTAGCCGATGCCACAAATCTTGCATCGGCACCTATTGCCGATGCTGGAAAAATGGCACCAGCACCTGGTGCCGGTGCCGTTGCCATTTTTTAGATGCCGGGTGCCGTTAATTGCCGATGCCGCGTTTCGGCACCATTTCCGGCAACGACACCCAGCACTGTTGGAAACAAGCGAACCCTACGGCACACCATCCTCTCTCTCTATCTCCCACGACAAAATTTTTTGTCGCAAGGAGGGTTGCGCTCCTTCTATTCTTCTTCTTCTCCTTCTCCTCTTCCCCCTTTTTCTTTTTCTTCTCATCTCTTCCTCTCTCATGACTGATAACAACCATGTTGCAAGGAGAGTGATCGAGGACCATCCGTTAGTTAGGTTTGTTTTGTAATGGGCCCACGTGGGTCATGTTTTAGGCCCGTTAAGGGCCCCTCCCTCTTCCCTCTCCTATATAAGGAGAAGGGGATCCCCCGATAGAAACGATGGTGAATTGAGAAAATTGAATGGTTTTTAGAGTTTTAGATAGTTGTTTTGAGAGTGTTCTTTAGCTTAGTTCTTCACCCCTAAGGGCTCTCCCTCGGTGGGGCCGCTGGTTCTCTACTGTCTCCGTCAAGGGAGAGGCTCAATTGGTGCTGGTGCTGCATCAAATTGGTATCAGAGCTTCTGACATTTTTGGCGCTTCCATCATTTGCGACGTCTCCGCTTCCGTTGCCTTCGACCGTGTCCGGCCGCTTCCGGCAACTTCTGGCGCCTCCGTCAGCTATCCCCGCCTCTGATCGCGACCACCCTTCCAGCGCCTCCAGCCACGCCCTGCCATTTTCTGATGCCTCTGGCTGCTTTGGTTTGTACCGGCCTACCTACCAAGACAGCGGCCGCGGAACGAGCCCGCCACCATAATCCTTCGATAGAAGGGAGTGGCTAGGGCTTCCTTGACCCCACCCCCCCGGTCTCCCGCAGCGGTCCACGTGAAGTGGTCCAGTCTGACAGGCCGGACCGCCCCACCAGCGGGCAAGGTGTCAGAGCCAGCCCCCCCGTCTCTTGCATTGGTCCGCGTGAACTAGTCCCGTCCGACTGGCCGAACCGCCCCATCAGCAGGCAAGGTGCCAGGGCCAGGCCCCCCGGTCTCCCCGACCGGTTCGCGTGAACCAGTCCCGTCCGACCGGCCGGACCGCTCAAGCAGCGGGAGAGAAGCCAGAGCCAGCCCCCCCCAAAATGGCCCGAATGGCCCGCTCGTCTCGTAGCCCGTCGCCTGTTGACGTGTCATTTTCGTGCGTCGTTAAAACACAAAGACGATGGTCAAACAAAATTTAGAAAACCGAAATCACAAAGACAAGACATAATAATCAAGTATTGGGTAACTATCGGGTCGATCCATACAGAGCAGGGTTGACTTTAATAGTAGTTGACTTGGTCAAACTTAGGTTTAAAAGGAGTTTTAAATTAGAGAAAATAAGATTTAAGGAGTTAACATGATATAAATAAGCTAAATAAGAAGTTTTAAGAATTGAAATCTCGGATTTGACAGAGAAAAGTCACAAGTCAAAGTCAAAGCATTGACTTTGACCAGCAGTAGGTGTTCTGCAAAGTCAGAGAATCAAATAGAGTCAGAAGATTACGAAAATTAGATATTTGGAAATAGAAAAAAAATAAAATTTATTGATATATATTTCGTAATTTTTCAATAAGAAATGGATTTATTATGAATTATTGAAAATCAACTATCAGAATATCCCTGAAATTAACACCTCAGAGGAAATCTTCAAATTGAATGGCCAAATGAAATCCAAATCTTGCAACTTATATGTCAATGGAAAGCTAAGAACCAGATGAATCTAACAAGACCAAAAATATCAAATTCTGACTTGTAAATAAAAAGTAATTGACCCCGAAAGTCAACCTTTGACTTCTGATGAAAAATGAATAGTCTTTGGTCAAACGTCAAATTGGAGGGCCAAATGAACTCAGAATTTGATGAATTTTCTGTCCACGCAAAGCTGATGAAAAGAGGAATCCAATGAAACCAAAATCAAGTGATTTGGAGTTATAATGAAAGAGATATCCTATTTTAAAAAACAGCATCTTTTCGGACAAAAATTTGGGGAAAATGAAGAACACTATGAACTAATTTGCAAAATTAAACTTCTAAGTCAAATAAAAACTCAAATTACCTCCTCATAATCGATCGAATCTCACTACTAACCCGATTGCCGCAAGAATGGGGCTTCAATTCTCGTGGATTGAAGCGAACTTGCTCGGATTCTTCCTCGCGGACGTTCGGAATTCAAGGCAAAAATTCGATGAAATCAAGGAGAAATGCGCGATCAATCCCGCTCCAATTGCTTCGCAATCGAGTCGAAACGCGGGGGGATCACGATGAACTAGAGATCTTCCTAGAAATTTACTTAATTCCTTCACGAATCGAATAAAAGTTGAGTTTCAAAGGGAGAAATACATTGGTTTTAAAGAGGAAATTGGGCTTGAAATCGTGGGTCATTTGGAGCGGTCGTGGAGGCGGTTTGATAGCGTCGAGGGTGCGATTCCGTGGGCATGGATCGTGGCTTCAATTTCGCGATGGATTGGCCCGGAATTAGCGGTGAGTTGGATTGACTTTGCTTCAAAAAGAGGCCACGATCGGCCAGGATCGAGCCACGATGGGCGATGATCGTGGTTTGATCTTGGTCGCGATCCACCTTGGATGTCGTCTGAAGGTCGTGGAATCGCTTTCACGCCGTCGGATTAATCATCGCAGCTCGATCGCGCCCCGATTGCGGTTCGATTGGACCGCGAACGTGGAGTTCTTTCACGTGTCTTCGTAGCAGTTCGATAGCGTTTCAGGTGAGGTGGATGGTCAAGATCGCGCGTCTCTGTGGCCCTCAGATCGCGATCGAGAGTCACTTGATCCACCATCACAGGGGACCTCCATCGCCAGCCGTCCGATTTGCAAAAAAATTGCGATGAATATCGCCGCCGTCCGATGAAAGTTGATGCCATTTCGCGCTGCCACGTGTCGCTCATCCAACATATCGCTTAACCCCTCTCTCGCGCACGTGCGTTGGTGCATGATCGCGTGGACTCAAGTCCACGCGATCAGCGTCGCGCGATCATTATTGACCCTTCATGATGCCGCCACGTGTCCTGCGAGGTAAGAAACGTGTGGGACATAGTCCCACACGGAATAAAAAAAACAAAACGCGCGTATATAAATTAGGGGTCGGTAAACGCTTATTGCGTTACCACCCAAAACATATAACCAGGGCCCACTATACCTGTGGGCCCTCCACTTACCAGCCTACCACGTGGCGCCCCACATGGGCGCCCACGTGGACCGCGTGATCGCGTGGCCTCCTTCCACTATGCGCCTCCTGCGCCCCGTGCGGGCCACTCGGGCTCTGCCATGTGGCCTTAGTGCCGCGTCGCACCCCTAGGCGGTCCCACTCGCCACGTTAGCCGCCGCCCTGGCCCACTCTCCACGTCAGCCTGGAGGTAATAACCCCTTTTTTCTGATTTTGAATAGAAAATACCTCTAAAAATCAAATATAAAATCAAATTAAATTCGGAAAAAGGACATAAAACTTTAGAAATTCATAAATTAAAATATACAACTCCTTTTTAATCCAAATTTTCTCCATTGGATCACAAATTCTTTTCTTTTTAATATCATGTCATTTAAAATATATTTAGAAAGAAGAAATCAAGATGACTTATAATTTACTTAAATCATTTCTCATTAAACATTCTAAATTATTAATTCACCCTAAAATCATCCTTCCAAACATTTACTAAAGTCAAAAAAAAATCATTCACTAACAGAGGTTAACATCTATTAATTTAAACAAAAGATTAATCATCTATTAAGCATGAAATTATGCCTAATTTATGCATAAATATCAACTTTTGTGAAATGACATGCCAATGGAGAAAATTCCTAAAAAGTATGATAACATGCATCATATTCACATAAAATAAGCATGAATATGAGTTAATTAGGATAAGAATTCAAGTTATAAATGCATGTTATCACCTGCGTCAGCCCACAGGCCAACCACAGTAGGCCCCGTCGCTAGCGACATCGAAGCCAAACGCCTCGCAGCATGCGCCCGCCGCCTGTCAGCCTTCTGGCCAACCACAGCCAGCCACATCACCAAGCGGCATCGAAGCCGCCCGCCGCGCAGCAAGTGCCCACCGCCTGCGTCAGCTCACATGGCTACGTCATCAGTAGGATTAAAGCGCCCGCCTCGCAGCACGCGCCTGCCGCTGCATCAGCCCTTAGGCCAATCACAGGTGGCCACGTCACCCCGCGGCATCGAAGCCGCCCACCTCGCGGCCCGCGCCCGCCCTCTGTGTCAGCCATCTAGCCAACCACAGCCGGCCACATCGCTAGTGGTAGTAAAGCCGCCCGCCTCGCAGCACGCACCCACCACCTGCGTCAGCCCACGTGGCTATGTCATTAGTAGGATAAAAGCCCCCTCCTCGCAGCACACGCCCGCCGCCTGCATCAGCCCACCGGCCAACCAAAGGAGGCCATGTCACCCGTAGTGGTAAATCGCCCGCCTCGCGGCCCGCAGCCGCTGCCTTCGTTAGCCCTCGGGCCAACCATAGGCGACCACGTTGCCCAGTGACACTTAAGTCGCCCACTTCATGGCCCGTGCCCACCGCCTGCGTCAGCCTAGATCGCAGTAGCAGTAAAGTCGCTCGCCTCGCGGCCCGCACCCGCCGCCTTCGTTAGCCCTCCGGCCAACCACAGGCGGCCACGTCGCCCAGTGGCACCGAAGCCGCCCACCTCGCAGCCCGTGCTTGCCACCTGCATCAGGCCACGTCGTAGTAGGAGTAAAGTCACTGGCCTCGCGGCCCGCGCCCGCCGCCATAGTCAGCCTTCTTGCCAACCACAGGTGGACACGTCGCCCTGCGGCATTGAAGCCGCCCACCTCGCGGTCCGTGCCCGCCGCCGCCGCCTGCGATCGCCGCGGCTAATGGCGGCGCACCACGTGGCACCCCTTGGCCCACCGCCTTGACAGCCCCTCTTGGTCCACGCAGGCATCCAGCTCAATTGGGCCGCTCCAGCTGGCGCCCGCTGGCCCAGGTCCTTCGCTGGCCTTCTTTTGGGCCACTTCACCAGCCCAAGCCGGACCCTTGCCCGCCCCAGCTGGCTCCTGTCATGTTCTTTCCACGGACCCCCTTGCCGGACCAAACCGGCCTTGGATTCCTCATGGTCCCTTTTCATTCCTCAACTCAATGAAGTCGACTTTTCCCAACCACGAGAGAATGATGGAGGACCATCTGTCAATTAGGTTTGTTTTGTAATGGGCCCATGTGGGTCATGTTTTACGCCCGTTAAGGGCCCCCCCTTCCCTAACCTATATAAGGAGAAGGGGATCCCCTGATAGAAATGACGATGAATTGAGAAAATTGAATGGTTTTAAGAGTTTAAGATAGTTGTTTTGAGAGTGTTTTTTTAGCCGGTTCTCTGCCGTCTCCATCGAGGGAGAGGCTCCATTGGTGCTGGTGCTGCATCAGAGAGGCTCTCTCTCTCTCTATGTAATTCTCTCTGCCAATCGCTCTCCCTCTCTTCCGCAGTCCTCTCTTCCAATTGTTCTCCCTTTCTTCCATGATCTCTCACCCTAGCTCTCCAGCACGCATGACGTGCACGTGTAATTCTCTAAAGGGGAGATTCATCCTCTCTTGCCAACCCCTCCCCGCTCTCTCTGTTGTGATCGATCTCTCCTTCCTTTCTCTGTCTTCCATGATTGCTCTCCCTCTCGCTCTCTATTTTTCCTTTTGTTCACTACCCCTCTTCTATCCCCCTTATTTCTTTCCTTCTCTACTTTTATCTCAACCGTGCATCTCTCCACTCTTCCTCTTCTTTTGCTTCCGCTCTTGTCGCGCCTCCCGTGCATCTCTCCACTCCCTCTATCACATCCATGCTCCTCATCATTTTCGAGAGAGTAGAGAAAAGAGAGAAGAAGGTAGAGAGGAGAGAGGAGAGAAGAGAGAGTTGAGGGGCATTCAATGTCAATTATTTTTGTTTCAGCAAAGTTTGATCACCTCGAAATGAGCCTCCTCTTCTTTGGCATTCTCGTCATCTCCCACTAATCATAGGGGTGATTTTCTTCAGTTAGTATCAGAGCAATTTTGATCTAGCAGTTCTTAGTATCGCGCCATTATGAGGAGAGAGTTTGATGTAGGATATTTCAGAATGCTAATATGTTTGAGGATGATGAGATGCTTATGAAGATATGATGGAGAATAAGAAATTTATGGATGAATATCTACTGATAATACTTAAGAAATAATCCTACAGATAAGAGAAGGACCTATGAATGATATCAAGGTGGTTTAGATATATAATTCAGAGGAATGGATTTCAGAAAGTTTAGAAGTTTGATTGGATAGATGATAATGAGATAATTAGATTATGAAGAGAAATTAAGTAAGAGAGAAGAGAATATTTGGGTGATACAATTAGATATTGAGGGGATTGGAATAAATATTATAAAACAGAATGATAGAGAAAAGTGGTTGTGTAAGGATTAATAGAATAGCAATTATATAATATATTATTGAGGATGGATGATAGAAGGGATAATAAAAGAGAAAATATGGAGAAGGATGAGGTGAGATTATTATATTATATAATATAAGATAGCGGATGTGGGAAGAGAGAAAGGGGAGCAAGAGAGACGAATATAGAGAGATCGTGATGGGAGAATGGTGGATACGATAGGGGAAAAACGGGATATTAAGGAGAATCTATCTGATGCAGGACCGGGTGCGAAACCGGCCCAACACCGCGAAACTAGGGGTGAACTAGGGAAGTCCTAATATGATGAATTAAACTATGATGCAGCCAAGCAGAATGCCGTCTCGGATGTCACCGCCATAGGCCCGGGGTGCGCCGAGTAGAGTCCGTCCGGGAGTCCTTCCGATCCTCGTCCTCGCGAGTGAAAGGCCGTGAGTCGTCGAGGGAAGCTCGACAGTCAACCCGATGGGTCGGACCAGGATCGGAATCCTATCAAGTCGTCTAAGCACTCGACCTGAGCTAAGCCCCGATGGCGGCGGAGACGGTGCGGGAAATATTGAAGAAAATATAGACTTCAACGTAAAATAAAGGGGAATGAGTGCCTAACCTGCGGGGCGCGAGCCCGGTCGGTCGTGATGTCGGAGATTTCCCGTACGCAGCACGGTCGAACAACAGAGGAAATCCGAACTGTAGGCGGCACGATCGTGGCGGGAGAATCGGTTGTCGTAGGAGGCGCGACAGGCGGGCGAGGGAGTAACCGTCGTAGGAGTAACCGGAGTCGGGAGAGGGAGGACGAAGAGATCAATAGATCGATGGGGGGTGAGGGGAAGAGGGCTGATGGAGATCGGCGGTAGGGAGATTCCGCGTAGATGAGAGATGTGTTAGGGGGGGAGATGATTAATCCCAGTCACGATCCGAGGCGGTGATCCGGCGACGCGCTGACAGACGTCACGTCAGTATTAAGGTCACCGCCCAGAGAAGTCCAACCTCGTCCGATCCGCAAATTCGGGGAAGAAGCCGGCGATCGGTGTCGGGACGCTGGCGCCGGACGAGTGTGACGGAGGTGAGATCGATAAGGGAGGAGGGCGCGGCGGAGGACAGGCGGAAACGGATTCGGGACGTCGATAAGGGAGACGTCGCGAGGGGCAGGCGGACGGGCGGTGGTAATAGAGGATTGAAGGGGAGGCGGCGACTGAGGGGAATTGTTGGACGGGGAGGGAAGTTCCGGGAGAGGTAGGGCAAGGTGCTCGCGCGGTCAATGGTGGAAAATTCCGCTGACAGGGTTTGAAATTTCCGCAGGGGGGTAGGGGAAATTAACGGGGAAGACGATTCGACTTCCGCGGGGAAGAAGGCAGAAATTGAAATGAGGGATTTCAGGGGAGGCGGAGCGTCGGTTCGGGAGGGGAAAGGTTTCAGACGATGGGGAGGGGCGGGATAGCGTGAGATGACGGCGATTGGGGGAAAAGGAATGCAGAAAATTGTGCTTGCGTGCAGGACGGCGGCGCTGGTTCACGTGGTGAAACGGGATGGTTGTGATCGTGGGAGGTGGGGAAGGTGGGGAATTCGGGAAATCGGGGTCGGAGGAGGAAATCGGGAGGGAGAAGGCGGATCGGGATCCGTGGATGGCCAGAGGAGGTGGGAGCAGGTCGATGGATGACAGAAGGGGAGAAAACCGTGGCAGGGGTTGACGGAAAAGGGGTGGGGAGGAGGAAGGGTGGAGGCTGGGCTTGAGGAGGGGATTGAGCGGAGGGGATGGCGGTGCTGCGAACCGGCGGCGCCGGCGGCGGCGGCCTGAGGCGGCGGCGGCGGTGGCCTGAGGCGACGGCGGCAGGAAGGTGGCACAATGATGTATAGTAATCAAGTCAAGGGGAGGCGGTGGTCTCGGCGCCAGGCACGGCGGCGGCACGTGGTGGTGCGGCGGCGGTGGCGGCGGCGGAGGCGGCGGTTGGTCTCCTTCCTTGATCTTCCTTGAGCAGCCACTTGAGAGAGGAACACTCTTTTTCTTCAGATGACGGCTAGGGTTTGTGGGGGGGTCCCTTCCCCTCTTATATAGCCCTTAGTGGGCCGAGAGAGGAAAGGGCCCACTTGAGGCCCACAACCCACACCTAACATAATCATAGAAAATAGAAAAAGGTCCACAAGGAGAAGGGCTTAACGAATGGGATCCCGAAAAAGGGAAGAGCCCACCCGAAAGCCTAAAAGGGAGAGAAGAAGATATGCAAAGGCCCGCTTAAACACGTGCGGGCTAATAAAGTTCATAATGAAATAAAAACTGGAAAGATAACTCCACGCGCGCGAGCCCTGTGAAATGTGTCGTGGCGAGATGAGGTCCTCACTTGGTGTAGTGAAACTCGGCATCCTTCCTCTTCGCCTGTCAAGGGGGCTGGACGCGCGCGGGTGTCGGCTCCTCCGGCGCCGTAGTGTCATGCCTTGGTGGCGACGGGGGTCGTACGCCACCAATCCTCCCGGGGTCGGAAGAACTCGACTCCGTCGAGTTAGCGGGTGTGTCGGGCAGCGGCTCGAGCAGGTCCGGTCGTAGGCGTGCTAAGTCGTCCTCCGTGATCCATGCGTCATCCTCTGCCGGACGTCCCTGCCAACGCACAAAAAACCTCCGCAAAGCACCATCCCCCGTGAAGTCAATTATCTCCTGCAGTATCTCCTCTACCTGCTCATGCCAATCGGGTGGTAGCACGGGGGGAGTGGACTGCTGGACAAACTCGCTCTCAGAGAAGGGGCCAGGGTCGGAAGGCTGATGTGGTGGTAGAGCTAAATACGCGGCCAAGTCCGCCACGTTAAAGGTCGAGCTGATCCCCCACAAAGGAGGGATGTCGACGACGTAGGCGTTCTTGTCCACGCGGGAAAGGACCCGGAACGGGCCCGCGCTACAAGCATGAAGCTTCCTAGCCGTGCCTGGAGAGTATCTCTCAGGTCTCAACCGGACCATCACCTGGTCACCCACTTCGAAACTCCGATGACGACGATGCGAGTCGGCAGTCTGCTTGTATGCTGCATTCTGCTGAGTGATCCTATCATGAATGTATTTATGCAACTCACTCACATGCTGGGCAAATGCAACACCATCCTCAGAGGCTCTAATGTGGGGATCTACTGGCACTAAGTCTAGAGGTTTGCGGGGTACTAGGCCATGGGCAACCTCAAACGGGCTCATACCAGTGGTGCGGTTCGCCGAGGCGTTATACGCGAACTCGGCACGCGGGATGACTAGATCCCAGGTGGTGAGGTTATCCCCCACCAAGGATCGGAGCAAGTTTCCTAGACTCCGATTGACGACCTCCGTCTGGCTGTTGGTCTGAGGGTGGTACGCCGTCGAGAACTTTAGCTTGGTCCCCAACATGCTCCACAGCGTCCGCCAGAAGTGGCTCGTGAAGCGGACATCGCGATCCGAGACGATGGACTTAGGTAGCCCATGTAAATGAACTACCTCCCAGAAATACAACTGGGCCACTCGCGTGGCATCAGAGGTCTTCGAACATGGCACGAAATGGGCCATCTTCAAAAAGCGATCCACTACCACCATGATAGAATCATGGTGGCGAACCGTGTGAGGTAGTCCGAGCACGAAATCCATGCTCACGTCGTCCCATGGTCGCGTCGGAACTGGAAGCGGTGTGTAGAGGCCAGCATTCTTCTTGACTTGCTTGGCGAAGGCGCACACCCTGCACTGAGCAACGATGTTCCCAACATCGCGCTTCAAACTCGGCCAATAGAACTGATGTTCTACTGCCGTAATCGTCTTGTCTCGGCCGAAGTGGCCGGCAAGACCTCCGGAATGGCACTCCCAAGTGAGCTGATCCCGGAGCGATGTGCGTGGTACGCACAACCTATTCCTAAAGAATAGGTAACCCTCTGTCCAGAGGTAGTCGCGGTGCTCGTGGCTGGTGCCAACCTCGAGGGCCTGGACTATGGGGCCGAAATCCGGACATGTCGAATATGAGTCCTTTAAGGACTCGAACCCGGTAACCTGCACCCTCACTAAAGTGAGGAGATGCGCCCAGAGACTCAACGCGTCCGCGACCACATTATCCTTGCCCTTCTTGTGGCGGATAACGAACGTGTAGTCCTGCAGATACTCCACCCACCGCGCGTGTCTGTCGCTCAGCTTCTGCTGCGAGTGGAGATACTTTAGGGCCTCGTGGTCCAAAAAGAGCACAGACTCCTTGGACAGGAGATAATGTCGCCAGTGTCTCAATGCCTGAATGACGGCGTAAAACTCCTTATCGTACGTGAGTACCGGAACTCGACGTCATTCAACTTCTCGCCGAAGAACTCGACGGGGTGGCCATCCTTGCTCAGGACACCCCCGATGCCAAAGCCAGAGGCGTCGCAGGCGACTTCAAACACCTTGCTGAAGTCGGGTAACCGCAGGACTGGTGCCTGGGTCATCAAGGCCTTCAATCGGTCGAAGGCCTGCTCGGCTGCCTCGGTCCACTGGAGCGGCTCCCGCTTGAGGCAGTCGGTGATGGGAGCCGTCACAGAACTAAAGTTCTGGACGAACCGGCGATAGAACGTCGCCAGCCCAATGAAGCTCCGGACGTCGTGGATCGTGGAAGGTCGGGGCCATGAGGAAATGGCTCACACCTTCTCCGGATCGGCAGAGACACCCTGTGCTGACACGATGAATCCTAGAAAGGAAACCTCGGTCGTAAAGAAGTAGCACTTCTTGGGATGGGCGTAAAGCTTCTCCCGTCGAAGCACATCGCAAACCTGGCGCAAATGGTCCCGATGATCCTCTCGCCCGCGGCTGTAGATAAGAATGTCGTCGAAGTAGACGACGACGAATTTGCCAATGAATGGGCGCAAGACCTCATTCATCAGCCGCTGGAAAGTACTAGGCGCGTTCGAGAGGCCGAACGGCATAACTCGCCACTCGTAGAGACCGTCCTTTATCTTAAAGGCGGTCTTCCACTCATCTCCTGGACGAATCCGAACCTGGTGATATCCGCTTCTCAAATCAATCTTTGAGAAGACCGTGGATCCTGCCATCATGTCGAATAAGTCCTGTAGGCGTGGGATCGGAAAACGGTACTTGACCGTGATCTTGTTGATCGCACGGCTATCACAACACATGCGCCAGGTACCATCCTTCTTCGGCGCTAGAAGGGCAGGTACCGCGCAAGGGCTAAGGCTCTCCTGAATGAGGCCTTTCGCTAGTAACTCCTGAACCTGTCGCCACAGCTCCTCGTAGCGTGCGGGCTCCATCCGATAGTGGGGCAGGTTCGGGAGCGAAGCTCCCGGCATGAGATCAATCGCGTGCTGGATATGGCGCATCGGCGGCAACTCGCCGGGTAGGTCCCCCGGGAATACGTCTCCGAACTCCGCAAGGATCGGCTCAGCCTCGGGGGAGGGTGTAGGTGGATCAGCTCCGGTGGGGACGTCAAGAGCTAAGGCAAAACAGACCGGGGTGTCTGCGAGCTCGTCCCGGATACTCCGCTGGAACTCCGGACCTCGTACCACCATAAGTCCAACGCGAGGAGGCGGCAGGCGACGAGCGGTGGGTCGGGCGGTGTAGGGGACCCATATGACTCTGCGCCCTCGGTGCATGAAAGAGCAAGTGTTGGCCCTTCCTGCAAGCTGGACGTCGTGGTCGTATAACCACGGCCGTCCGAGTATGATGCTCCCGATATTTCATCGGGATAACATCACAGAGCACTATATCCTCATAAGTGCTGATCCGCAGAGGTACCCTACTCTGGAGTCTCACTGGAAGAGACGTCGTGTCGATCCAAGACACGTCGTAGGGAGTCGGGTGCGGGTGAGTCGCTAATCCGAGCCGGGGACTCATCGTGTCCGATACAGCGTTGACGCAACTGCCGCTATCGACGATCAACTTGCACACTTGCCCATTGATCTTCACATAGGTGTAGAAGATCGATGTGCGAAGTGCGCAATCGGCTACCGGATCAGGGGTCGGTGGTGGAATCCCCGTGATGGAGGACCATCCATCAGCTAGCGTCTATGTAATTGGCCCACGTGGCCAATGATGGAGGACCATCCATCAGCTAGCGTCTATGTAATTGGCCCACGTGGCCAATGATGGAGGACCATCCATCAGTTAGCGTCTATGTAATTGGCCCACGTGGCCATGTAGTAGGCCCGTAAAGGCCCCCCCCCTTCCCTCTCCTATATAAGGAGAAAGGGAGCCCCCGATACGACGACGACGACGATGAAATTTGAAATTTGAGAAGTTTAGAGTGTTAGATAGATAGTTGGTGTTTGAGAGAGAGTTTTTAGTCTTAGCTTTTCATTGCTCTCCCTCGGCAGGGCCGCCGGCTCCCTGCCGTCTCCGTCGAGGGAGGGGCTCCATTGATGCCGGTGCTGCATCAAATTGGTATCAGAGCTTCTGGCGTTTTCGGCGTTTCAGTCATTGCGACGCCTCCGCTTCCGGTGCCTCCGACCGCTTCCGCCGCTTCCGGCCACTTCTGGCGCCTCCGTCGGCTACCGCCGCCTCCGATCGCTAATGCCCTTCCGGCGCCTCCGGCTGCTCTAGTCCGTACCGGCCTACCTACCAAGACTGCGGCCGCGGAACGAGCCTGCCACCGCAATCCTGCGGTAGAAAGGAGCGGCTAGGGCTTCCCTGACCCCCCGTCCCCGTCTCTCGCAGCGGTCCGCGTGAACCGGTCCAATCTGACCGGCCGGACCGCCCACCAACGGGCAAGGTGTCAGGACCAGCCTAGCCCTGTCTCCCGCACCAGTCCGCGTGAACCGGTCCCGTCCGACCGGCCGGACTGCCCCATCAGTGGGCAAGGTGCCACGGCCAGGCCCCTCCCTCGTCTCCCGCACCGGTCCGCGTGAACCGGTCCAGTCCGACCGGCCGGACCACTCTAGCAGCAGGAGAGAGGTAAGGGCGAGCCCCCGAACGGCCCGCTCGTCTCGAAGCCCGTCCCCGCCGACCGCGTCAGCCCACCGGCCAACCAACCAAAGACGGCCCCGTCGCCAGCGGCATCGAAGCCGCCGGCCGAGTCGCCACCGGCAGTAAAGCCGCCCGCCGCGCAGCACGCGCCCGCCGCCTGCGTAGCCCACGTGGCTACGTCATTAGTAGGATTAAAGTTCCCACTCGCACAGCGCCCGCCGCTGCGATGCGTCCCAAGGCCAATCACAGCTGGCCACGTCATCATCTGCATCGTAGCCGCAAACCACGCGGCCCACGCCCGCCGCCTGCGTCAGTCCTCAGGCCAATCATAGATGGCCACGTCACGACAATGACGCCACCGGCCTCGCAGCACGCACCCGCCGTCTGCGTCAGTCACCTAGTCAACATCGGCATCCACGTCGCCAGCGATAGTGACGCTACCTGCTTCGCCGCACGCCCCCTGCGTCAGCCCACGTGGCCATGTTGCCATCACCAATGAAGCCGCCTCGCAGGGCCAGCCCGCCGCCTACGTCAGTCCTCTCAATAGGTAAAGTTAATCACCTCGCGGCCCGGGCCGCCACTTTCGTCAGCCCTCTCGCCAACCATCTGCGGCCACGTCGCCCAGCGGCACTGTAGCCTACCATCTCGTGGGTCACTTGCGTCAGCCCCATTCCAGTAGAAGTCAAGTCGCCGCCTCGCGGCCCGCGCCTGCCGCCTGCGTCAGCCCACCGGCCAACAGAAGCCTGCCACGTCGCCTTTTGGCGACAGCCTGACTGGCGGCGTACGATGGTCACCTCGCGGCCCGCGCCGTCGGCTGGCGGAGCCCCCCTTGGGCCAATCCCGGCCCGCCACCTGCCAAGCCAGCACCGCCAACGACATGCGCCTCGCGGCCCATGCCGCCGCCTGCGAGCGCCGCGGCTAATGGCGGCCCACCACGTGGTCCACCGCCGCAACAGCCCTTACGGGCCCGTTTTGGCCCAAACCGTCCCCAGTGCAAATGGGCCGCTCCGGGTGGCGCCCGCCGGCCCAGGACCCTCGCGGGCCTTCTGTTGGGCCACTGCACCAGCCCAAGCCGGCTCCTTGCCCGCCCCAGCTGGCTCCTGCCGGGGGAATGATGGAGAATTATTTTGAAACATGAACACAAGGGTTCTAAGTGAACCCATCCTCCTCCTCCTCCTCCTTATCTACCAACTTGAAAAATTATCCATTCACTAAATGGATGAAGAAGACCTCTCTAAATAAATAAAGAGAGTGT
This sequence comes from Lemna minuta, assembly GCA_024174645.1. Taxonomy (NCBI): domain Eukaryota; kingdom Viridiplantae; phylum Streptophyta; class Magnoliopsida; order Alismatales; family Araceae; genus Lemna; species Lemna minuta. The sequence goes on along the minus strand of CM044102.1, from coordinate 16,318,103 downwards.
AGATCTTAAGGGATTTATTTTCCCTCCTCTTTTTATTTTACACTGATCTAATGATTGACTTGGTCAAAAGAAATTAGCCTTATCCTTAGATACTTAGAATCCCTTGAGTGGACCAAGTCAACCACCTTTTTCCTTTGATATAGGATCCTCAATTTTCAAACCTTATACACTATTTCTTAGGTACCTTATATCCTTCTATTTAATGATCTCAAAGAAAAATCAATAGGAATCTATTTGTATTTTCCCTCTCTTTGAAAACCACCTTTAGATAGAATTATATGAGATCTACATAATATTTAAAATAGAAGACATTATCTCATTGCTCCATTTCAAGACAAGCCTTTTGCATGAACAAATCCATGCATGTAAGAAGACCGTTCAACATGAAGACAGCTACATCAAGGACTCAATGGTTTCTAAAGACCATGAAGAACATTCATATATTTGATAGTTATTCTACACAAAGCTACCACGAGAGAAGATGTCACAAGGAGAACTCTTTCCCAGTGAAACAAGTTTCCTATGCTTGAAGAAAATCTACATCTGCATGAATGACCAGAAAGAGAAGTTGTGGCCAATGCTGTAGAAACTGAACGTGACGATGAAGTATGGGGAAAAGAGCTGATGTGAAAGCCTTTAATGAAGCGCGTGATATAGTCTAATGTCTTCCAACGAGCGATGGAGAAGCATGAAGATTATAGAGCTGACTGAAGCTGGAGTTTCACCTTTCAACCACCGTCCATCGTCGGCACATGAAAACACGCAAAGAGACTTCATCCATCCCCGTCGACCGTCGGTTGTATCTGATGAATCGTGAAGATGAATCGCCTGGAGAAGATGTCATCTTGACTACGCACGAGACGTCGTGCGGCCCCTCTACCCCGTCGCGAGAGCCAACCGCAGGTCAATACCTGCAAATGGAGATTCCACATTGCCGTGGGCGAACGCTTCCTACCAAAAGGAATTATCCGCAAAGGACTATACGTACCTCTCCTCCACGGAAGACAAAGCACCGGCGATATTAACTCACCTCGTTCGAGACCTTTCAACAGGAGAATCGCCACTTACCACGCGTCAACACACGATTCAAACGATTCCGCGATCGTCAATCCTGCAAAAACCGGAAACCGAAGAGACGCGAGACGGTCCGCGAGAAGTTCCGTAAACGACCGTTGACTAAATTCTCTCTTTTCGAAACCGCTCTTTCTTCCTATAAAAGAGAGAAATGTAAGAAACAAAAGGATGTTTTGATTGATAATCGGTTCTCTTGGTTACTTTTTATCCCTGTGTTCGTGTTCATCACGTTCACGTGTTCCTCCGTATCTCCATCGTCTTCCCGTGAATCTTCCGCACCCATCTCCCCGAGTTCTATCCTTCTTTTTTTCTCCCTCCCGTTCTGTCGCTTTCACAAACTATCGGTCAGAGAGTCATCGAGGGTATCTCCTATCATCAGGCGTATCCAGGAGCGTCACTTCCTGATGTAAAACGACAGATGCCGGGATCGTCGGCTCGTGTTACAACACAAGGATCCGGCCTAGCTAGTGACTACGATGCAAGAAAATGTAATGGTGCGAATTTTCGAAATAACGAGAAGCACAGGAAGCGGCAGCTGACCTAGGGTGACGTCCGGGAAGCTCTCCAAGCGACGCCCGATGGATCGACCTTCCCACGTTCCGTTAGATCGACTACTAACGACTACGGCGGAAGTCCACGACCAGAGAGGTCCGCACCCGTACGACGACTGTGAAATCCCGAACGAAACCGAAAGCAAACCCGACCCAACCCGGGCAAACGAGAGGGTACCTATCACGCTAGTCCCCGGCGGTGGAGCGAGCGCTTTCCGGACGCGAGAGAGGTGATGATACTCGAACGAGGGCGGCGTCGTGATCCACGGGGACGAGGTCCGGGAATCGCAGCGGCCCGAAGCGCTCTTGTTCGCGAGCAGCACCGACCTGCAGGAAGGAACGAGATCTATCGTTAGGCTAGCGTCACAGAATTGGAGATAACCTGCTAGTGCCAGAAAGAGAGGGCAGCGCCAAGCAGACGGGAGACGACAGGTTCGGCAGCGACTATCCGATCACGGGACCGAAGGGACCGACCTGTATATCGACGCGAGTAGACGAGTGTGATCGCAAGCGATCGGACTGGCGTCAGCGAGCAGTGGCGAGGACTGGACGGCAGAGGCTCGACGGCAGCAGGCGATGGCTGTAAGCAGTCCACGAACAAGTTATCCTAGCGACCGTCGACGGCGGTGGCGAGATCGAACAGAGTCTGGCGACGCCGACGGGGTGCACGGCCAGAGAATCGATCAGACGCTTGGGAATTCAGCCCCGGGGCAGCTCCATCCGGCGTCAACCCAAAGTGTAGCTAAGGTGGTCGGCAGTGGTCTGGAGCGGCGACGTGGCGGCGGAGTCACGGCACGAGGCACCTCGCAGGGCGGCCAGGCAGTGCGGTGCAGTGAGCGGCGGCGAACGTCGGCGCGTTTGACAGTTGTAGTGGCACGGAAAGTCGCGGCGGGCGAACGTCGCGACAGAAGAATCCGGTGGACGGGAAATGGCGGCGGCGTCTACGAAAGGCCTGGCGCGTCGGCGCCTGTGGCTCGCGGCGGCAAACCTCGCAGGGCGGCCAGGCAGAGCGGCGCAGGGAGCGGTGGCGAACGACGGCGCGTTTGACTGAGGCAGTGGCGAGGAAATTCACGGCGGGCGATCGTCGCGTCAGAAGATCGCGGCGGACGGGAAAATGGCGGCGGCGTCTACGAAAGGTCAGGCGCGGCGGCGCCTGTGGCTCGCGGTGGCAAACCTCGCAGGGCGGCCAGGCAGAGCGGTGCAGGGAGCGACGGCGAACGACGGCGCGTTTGACTGAGGTAGTGGGGAGGAAATTCGCGGCGGGCGATCGTTGCGACGGAAAATCGCTGCGGACGGGAAAATGGCGACGGCGCTGGGGCCGCTGACTAATCGTCAGCCTGGAAGGGTGGCCCGACGGCGGGCGGCTAGGCGACGCGGGCGTATCGGCGTGGGGGTTTCGCGCCTGGCTGATCCGGAGAGAACACTAGGCGAGACGGCGGATCCGTCAATGGCGTCCGGGGCGACGGCGCTAGGGGCGCTGACTAATCGTCAGCCCGGAAGGGTGGCCCGATGGCGGGCGGTTGGCGACGCGGGCGTATCGGCGTAGATCCAGACCGGACCTGCGGCGGTGGCTGGGGAGGGCTTGAAGCTGGCGACGGTCGTCGGGCGCGCTGGGCGGAAACGGCAGCGACGGCGCGGCAGAACGGCAGCGATCTGGGAACGTCTCCCTGGAAGGTCTGCCGCGATCTGGAGACTGCGGCGGCGGGCCTGACAGCGGCTTCCAAGAGCGACGGTGTCGAGGGACGGCGGTCGAGCAGTGGGCAGGGCCGGAGGGCAGCGCGACGGTAGAAGGGCCGGCGAACCCTAACCAAGATCGGCGACGGTCGTCTGGCGAGCTGGCGGCGGCAGGTCGGCGGCGGCGGAACTGCAGGACGGCGGCGGCGGGACTGCAGGACGGCGGCGACCCGGAAGCATCTCCTCTCCCCTCTTCTCCTTCCACGGAACTTCCTAGCTTGGGAAGTCCCGGGCCTCTCTCATGGGGAGGTCACATCAAAAGTATCAATCTTCATTCATCAAACATCATTAATCGAGCCTCTCTCCTCTTTCCTTTATATAGGAGAGAGAAAAGGGAGGGGTTGCCCTAGGGGCAATCCCGTAAAATCAAGGGGTTTTGGCCCAAAAATAGGCTAAAACCCCTCTAATGGGCCTAGAAACGGTCCCAAAAGTTCTAGGAAGGGCCCAAAATACGGGGAAAGCCCTCCCACCACGCACGAATAACCTCACAAAATTAAATAAAGCAAGGAACGGGAAAACTCGCCGGGAGGAGCTCATCAGGCGGTGTACTCGAAGCCGGGGTCCTGGACATCGACTCGGGTGCTCCAGCGCGGTAGTGCTCGCGCGCCGTCCGGCTCGACACGTGCTGTCGCCTGATCACGGGCATGGTCCTCCATCACTTCCCCGCTGCGTTCAGGTAATCAGACCTCTCTCCTTTGACCGTGATTAGTAGTTCGCTAAGAAGATCCATAAGTCCGACGATCTCTCACTCTTTATTTCTCTATTATAATATATTTTATAACTCTCTCTTTCTCTATCGTTCTTAACTCTTTCTTCCCTCTTCCGCTACCTCATATTATACAATATAATACTTTAACTCTTCCTGTCATACATCTTAAGATCCCTCTCTCTGCGCTTATTCATATATCTCCTCTCTTTTCTTGTTTCATATCTAAAATACTATCTTAAACTATACTCAATGATTTATAATTCATTTTCCTATTGATATCACTTCATAGGTCCTCCCCTCATATGTAGGATTTAGATACCTCTTCTAAATTATCCTACATCACCAAGTCTTCCCACGGACCCCCTTGCCGGCCCCGACCGGCCCTTTTCGTTCCTCAACTCGACAGAGTCGAGTTTTCCCAACCGCGGGAGAATGATGGAGGACCATCCATCAGCTAGCGTCTATGTAATTGGCCCACGTGGCCAATGATGGAGGACCATCCATCAGCTAGCGTCTATGTAATTG
>CM044102.1:16161057-16313010 GCA_024174645.1 Lemna minuta | reverse complement strand
AATGTCGTGGTAGAGTTCTGTGAGTCAACGCCTCCTAGAGAGGTGGTCGATGGATGTGCTTCTTGACGTCGACTTTGGTTGTGGTTTTTTGGTTAGGAAGGTAATGATAGATGTATTTCTTTTCTTGTCATAAAACCATCGTTGCATGTGGACATGTGAACCGTCGTCATTATCACCTCAATTATCTTCACGCTTTGATACTCCAGTAGACGACTGCAGTGCCGTCAAAGTCTCCTTCATCCACTACCTACCCGGAATCTTCGCCTCGTTTGCTGCCCTCATGTTCAATGGCATCAAGAAGGAAGAAATTGATTATTCGCCTTATGAAGATGGAAAGTGGAGGGTGAAGCTGTGACTATTCCTTGCTTATGTGGTCTCCTTCTTGGCGAGATTTTCTGACATTTTCTCTTTCTTCTATCTTGTCTTGTAGAACCGTTGGAGAATTTCTGCCAGTTCCTTGTCATTAGGGTGAGGTGACTGAGTGACTTCTGGAGTCCTTTGACAAGTGAGAACACACCCTCGATGAGGTGCTTTCACTGTTGATAAGGAGTTGCTGGGTGTTGACCTTGCTTATCGGCTTCCTGCGGATCTCATGGTAGGTATAGAAATTTCTTTAATTTACGAGCTTCTTCTTATGTTGAACAGTCTTCATCATCAGCAGAGATGTTTATTCTGTAGGAAATAGTTCCTGATGTGGGAGCTTCCTTCGAAGTCTTCGTGATTAGTTCATATAGATAAATTGCTTCCCGGAGGATCCTTCAATATACAACCTCAGTAGAAGGGTAATGCGTAGATTTTCTTGTAAGGTCTTGTAAGCTTTTGATGTTGATCTATCTTCATACTTGCATGGGTTTATTCATGCAAAAGGTTTTGTCTTCAAGTAGAATAAGTAGATAATGTCCTCCATATGTAGTTAATGTATAGATCTCTCTTAAAATTCTAGTTAAGGGTGGTTTTCAAAAAAAGAGGGGAATGTAATTCAAAGATGTTTTCTACTGATTTTCCTTTTGAGATCATTAATTATAACTATACAAGGTACTTATGATATGGTGGATATGGTTTGGAAAATAAGGAACCTATATCAAGGTCGAAGGTGGTTGACTTGGTTCACTCAAAGAATTCTAGGTTTGTAAAGATAAGGATTAAATCATTGACCAAGTCAATCTTTAGATCAGTATAAAATAGGAGAAGGAGGGAAGATAATTCCCTTAAGATCTACACTCTCTTTTAATTATTTAGAGAGGTCTTCTTCATCCATTTAATAAATGGATAATTTCTCAAACTCATGAGTAAGGAGGAGAATAGGTTCACTTGGAACCCTTGTGTTCATGTTTTTAAAATAATTCTCCATCAGAGTTCATCTCAAGAGCATGTTATAATTGGAGGATTGAAAGGTGCCGATCAAGCGACTCAAATCGGAACCTTTCCAATCCTAAAAAAACTCAACTATCAAGTATGGGCATCACTCATGCGCCTACATCTTGAAGGGCTTGAGCTTTGGGATGCCATCGAATCAGATAATGTGGCAAGGAAGAAAGATTGGCGAGTTATGTCAATCTTGTTTAGCATGATCTCTGATAAGGTCACGCGTGAACTTGACGTCGAGAAAATAGCCAAGCAGACATGGAACACTCTGAAAGTAAAGAGCGCAGGCGTGACACAGATTCGCAAAGCTTGGATTCAATATCTTAAGAGAGATTATGAGAATCTCAACATGGATGATGATGATCCCTTTCTCGACTATTTTGGAAAACTCTCTTGTGTGGTGAACAAGTTAAGAAGCCTTGGAGAAGTGATCACCGATGCGGAAGTTGCCACCAAGCTCCTACGTTCCGTCTCAAGTAAGTTTGATGCTATAACTACTGCGATCGAAAAATTTCAGGATCTTGAGACGATCACTCTCAAAGAAGTGATTGGTACTCTAAAAGTGCATGAAGATAAGGTCAAAACTCGCGTGGTCAAGAGAGAAGAAAAAGCTCTACTAGCCAAAGCTTTTATCAAGGAGATAAAGAAGGATTATGATTCTTCAAACAGCAGAGGCTGTGGGTGAGGACGTGGCAGAGGTCGCGGCTGAAATAACTCTCAAAACTGTGAAGAGCATGAAGATGAAAAACCTAAGGATAAATGGAAGGTTACATGCTACAATTGTCAAGGTAAAGGGCACTTTGCAACTGAATGTCGAAAGCCCAAGAAGGAAAAACCAAAAAGAACTCTCAAGAGAAAGCACATTTAGCCGAAGAAGAGAAAGAAGCAACTCTCCTTATGGCTATAGAAGCATCGAACAAAATCTTGCTACAAGGCGTCTCTCAGTGTGATCTAAGCAAAGGTATGTGGTACCTTGATATAGGCGCAAGTGGACACATCACAGGAGGCTAAGATTTGATCTAAGATCTTGACATTTCTTACAAAGGTACAGTTAGATTCGGAGATGAATTGAGGATTTCCATCGAAGGTAGAGTTAAGTGCTGGGATCTAAGGCTCGAAAAGCTCTCCAAGTCTTCGTCCAAAAGAATGATTGCAGTGGAACGTGTTGAATCAAAACATTCAACAGAGTTGAAGCACCAAGAATAGATGATCTCATCATCTATTCTAGGTGATCAGATCATCTAGTATAGAATAAAAGTCATACTTACATGGATCATTTGAAAGAGTTCTTCAACCGTTCAAGCGTCCAGCCTCTAGCGGTATCCACACAATCTCCGGATGATTGGATCTCCTCTTGAACACTCGTCACCATGAGAGGAAGAGAAGAAGGAGGAGAAGTTTCACTAGACTTGCATGGGCACCATTCTTATGGTCGTTCTCCCCCTATTTATAGACTTTAGGAATGTGAAATTTTCAAAAAAACCCTTATTATTATGTCTATATCCACCGATGTCCATTGACCTTATGTGTGTGACCCTCTAGGTCCATATATCTCACAAGTTAATGACTATAGTAACCAAATAACACTTATTGGTCTTCCTTATCAATTGACTATATCAACATATAGATTAATTGTCTAAGAATCGATTTAACCCAATCAACAGGTTGAGTGATAACATGCATTTGTAACCCAAATTCTTATCCTAATTAACTCATATTCATGCTTATTTTATGTGAATATGATGCATGTTATCATACTTTTTAGGAATTTTCTCCATTGGTACGTCATTTCACTAAAGTCAATATTTATGCATAAATTAGGGATAATTTCATGCTTAATAGATGATTAATCTTTTGTTAAGTTTAAATTAATAGAAGTAAATCTCTTTTCTTGAATAATTTTTACTTTAGTGCATGTTTTGAAGGATAATTTCAAGATGAATTTATAATTTAGAATATTTAGTGAGAAATGAATTAAGTAAATTATAATTCATCTTGATTTCTTCTTTGAAAAATATATTTTAAATGACATGATGTTAAAAAGGAAGGAATTTGTGATCGAATGGAGAAAATTTTGATTAAAAAGGAGTTCTACATTTAAAGTTATGAATTTATGAAGTTTATGCCTTTTTTCTGATTTTTATCTGATTTTAAATTGATTTTTAGATTAATTTTTCCTATTAAAATCGCGAAAAAGAGGGGGTTTATTTTATTTTATTCCACAGACCCCGCGGAGGCTGACGTGGTGCAAGCGAGCTGACGAGGCACGGAGTTGACGTGGCACGCGGGACCACTGCACGGATGCGACGTGGCACGCGGGACCACTAACACGTGGCAGGGCCGCGGTGGCCCACGCGAGGCGCAGGAGGCCCACAGGGCGCGGACACGTTGCAGGAGGCCACACATGTCCACGCGGTCCACGTTGACGCCCGTGTGGGGCGCCACGTGGCAGCAGGGGGGTCGGCAAGAGAAGGGCCCACGGGTTAGTGGTCCCTGGTAAGAAGTTTCGGGCGGTAACGCAAATGCGTTACCGTGCCCCAATATTTAACCTTACCTTTCTTCAAATTTTCTTCCGTGTGGGACTAAGTCCCACATGTTTGTTACCTTTTGCGTGCGACGTGCACGCACGGCGGGCGTCAGATTCGATCAGGACGGCGGAGATCGTGTGGACCTGAGTTCACGCGATCGTAAATGAAGCACGTGAGTTAATGTTACTTTAAGTGGCCACGATCGTAAGGCTCACTGAGCGCCACGTGGCGTCACAAGGAGCTACGATTGTCATCAACGGGATCGCGATCAAACGGCCCCAATGAAGCCGATCTCCTTCTCATTGTGGCGACACTAGGACCATCAGATCTCCATCAAAGCTGACGACTGCGATCGAAGGCTTACCTGGCAACTCGTGGGGACGGTCTGATCTTCATTGAAAGGGTGGCCGAAGAGCGTCGAGGTGATCACGGGGTGATCGTGATCAGAAGGCCAGGATGCTCCCGATCTTTCTCTCACCTTAGCGACGCATCTGGACAGTTGGATCCGCATCGCACGGACGATGATCGTGCATCAGTAGGCTTGATCAGCGATGCTCGAGACCATCACTTACCTGATCTCGATCGGACGGTGGGGAGGCTTTGTGGAAGAATTCCACGATCGCAGTGTGATGGAGCCGCCATCGTGGCACATTTGGCGATAGATCGTGGCCACAATCACCGCGGATTGATGGGCCATGCTTGCCGACGATCGTGGCCATCAACAGGCGCCCACGACCATATCAAATGGCTTTAAAATTCGGGCCAAAATTTCCTTTAAAAGCATGTATTCTCTCTTCTTATTTTCTGAACTTTTGATCAATTTGTGAAGAAATTAAGCAAATTTTGAGGAAGGTCTCAAGTTCTCGTGATCCTCTGCTTCCAAGAGTGTAGAGCCGCAGCCATTGAAGCATGATAGTCACGATTTAATCTCTTGATTTCACCAAATTTTCCCCTTGAATTCCGAACGTCCACGAGGAAGAATCCGAGCAACTTCGCTTCAATCAACGAGAATTGAGTCCCCATTCTTGCAGCAATAGGGTTAGTAGTGAGATTTGATCCATTATCAATAGGTAATTTGAGTTTTTATTAGATTTAGAAGTTTAATTTTGCAAATTAGTTCATAGCGTTCTTCATCTTCCCCAATTTTCAGTCCAAAAAATTGCTGTTTTGAAAAATAGGATATCTCTATGATTATAATTCCAAATCACTGGATTTTGCTTTCTTTAGATTTTTATTTTTATCAGCTTTCCATGGATAGCAAATTCATCGAATTCCGAGTTCATTTGGCCCTTCAATTTGACGTTTGACCGAGGACTGTTCATCTTTTATCAGAAGTCAAAGGTTGACTTTTGGGGTCAATTACTATCAATTTACAAATCAAAATTCAATCATTTTACCCTCTTTAGATTCCTCTGGTTCTTAGCTTTCCATTGACATATAAATTGCAAGATTTGGATTTCATTTGACCAGTCAATTTGAAGATTTCCTCCGAGGTGTTCATTTTATGGATTTTCTGATATTTGATTTTCAATAATTTATAGTAAATCCATTTTTTATCCAAAAATCACGAATTTTATATAAATAAATTTCATTTTCTCTATATTTTAGATATATGTAATTTTCGTAATCTTCTGACTCTGTTTGATTCTCTGATTTTGCAGAACACCTACTGTTGGTCAAAGTCAATGCTTTGACTTTAACTTTTGACTTTTATGTGTCAAACCCGAGAATTAAATTCTTAAACTTCTTATTTAGTTTATTTATATCACTTCCACTCATTATTTCTTATTTTCACTTATTTTAAACCCCTTTTAAACCTAAGTGCGACCAAGTCAACTCTTCAATTAAAGTCAACCCTGCTCTCTTTGGATCGACGTGATACTTACACATTACTTGATTTTATATCTTATCTTTGTGAGTTCGGTTTTATAAATTTTGTTTGACCTACGTTTTTGTGATTTAACGACACATGAAAACGCTACGTCATTGAGTCGCCAGCTCGGTGGGTGCCAAGCTACACCACGTACTCTAGGAGATATGGAGTATATTAGAACTCTTTCATGGAACCCTACCGTTATTGGTTACAGTATACGTATAATCCTTCATCCACACGAGACTAATGAATGACTTAGGGTATGGTTAATTTTCATACCCTAATCGATCACTCAGTTTAGTACTAATGCGAGTAGCAAATCATTGAGAACAACTTCTCTAACATTTCCACTACCTTAGCCAAGGATTTAACCGCATTTCATTCCTTGAGTCGATCTCCTCACATATTGAGGGCGGATGATCCCATCTTTACCACTCATTCACCTTCGAGGACTTCATGTCGTATCCAGTCTATGACGTTTTGGAGATCTTGTGGCTAGGGATTCGGAAGTCATAGTCAAAACACGATCATCCATCCACAAGATGTCTTTGGTGTCTCAAGTCAAAGGACCGCGTACACAACCAAGACATAAATCAACATGATTGACAGTTTGGCAAAATACCATTCAGGGATTCAGACGGATCAATTCAGTGAACTCTTTCTCCAAGGAGCACCCTCTATCTATCCTTGGTGTCTCAACACCGATGGCCACAGGATCAACCATACTCATCATATGAGTCAAATCAGATAGTGTTATTCTTTCCAAATAATTCGATGTCCTTCTCGAATATCCTACGAATAGGAATATTTAGAACATACGTTTAAAGACTAGTGATCACGGTATAATGATCTCATCATGATTCACTTGATCATTGCATATGTTCATGGACTTCATTGCAAACAGCACATAAGAATGACAATGAATAAAAGTTAATTTCAATGAATATAAACAAAAGATGAATATGTGATTGGCTTGCAGGACACATAATATGATGTAGGATATTTTAGAAAGGGATGACTATTATAATATGAATATCTACTATTATGAATTAGATATAATCCTACATATGAGGGACGATTCATGAAGTGATATCACTATGAAATGAGGTTATAAATCAGTGAGAATATAGCGTGACATAATTCAGGAATTTAAAGTTATATGATGATATTAATAGAAACGATAAGATGAATAATAATAGAAGAAAAGAGATGACAAGATAATATATGTATTTATATATTACTAATGACTAAGATTAATTCTTATTGTAGTTAATTGGTTTGGATATATGATGAAGATGAGGGGTGACGGGATGGAAAGGATGGATCGGAAAAATGGTGATGAGAGTTATAATGAAATAACAGTGATCGGATGAGAATGGAATACGGATTACGTGGGGGAAAATATTTTATATTTAAATATAGAGGATACGATGGAAGTCGGTGAAGAGAAAGTAGTATTCTAAGAGAGAAAACCAGATGAGAGAAAGCTCTAACATTGGACTTACAGAAATATAATACGAACTATCACACGATTTAAAAATTGAGGATGATACCTTATAGGAAAGTGAAGAGATTGTTCCACAATCGCTCAAATGAAGTGGATGTTCCTCGTAATGCGTCAGACGTGAAGTGGTTGAAAGAGGAGAGAAGAGGGGGAGAATAGATAGGGAGATAGAACTCAGGAGAAGGGTTGCGGGAGATTCACGGGAAGAACAATGGAGATACGTGAACATGATGAACATGAACACAGGGTAAGTAACGAGTAACCAAATTTTCATTCAAAAATATACTGCCTTCTTTAATTACAATTCTCCGTTTTATAGAATCAAGGAAAGAGGCGTTACGGTTAGAGCGTCGCTTTGTGATGGTTTTGTTTATTTTCGTGAACCATTTCACGTCCTCCGTGAATGATGAAATAGAACCGTTTCACGTCCTCAGTCGCGTCGCCGATCAGATTTTTAACTTTGAAGCTCACTCGGGGGATGTCGTTTCGCATAGTCTTTGTCCACGAACGAGCAGTTGCGCCATCCTTGGAGTGTTTAATTTAGACTCTAGAAGATTCCGCGATGACCGTCCACGTGTTCGTATCATCGTGAAGCTCTCCTTCGGGATCAGTTTTATCTAACGATATCTTGTGAGATTCTCCTTCGGTAACTGTCTCGATGTTAAGAGGTTCCAGAGGGGAATGGTTCGAAATGTTTGAAGTCAGCGGTTTCCCAAAGCTCCTGTCCTCCGCGCGTTAGTTACTAGACGGTACGTAAGACGCGGAGTTTTGATTACGAATTGACGGGTAAGTTGCATTTCATCCGTCAAAATTCATCAGGTAAGGTCTTTGTCTTTAAATTTGCTGTCGGATAGGTTGGAAATGTGGACTTCCTCTCCTTTTGTTGGTGATGAAGTTCTGGAAAGAAGGTTTCTTTGATCCCGTCTATGCTGTGGGTTTGACAGTGATGGAAGAGCTTAAACGAGTTGTCTTCCGTCCTTTAAATCTTCCATCTGATCGGTTGGCGGTGGGGAGATTCTCTTGGTGGAGGTCCTCACATGTTTGTTAATCCATAGTGGAGACCACTGGTATGCTGCTGTCCTGCATGGATTCCACAAGGCAAAGGATGTCTTTTAAACTCTTTGAAGTATTCCGATACTTCTTCTTTCGTCGGAGCTTCCAATTTATTTTGACGTCGTTTCACTTCACGGAGTCAACGCGTTGACTCGGCTTTCTGCTTTTGAAGTCGTTTTGATATGTCGCGCCTTCCGTGAAAAGATTGGAGAAATCGCGGGTCGTTGGTGCTCTACCTCTCATCGAGCAAACTTCGACAAGCTCCCACAAGAGTGATTCTGCTTGTCAGCTTCACTGCTCGAGCCTGCTACCGCAAGAGGCCAGGAGGCTCATTTTGACTACTTCTCCATCTTCTTTTCTTCTTGACCCTGCTTTGAAGTTGATGTTCTTCATGGATGTGCAAAACAATACCGTGGAAGGCTCACTTAAGGTAGGAGGTAACTCATGAGTTCCTTCAAGCTGACTTTTCTTCATATAAGCTTTATCGGGTGATGGAGCTCAGTCAATGACTTCACAGTTTTCATAAGAGCTTTGAAAATTCTTCATTGTCTTCAAGATGGCTGAGGATAAATCTTTACCTTCATCTTTAACCATAATATTCTTGCTTGAATAGGAAGTAGAACAAGTAGATAATGTACTTTCATAATAATATATCTCTTCTAAACTTTCTATTTATGGGTGGTTTTCAAGGAGTAAGGGAGTTTAACACAATGTGCTTCCTAATAATGTTTATTGAGATCATTATTTATAACTATAAAAGGTTACCTATGATATAGTGGATAGGTTTGGAAAATAGGGAACCTATATCAAGGTAGAAGGTGGTTGACTTGGTCCACTCAAGGAATTCTAGGTTTCTAAAGATAAGGATTAAATGTTTTGACTAAGTCAATCTTTAGATCAGTATAAAATAGGATGAGGGAAGATAATTCCCTTAAGATCTACACTCTCTTTCAATTATTTAGAGAGGATTTCTTCATTCACTTAATGGCTGGTGAGTTTTTCAAACGCATGAGAAAGGAGGAATATTGGTTCACTTGTAACCCTTGTGTTCATGTTTTGAAATAATTCTTCATCATAATACCCATCAGTAAGATCGTCCTAAATTCTAAAAACAATACTCACATTACTCTAAGAAATGTTCTGTATACAGTTGATAACATGCATTTATAACTTAAATTCTTATCTTATTTAACTCATGTTCATGCTTATTTTATGTGAATATAATGCATGTTATCATAATTTTTATGAATTTTCTCCATTGGTATGTTATTTTACTAATGTCAATATTTATGCATTATTTAGGGATAATTATGTGCTTTATTGATGATTAATCTTTTTCAAGGTTAAATTAATAGAAAGTAATTACTTTCCCTGATTTACGTTGACTTTAAAAGATAATTAAAAAGACTAATTCCAATAAAAGAATGATTGGATGATTAAAAGAAAGAATTCTTAATGAATGACTTAGTATTATTTTCAATCGATCCCATTTTCTTGTTTGAATTTATATTTATTGGCATAATATTAAAGATGAAGAAATTTGTGATCAAATGGAGAAAATTTAACTTTAAAAGGAGTTATATTTTCAAAGTTATTGATTTTTGAAGTTTTTAGACTTTTTCATATTTTAATTTGATTTTTGCTGATTTTATCAACTTTATTTCTTAATTAAAATCACAAAAAAAAGGGCGTTAATTTCCGCAGGACCCGCAGAGCTGACGTGGCGTGCGGGACCCGCGCGGATGCGATGTGGCACGCAAGGCCATGTGGCAGAGCCATGCGAGCCCACGTGGGGAGCCTAGGTGGCCCAAGCGAACGCAGACACATGGCACGGGCCATGCGAGTCCACGCGGACGCCCGAGGGACCACGTGGCCAGTTGAGGGGTTGACAGGTGATGGGCTCACGGGTTAGTGGGCTCTGGTTATAGTATTTGAGTGGTAATTCATTTGCTTTATGCCGCCCCGCCTTATATACTCACTCGTTATGCTATTTTCTTCCGTGTGGGACTATGTTCCAAGGAGATTTTAAATGTGCATGCGACGTGGCGGAATACGATGCGTTGGATGAGAGCGCATTAAATTAAGTGCGTCGATGCGGCGGACTCGGGGTCCATGTGATCGTCATCAGAGCACGTGCGTGAATAGACACTTAAGTGAGTGCCATCGACGACTCACATGCTGACACGTGGACGCATCAAGAGCTTCTGATCTTCATCGGACAGGCGAAATAAGCAGAAAACATGGTCGCGATGTGCAATCGTGGGGCAACATGTGGACGCATCAAGAGCTTTAGATCTTCATCGAATGGCTCTAATTTAAGGAGAATGCGGACCGTGTCGTGGGCCACGATTCCACCTGTTTTGCGCGAAAAACAAATGTATTCTCTCTTCTTCTCTTAACTTTTGATCAAATCGTGAAGCAATTATGCAATTTTTTAGGAAGATCTTGAGTTCATCATGATTCCCCTGCGTCTAGAGTCAATCGCGATCTGACTGGAGCAGAATTTTTCATGATTAATCGTCAGATTCGATCGACATCTCCCCTTGAACGCCGAATGTCCGCTAAGGAAGAAATCAAGCCGATACTCTTCAATCCGCATGCATTGAAGCCAAATCTTTCTAGCAATTGGGTTAGCAGTGAGAATCGATCATTCATCTTGTGGTAATTTGTATTGAGATTAGATTTAGGAGGTTAATTTTGTGTTTAAAGTCAATTTGTTCTTCAATTTCACCCAAATTTGGTTACAATTTTTTCTGATTTTGAAATAAGCATATCTCACCGATCTTAACTTTGAATCACTTGATTCTGGTTTCATTTGATTTCTTATTTCATCAGCTTTCCGTGGATAGCAAATTCGTGAAATTCCATGACTTTTTGATCCCTCAATTTAACGTTTGACATGCCACTATTCACTTTCAATCCGAATTTATGCATTGACTTGTGAGAACAATTACTCTTAAAATATAAATTGGAATTTGACAACTTTTGTCTCTTTGGAATCCTCTGGTTGTTAGCTTTCATTTGATATATCAATTGAAAGATTTGGATATCATTTGGTTAGTCAATTTGAAGATTTACACCGAAGCGTTCATTACGGGATTTTTCTGATCTTTGATTTTCAATAATTCATAGTAAATCCAATTCTTATTGAAAAATCACGAATTTTATATCAATAAATTCCATTTTCTCGCTTGTTTCTGAATATATAATTTCTGTAATATTTTAAGGCCTTTTTGTTATCTGATTTTCAAAAAGTCAATTGTTGGTCAAAGTCAACGCATTGACCTTGACTTTTGACATTTCTTCTAAAAATCAGTTTTCTAAAATCTCATATATTTAGATCATCTATATTGATTATATATCATTAGCACTTCTTTAGAACCGTAATTAAACCCAATTTTGACGAAGTCAACTCTGCAGCAAAAGTCAACCGTGCTCTCTGTGGATCGACCCGATACTTACACTTGATGTTATATCTCTGTCATTGTGAGTTCGGAATTATAAATTTTGTTTGACCGATGTTTGTGTGTATTAGCGACCGCATAAAACACTTTGTCAACACTGTCTTTAAAAGCTAACATATTTAGTTTCGGTAGATTGGATGAAGAAGGATACGATATCCACCCTCACAAAGGCTTTCTAACTATCCATAATGACAAAGGAATTCTCCTGACCAAGGTTTGGAGAAACGCGGGAAGACTGTACCCATTGAAGTTAGACATCGTTGAATAGTGCCTCCAAATCAGTGAAGATCGCACTTGGTTATGGCACAAGACGTATGGACATCTGAACTTAGCCTCTCTCAAGATCTTATCATCTCATAATAAGGTCAAAGGACTGCCCACAATTCTCAAAAGAGAAGAGCTTTGTTCTAGCTGTGTCACCTCCAAGCAAACAAGAAATTTGTTTCCCTCATCTGCCAACTACAAAGCTTCAAGACGACTGGAACTGACCGACTATGATCTCTGTTGACCTTTTGCTCCGGAAAGTCTCGGTGGAAGTGAGTATTTTTTCCTACTTGTAGATGATTGCACTAGGATGCTATGGGTCTCTCTATTGAATCAAAAATCATACGCATTTTAAGCTTTCAAAAGCTTCAAAGTACAGGCTGAAAAGGAAAAGGAATTGAAGATTATCTATCTTAGAATAGATAATGGTGGATAGTTTACATCCCATGAGTTCATTTTGTTTTTCAATGAACATAGGATCAAGAGACACTTTTTGACACCATACACTCCATCAACAAACCATCCCAATTTCCCAATTTCTACCCTCCGAATCTTGCCACTCCTGACGTCCTGGTAAGCGACGGCCCATTCCGCCGCGAATCTCCTCCCCCCTTCTCACGCGCATTCCTACACCCCCACATCACCCTCCCGAATTCATTCCTCGCACACCCCTCTAACCCCAAACCCCGCGCGAATTCATCTTCCTCCCCTTCTTTAAGGTTCCTCACAGCCGCATTTCCGCCTCCCCCTTCACTACCCCTATTGCTGATTCCGATTCACTGAATTCACCACAAGCAAACAGAATTTAGCCTCGCCCTACTCGAATTCCCAATTTTGTTTGTGACTGTGGTCCCATTTCCTTTTACCCGGCCCTCGGTACTTCCCTAAATTTCGCTGCACCCTTGGGAATTTGAGGCATCATCCTCACTGATCCAACCCACCGATTGCCGCTGAATGACACCCCAACCTGCCCGATCCCTCCACTATGCCTCGCCGAAATTCCCCGTCGTCGCCTCAGCAAAAGTTCAACCACACCTGCCGAGTCATTCCACGCAGCCGGATGGCGTTCCTCTCTCCCTGATTCCCCCTTCTTCCGTCCACCTTCCCGACTCCATTCTTAGACACCCCCGCAATTTACGAACTCGGAATTCCCAATCCCTCGATGCCCCAAAGCGGGAGCGAGAAGTTGCAAGTCCTCGCCCTTCGCAGAAACTACGACATCCCATCTAACGCTTCCTCTTCCACCCGCCTCTTCGGCCTTGCCTGGCGAAGCCTCTCCCGCCGCCTCACTGGGTTCAATTACCTGAGTGTTGAATCCTAATTGCCGTGCATCACGGTTGCACCCCTCCCCCCTCTCTACGGTGCTCCTCTTCCCGACGATGCCGCCTCATCATCCACTCTGAGTTGGGACACTCCCATGGGCAAGTCTGACCCTGGTCATCCAAGGACCACGTGCGTGTTGCCATCTTGCCCTCCCCACGCCCAGCCACGCACGCGCTCGGCAGGCTCGTGCCCATTGCTTACCTCCATACCTGGCCTAGATCAAGCTCGAGCTCCTCTATCCCTGATCGTGTCGCACACATAATCACCTCCCAATCATCGCGCTCCTCAGGCTGAGTCTTTCTGCCCGCGCCCTGCTGCCCGGTTGCCTTGACCATCCTCGGCATCTTCGTGACTCGCCGTCCACCCCCCTCGACATCACTCAATCCGGCCTCATTTCTGCTGAACACTCGTGCCGCGTATGACGACAATCCCCCATGCCACGACCCACTGGGCACCCCGCCTCGTAGGTTAGCTTCAGCCCCTCCTTTTGAAGTTTAATTACTTTTCAAAGCGTTTCCTTTACTCGTCTCCACCGCCGTCGGACGACGTAGGTAGGGTAGAGCAAATATAGGTTTGAGAACTTTCATGCGTCTGTCAGGTCTGGCTCTGAGCATGAGATGCACCTTCGGCTACTCCACGACGAGCCCCTTCGTTGAACATCTTAAGGTATTTGGTTGCATAGTCTTTGCAAAAACTCTTGGTAAAAGTCTCAAAAATTGGATGATCGAAGCATACCAATGATTGTAATAGGCTATGAGAAAGGATGAAAAGGGTATAGAACCTTTAATCTTTTTTCTCAATCGATTCACATCACTAGAGATGCAATATTCCTAGAAGATAAAAGCTGGAATTGGGAAGATTTCAATAAAAACTCACCTGCAGGTATGCTTATCTCTGAGTACTCCTTCTATGTCCACTTGGATTCCAACAACTCAAAACTGCCCTCTGTGAGATTCTCAGAAGACTCAAACATAGAGAATTTAGGAAATTCCTCTGTATGTCCTCTGAGCTTTTCATCCTCAAAAGGCTCTCAACCGATCAAATTCAAAGGTATTTCTGAGCTTTATTGAGAGACGCAACCAATGTTTGAGGAAGAAGCATGTCATCTTTTTGAAGAAGAACCAGGAAATGTTCTTGAAGCCTTGAAAGAAAAAATCTGGAAAGCAGCCATGGATGAAGAAATAAATCAAATTGAGAAGAATAATACGTGGTCTCTTGTATTACCACCTGTATCATGCACGCCAATTGGCTTGAAATGGGTCTTTAAAATTAAAAAAAGACTCATCGAGACAACTCACCAAGCATAAAGCCCGATTAGTTGTGAAGGGGTATGCTCAAAGGTATGGAATTGATTTTACTGATGTGTTTGCTCTTGTGGCTAGGTTGGAGACAATCAGAGTTCTCCTAGCTCTTGCAGCATTTTATGGATGGGAAGTCCATCATCTTAATGTAAAGTCAGCCTTCCTAAACGGTGAAATCATGGAGGAAATCTATAATAAGCAACCAAAGGAATATGAAATCCGTGGAAAATAGCATCATAATTACAAGCCAAGGAAAGCCTTGTACGGATTAAAACAAGCTCCTCTAGCTTGGTATTCAAAGCTTGACAAGAGCCTAGTGGATTTGAGCCTAATCATAAGCAATCACGAACCACCAGTTTACTATAATCCAAGCAATCTCTTCAAGTTATACATAGGTGTCTATGTTGACGATTTTGCTTGTTGCAGGTAATTCCAAATAGAGGATTTTTGAATTCAAGGATAAAATGAAATACTTGTTTGATATGTCTGATCTCGGCCTTCTAAAGTCCTATTTAGGCATTCAAGTAAATCAGCTTGAAGAGGAGATCAGACTCGCACAAAGTTCATATGCCTTGAAGATCCTTTCCGACTTCAATTTACTTGAATGCAATTCCTCTCAAAACACCACTCGAAGTGAGAGCAGTGCTCAATCAAGACGACTTCAACAATCTCGTGGATTCAACTACCTACAGAAGCTTGATGGGATCTAACAAAGCGTTTTATGCGGTCGTTAAAACACACAAACGTCAGTCAAACAAAATTTATAATTCTAAACTCACAATGACAAAGATGTAAAATCAAGTAAAGTGCAAGTATCGGGTCAATCCACAGAGAACAAGGTTGACTTTTATTGCAGAGTCGACTGGGTCAAACTTAGGTTCAATTAAGGTGTTAAAGAAGTGATAATGATATATAATCAATAGAGATAATCTAAATATATGAGATAAGGTATTTTACGATTTTAGACTTCTGGTTTGACAAAGAAGTATCAACACTCGAGGTCAAAGCGTTGACTTTGACTAATAGTTGATTTTTTGAAAATCAGGGAAAAAAATAGCTTAAAATACTAAGAATATTATATATTAAAAAACTAGAGAGAAAATAGAATTTATTAATATAAAATTCAGGATTTTTCTATGAGAATTAGATTGATTATGAATTATTGAAAATCAAAGATCAGAAAACATCCTCGAAATGAACACTTCGTGATAAATCTTCAAATTGACTAACCAAATGACATCCAAATCTTGCAATTGATATATCAATAGAAAGCTAACAACCAGAGGATTCTAAAGATACCAAAATTATCAAAATTCCAATTTGTATTTTAACAGTATTTATCCCGCAAGTCAATGGCCAAATTCACATTGAAAATGAATAGTGGTTGGTCAAACGTTAAATTGAGGGGTCAAATGGTCTTGCAAAATTCACGAATTTTGCTATCCACGTTGATGAAAAAATAGGAATCCAATGAAACTGGAATCAAGTGATTCGAAGTTAAGATCAAAGAGATATCCTATTTTACAAATCAGCAAAAAAATTTGAATCAAAATTGGGTGAAATTGAAGAACAAAAGCGACTTAAAATGCAAAATTATGTAAATCTAATCCAAATACAAATTACCGTCAGATGATTGCTCAAACCTCACTTCTAACCCGATTGCCACGGAGATGGGGCTTCAATTCACACGGACATGAAGTGAATTTGTGCGGTTTCTTTCTCAGCGGACGTTCGGCGTTGAAGGGGAAAATTTGATAAAATCCGATGATTAATCATGATGAATGCTGCCTAAATCAGATCGCGATCAAGTCTAAACGCAAGGGGAATCATGATGAACTCAAGATCTTCCTTCAAATTTCCTTAATTGCTTCACGGAATCGATCAAAAGTTAAGTTTAAAAGGGAAGAACATAAGAATTTATAAGGAGACTCCGCACGAAAAATGTGGACCGTTCGATCTTAAGAGGATCAGATGGACGTCCACGATCGCACCCGCAAGATGAGGCATGATCCCACGACGCAAGCCCATGTTTTCCCTTTCATTTTCGCCCGTCCGATCATGATCGGAGCGTCTCTGATTCGTCCACGTCGCGCGCCAATCGTAACTACTATGCCACGTCGCAGCGTCCACGATTTCATTGAATTCAAATCGGCCGTTCTTAGATTGGACCATCGCAATGCATCCACACGTCCACCCACGATGCAGCGAAATCTTGATGAATCGCATCCGTCTGATGACACCACGTGGTGCAAGGTGAGTCGTTGATCGCTTCACTTAAATGTCGTTTTAACGTACGTGTTGTGATTGATGATCGTGTGGACTACGAGTCCATCGTATTGATGCAATTGGATTGATGCCTGTGTATCCAACATCCGCGGTGCTGCCACATGTCTTGCAAAAGGTAAGACTCTGCAGGACCATAGTCTCGCACGGAGGAAATGTGAGGAAACTTGCGTATAAAATGTGGGGCGGAATAGCGCCCTTGCGTTACCGCCCCAATGTACTCACCAGGGCCTACTAACTCGTGGGCCCTTCAGCTACCAACCCCCCTACCACGTGGCACCACCCGGGCATCCGCGTAGAACCGCCTGGCCCCTACCACGCGTCAGCGCCACCTGTGCACCATCTGCGTGTCGCATGGGCTCGCGTAGCTTTGCTATGTGGCCTTGTGTGCCGCGTCGCATCCGCACGGGTCCCGCCCGCCACATTAGCTCTGTGCACCACGTATCCTTCGCGGGTTCTACAGAAAATAAACCCCTTTTTGCATTTTTAAAAATCGATAAAAATCAAATTAAAAATCTATAAAATTCCAGAAAAATCTAATAAATTCAAAAATTCATAACTTAAAAATACATTTCCTTCTAAACTTAAATTTTCTCCATTGGATCACAAATTTCTTTCTTTTTAATATCATGCCATTAAAATATAATTGTAAACAAGAATGTAAGATGGATTAAAAATAACACTAAGGCATTCATTAAGATTTCTCTCTTTTAATCATCCAATCATTCTTTTCTTAGAATTATTCCTTTAAATCATCTACTAAAGTCAAAATAAGGTAATTAATTTCTATTTAGTTAATCTTATAAAAGATTAAACATTTATAAGGCACATAACTAACCCTAAATTATGCATAAACATGAACTTTAGTAGAATGGCATACCAATGGAGAAAATTCATAAAATTATGATAACATGCATCATATTCACAAAAAATAAGCATGAATATGAGTTAAATAAGATAAGAATTTTAGTTATAAATGCATGTTATCACACCCCCAACTTAAATCATTGATAGTCCCTTAGCAATGGAAAGATAAATAATGTGTAATAGGACTAACAAGTTTTAGAAAACCATGGGTTAAGCATTGATAGAATCTGAAATGAATGTTCTACATTAAATGATGTCAAGAAGAAAGTAATGTACTAGAAACTTATGGTCACGGCATTCCTTCGGCAAACACTTTAGTCCACCAAATGAACTAAGAATCCTCTTGCTCTACATATAAGAATATAAATAACTCAAGAAAAATTCATCATACCAAATCAATTGTCGATTCCTCCTTGAACTATGGACATGAAGGATAGAGGCACAAGAAGTAGAAACAAGCATCATCCTTTACATACATAATGGTTATAAAATAGAATCCGCTAAAACACATGGGAGGTAGCTTACCATTCTAATTCTATTTTTTTCTTTCTCTTTCTTTCGTCCTAATTCTACTCTTTTTTCTTTTTCTTTCTTTTCTCCTAATTCTACATTTCTATTTATTCATCCTAATTCTACTTGCTGCAAGCTTTTTGAAGAAAGAGATTAGATAATTCAGAATTTGAAATTTATAAGGCTTTTCATGCAACTTATTGAAAACTACATTACTCATTTCATGGTGCTCATCCTACCCATGTGTCGTCCTTAGTAGACATGCAGCTTATTCTGATGTAGGATATTTTAGAAATAATAATATTCCTACAAATTAGGGAGGACCTATGAAGTGATATCAGTGAGAATATTTGTTTAATTATGAGAGAATATTTATAGAGAATGTTTATATATTAGAAATAGATGATAGGAGAATAGAGAAGATAAAATATATATTATAAGGGAGGAAATGATTGGTGTTAGAGAATACATAATATATCTAATCGGTAATTAATTAGCGATATCAGAGATGATAATATGGATGTTATATTGAAGATGAGATTGATGGGGTGGATATTAATATAGGATGGATACGGGATAACGGATGTGTGTTGATGATGACGAGTAAAGAGAATGGCCATAGAGGTATATAAAGAGTATGGGAGGATTAAGAGGATAGAGGAAATAAATAAAATATAGATTCGAGCAGTTATAGGTAAGCGATAATAGGGATAAAATGCGCAGAGGGAATGGTTGTGTAATTCTCGGAAGGGCACTGATACGCGACAGAAAACCGTGAAGGTTTAGAGGTCAACGTTTGGACTTATAGATGATCTTACGAGAACTATTAAACACAGAAGGAGCGAGGATGTTACCTGCAGGAGTCGGAAAGTTAAAGCTTTGGATTTGCCAATTGATCCAGGATATCCATCGTTTGCGCTGACGCGAAATGGTGAAAGACAACAGAGCGGGAGGGAGAAAGGGAAAGGAAGGTAGAAGATCGGAATGAAGAAGATGTGGGAGAGATTGATGGAGACACAAGAACATGATGAACACATAGGTAAAACAAACCCAAAGGGTAACCAATTTTATCAATAAACACATTCTTTGTTTTCTTACAATTTTTCATTTTATAGTAGTGGAGGGAGAAAGGATTGGATGATATGACGCGTCGCGGTGTTTCGCCCGCGCTTGGACCGTTACGCCAGTTTTTTCGATAAGTTGAAGACTCTGTGAGAGTCATTAGATGGATTCTAAACCTATGTTGATGAGGACGGTCGTAAGATCTTCTCAATGTGTAAGTACAATCGTCGCAATGAACTTTGTCATTGAAGTGTTTTGTCTACGTGGGACGGTTGACCAGGCCACGTGAAGTTTTGTAGTTTCCCGAATTTCTTTATTCCCACGCGTAGGGCGTTGTCGTTGAGCACGATCTCAGACGATATCGAAATCTCGCCAAAACGCATAGAATTGAGCCCTTGTTTGATGTTCTTCATAAAGTCGATGCCGGATTGGTGGGGAAACTCGATGGAATCATTGGCAAAGACGTCTTCTCTGAGGATTGAACTCCCAAACGTTGAACTACCAGATGCAAGGACAATGAGAAGAAAATAGCTCCCGATGTTATTCCATCATCGGGCTTATTGGATGACGGCGGCGATATGGAGAGATTCCGCATCCGCATGATGGTGTTGCGATGACGTAAATAGTGTACTGATAATAATTATTTGTTGACGTCGGATGGTTCTGCTAACGGAGTGACGATAAGCCAAAGTTGGGCGTGAGATGCTTCCACTCTCTTCGATCGTTGGCTGGGAAACTTTCAATCTCCCGATTCTTGTGGCACTACGACCAAGTCTCCATAACCTCTAGAAGCCGTGAAGATAGTCCTTGATGCAGCGAAGTTCGTGGAAGATGGTGACAGTTGAAAGGCTATTACTGGATAGATATCAGGCTGATTTTATGATCAGCCTTGAAGACCTTGCTGAAATTGGAGTTAGATTTTCTCACTGAATTCTCCTTTGTGCTTATGATTGACGATGACTGAATATGGAGCCCCCTTCGCTTCGGAGTCTTCAATTCTCGTGAGATGTTCTTGCTAGGAAACCATTGTCTTGATATTTTACCTTCATAGAGCTTGATCAACGTATGGTTTGTGGTAGTATTCCATCATGTTCTTTGTGGTTGGCTGTAAGTAACTGTTGTGCACTCATAACGGCTGACAGATGAGATGTGGGACCTCATTACTCTTGGATAATTAGGAGGAAGACCTTTGATGACTGATTTCTTTATTGGCAGATCCTTCATGTTAAGTTTCATCAAGTAGATGCATGGTGTACTCTTGCAAAGGGTTTTGTCTTGGGTAGAGTGAGAAGATAATTCCTTCCATAAGTAATTGATCTCTCCTATGATTCTAACTGGAGGTGGTATTCAAAGAAAGAAAGAAATGGAATAACAAAGATATTCCTATTTTCTTTTCTTTTGAGATCATTTATTCACACAAGGTACCTATGATATAGTGGATGTGGTTTGGAAGATTAGGAACCTATATCAAAGGAAAAGGGGTGGTTGAATTGGTCCACTCAAGGAATTCTAGGTTTCTAAAGATAAGGATTAAATGCTTTCACCAAGTGAATCTTTAGATCAGTATAAAATAGGATGAGGGAAGATAATTCCCTTAAGAGCTACACTCTCTTTAATTATTTAGAGAGGTTTTCTTCATCCATTTAATGAATTGATAATTTTTCAAATTGGTGGATAAAGAGTAGGAGGAGGAGGAGGATAGGTTCACTTAGAACCTTTGTGTTCATGTTTTGAAATAATTCTCCATCATATTCCCCCAAAGAGGTTTTGGTATCTCTATGTCAATAATAGTAGTCCCAGTAAAGGATGATACAAGCTACGACTTGTTATGGAAAGTGGAAGGATGTGGGTGCAAGCAGTCATTAACTCAATATTTAGAAAGAAGAATGAGTGGACGAGAAGTATAGAAAGTTTTGAAAAATCATACTATGAGCTTGAGTAGATTATTAGTTTGGACTTTATGGTTCCCCAAAGGAATACCTAGATCCATAATTTCATCGGCTCTACCACCTCCTCAACATAACACTTAAGGTTGCTCTTCGCACGACTTTCTAAACAAGTGAAGGTGTTAATGTACTCTATGCTTTAATATTTCATGGGGTTTTAGAAAAATCATGTTGCTGTTCACATGTTTTAAAAATAAGATCATGCATAGAATACTAAATGAAGAAATGCAAGAATTTTAAAATTTTAAGTTTTCTTGAGAACTCCCCCCCATGCTCATTCCTTTTATTGTCCTCAATAAAAAATCAGCATGCTCATGGAAAAGTAATGACAATCATTATGCATGGCATGCAACACTAGTAAAAAGGAAAAGAGACATAGGGGTTAAAAGAAAAACTTAGCGGGAATTTGCATTGATTGCATTCTTCTCTTCATTTGTGGAGTTGTTTTGGGGCTGAATTTCCTTCTTTAGATGTTCTCTTCCCCTTAGCACCTACTGAACTTATAGAAAAACAACAGAAAACATCAAAGTAAACAACAAATATAAAAGTAAAAATAAATCCAAAAACAAGAACAAAAGTAGAAATTAAAGACAAGAATGAGTTGCCTCCCAACAAGCGCTAAGTTTTCCATCTTTAGCTAGACTCAACTCACTCTAGCGACTAATTAGTGGCTGATATCTCAAGAGGTTGCAGCTCTTCACTATGGGGAGGTGGGGTTCTTTCTTCACCAATATATGGTTTCAACCTATGTCCATTTACCTTGAAGGAATTTTTGGTCTTGGGATCTATAATCAAGACCGATCCATTGTCAAACACTTCAAGGACCTCATATGGACCATCCCACCTAGAGTGCAACTTCCCTGGAAAGAGTTTAAGACGAGAATTATAAAGCCATACCTTGTCATGAACATGAAAAGTCTTCCTATTAATATGCTTGTCATGAAAGGCTTTATTTTTCGCCTTATAAATCTTGGCATTTTGATACGACTCATTCCGTAATTCTTGGAGCTCTTGAATTTGTAGAAGTCTTTCTTTTTCAGCTTGATCAAGAGATAGATTGAGCTTTTTAATGGACCAATATGCTCTATGCTCTAACTCGACGGGGAGGTGGCAAGGTTTGACATAAATGAGCCTAAAAGGAGACATCACGATGGGTGTCTTGAATGCAGTGTGGTAGGCCCATAGAGCATCGGGTAGCTTCGCAACCCAATCTCTTCCATCCGTGTGAATGATCTTCTTCAAGATGTTCTTAAATTCTCTATTGCTGACTTCTACTTAGCCATTTGCTTGGGGGTGATTGATAACATGCTATTTATGCATGTAATTACATAGTTATTAATGCAAATAAATGCATTAATCATTATAAATGTATGCATGTTATCATCTTTTTAGCATATTTCTATCATTTGGTGTAAATTCATGTTATGATCATAAAATACACTAATTATGGATTATTATGCATATTAAACATTGAAATCTTTAATTCTAATTATGTGTATGATTATAATCATTTTTTAAGAGTGAAAATATAAGAGAAAATACTTTTGTTAACATTTATGTATTTGTATGAATTTATTTTATATAATACATAAAAGTATAAAATTAATATAAATTAATTCTCTTACTATTTTAATAATTTGACTTTTTATAATGATAGATTATTCAATTCTGAATCCAACAAAACAAATTTGAACTAATTTGGAGTTGTATTTTGAAAGTTATGATTTTTGCAAATTTATAGAATTTTTCTGGAATTTTTCTGAATTTAATTAGATTTTTAATTCGATTTTTATATTTAAATTAATAAAAAAAAAAGGAAAAAGGGGGAGCTTACCAGCGCGTGGACCGCCCACGTGGCGGCGGTGACGTGGCGCCTACACGCGTCATTTCATACATTATTTATATATACATATTTCATATAGTTTAGGGGTCCCCCGAGTAAGGGGACGAATTATTACTCTCACTTATCCGCTCTATCTTATATAGATATCATTTTCTTCTATTTTCTCCAAGTGAGACTAAAGTCCCTTTGTTTAATTTGATTTCAGGCCATGTGGAACGTCGTGGAGCGTTGGCTCGTCCGCGCGTTGATCGAGCGGCGTCGATCGCGTGGACACGAGGTCCACGCGATCAGATAATCAGGCACGTGCGCTAATGTTCACTTAAGTGAACGCATCGGAGCCGTTGATCGTATCTGATTTCCGATTAAATCGTAACCGTCGGATGGATATCCAACGAATCAAATGAAGCGACGATCCAGTTGAAAAGACATCAAATCGCGATCGTTCATCGCGATGATCAACGACAGATCGGACGGTCCAAATCAGTTTCGGTGTTTATAAAACCGGTTCTTCGCGCGAAACGACATGTTCGCGTTCAATCCTAAAATACTCCTTGTATACTCCATTAAATCGCGTGCCGTTTGTTTCCTTGTGTTCGTAAGTGATTTCCGCTTCCAATGAGCACTTGAAATCAAATTTTTATCGAGAGAGAAGGAAGAATTTGCATCTTGAACTCCATCTTCGTCTTCGAAAATTTCGGAATGAATAGCCTTGCATCCGGCGATTAATTGGATCATTTCGAAGGCTACTTTGGGTTAGGTTGGGTGAATTCTTCATAATCTTTCATCATTTAGCATTAATTTTAGTTTTAGAATCATAGATTTAGTTTAATTTAGATTTAATTTCGGTTTTAAATCGTTTTTCGAAACGAAATTATCTCCTATCTTCAAACTTCGATTTCTCTTCGAATTCTTATCCAAATCACCTGATTTGTGATTCCGTGGATTCGATTTTGAGTTATCTTTCTTAAAATATCAAAACGCCCAATTTCTAACCTCGATTCATTGTCCGATTTGACCAAATTTTGAAGATATCTCTCAAATTTCCCTAATTCTCCGTGGATTCGACCCTTAATTACCATTATACTAATTAATTACTTTGATTAATCTTAAATTGGTAATATTAGGACTTTATTTTGACACTAAGTCGTGTGCATTCAACGACCATACGATTTAGTCTCGTCAGTGATACGGGGTCGTGACGTGATGGTGAACTCCATATTTCTTAAGTAAACTCCTGAAATGAGAGTTAGTAAAATGAGATCCACCATCACTAATAATAGTTCTAGGACAACGGAATCGAGAAAAGATATTGCTAAAAATAAACTTATGAACCACTCGATGATCGTTTGTCCTCATCGGTATCACCTCGACAAATTTGGACACATAGTCCACCGCTACATGAATGTACTCTTTCCCCTCCGACGGTGGAAATGGTCCCATGAAATCAATCCCCCAAAGATAAAAAATTTCTACCTCAAGGATGGTTTGCAAGGGTGACGAGACTAAATGGTATGGTCGTTGATTTCACACAATTTAGTGTCAAAACAAAGTCCTAAACTTACCAATTTATGATTAATCAATCTAATTAATTAGTATAATGGTAATTAAGGGTTGAATCCATAGAGAATTAGGGAAATTTGAGATATATCTTTGAAATTCGGTCGAATCGGACGACAAATTGAGATTTGAAATTGGGCATTTTACTATTTTAAGAAAGATAACTCAATTGTGAATCCACAGAATCAAAAATCAGGTGATTTAGATTAGAATTCGTTGAATAATCAAAGTTTGAAGTTAGGCGAAGATTCGTATCGCGAGTTTGATTAAAAACAGAAATTAAACTAAAATTAAACTTAATCTACGATTCAAAATACAAAATTAACACTAAATAATGAAAGATTAAGATGAAAACATGCTACCTAATCCAAATTAGCCTTTGAAATGACCCAATTAATCGCCAGATGCATGGCTTTTCATTCCAAGTTTCCGAAGATGAAAATTGAAGTTCAAGATGTGAATTCTCCTCTCTCTTTCAATCAAACTTTGATTTCAAGTAATCCTTGGACGCAGAAATGAGTCAAGAACACTCAGAATCAAACGACACATGAAATGAAAAAGTAAAGAAGTCGAATTTGACGAAAATCCACGGGCCAGTTCTTCCGTCGCGAAGAACTGCATTTAAAAGAACGAATTTGAGGTGTGACCGCCGGATGAAGAGATTCATCGCGACCAACGGTTGCGATTAGACAACGTTTCGTGAATCGTCGCCTTTGATTGATGATCATCGGATCATTGGTGAACGGTTGAGATGCGATCTCATCGCATGAAGAAGAAGATGCATTGATTTGATCGTCCATCGGATCTTGATTGGGCGATCGTGATTAAATTGGAGATCCGTTGGATGATTGAATGTGGACCGTTATAACTCGCGCGATCGATGGTCACGATCAACTCACTTAAGTGAGTTATTGACCACGTGCACTGATCGGTGATCAGTGGGCCGTGCGTCCACCGCATCTACGCCACGTATTCCACGTGATCTTCATCCGACGCACGGAATGCTGCCACGCGTCCTGCAATCAAGCAAAAAGAAAAGAATAGTCCCACACTGAGGAAATTAATGGAATCAGTCAGGTATATAAGATGAGTCAGTTTTATAGGTTAGTGATGTCCTCTATAGGCGGCTTATATGTACGATAATATAATATACATGTACACGTCATCATTGTGCCACGTAGGCACTCGCGCCGGTCCACGCGGCCCCGAGCGCCATGTCACATCCACGCGGGCTCACGCGATAAATGCACCCATTTTTTTGAATTTTTAAATTATTTTAAATCATTTAAAAATCGAAATAAATTCTAAATAAATTCAGAAAAATTCTAGAAAAATCTATAAAATTGTAAAAATCATAACTTTCAAAATACAACTCCAAATTAATTCAAATTTGTTTTGTTGGATCAGAAATTGAATAATCTATGATTATAAAAATTTAAATTAGTAAAATAATAAGAGAATAAATTTTAATTAATTTAATACATTTATGTATCCTATAAAATAAATTTATAAAAATACATAAATGTTAATAAAGATCTTTTCTCTTATATTTTCATTCTTAAAACATTATTATGATCTTAAATATAATTGGGATTAAAGATTATAATATTTAATTAGGTATAATAATCCATAAATTAGTGTATTTTTAGATCATAACATGAAATAATACAAAATGATAACATGCATATAATTAGAATGATTAATGCCTTTAATTGCATTAATAATCATGTCAATTAATGTAAAAATAGCATGTTATCAAAGGGCATTTCATCTCGCTTTGAGATGTTCAATGCGGATTGGCACTTTAGACATTCCTTGCCATACTTGATCGCATCCTTGAATAGAGTTGGCCAATAGAATCCACTTTGTAGAAACTTCGCTCTAGTCTTTCTCGATGCAAAATGGCCTCCACATAAAGATGAGTGACACATCAATCGAATATGCTCTTGCTCCTCCGGAACGCATCGCCGAATAATCTGATCAGGCCCTACATGGAATAATTGGGGTTCTTCCCAAAAATAATATCGAATATCGTAGGAAAATTTTCTCTTTTAATGCGTGTTCCAATACTGGGGACAGATTTTGTGACTAAGTAATAAACAATAAGTGTAAACCAAGGTACCTTAGTCACAACAGCGAGAAGCTGCTCATCGGGGAATGTGTCACAAATCTGACTTGAAGATGTGGTATGAAGTCAAGAAAGATGATCAACCACTAAGTTCTCACTTCCCTTCTTGTCTTTGATCTCCAAATTGAATTCGTGAAGAAGGAGAAGTGATGGAGAATTATTTCGAAATATGAACACAAGGGTTCTAAGTGAACCTATCCTCCTCCTCCTCCTCCTCCTTAGTCACCAACTTGAAAAATTATCCATTCATTAATGGATGAAGAAAACCTCTCTAAATAATTAAAGAGAGTGTAGATCTTAAGGGAATTATTTTCCCTCATCCTATTTTATACTGATCGAAAGATTGACTTGGTCAAAGCATTTAATCCTTATCTTTAGAAACCTAGAATTCCTTGAGTGGACCAAGTCAACCACCCCTTTTCCTTTGATATAGGTTCCCTATTTTCCAAACCTTACCCACCATATCATAGGTACTTTATATCATTTTAATTGATGATCTCAAAAAGAAAATCAGTAGGAAACCTCTATGAATGACATCCCTTATTTTCTTTGAAACCACCTCTAGTTAGAATCATAGGAGAGATCAATCACTCATTGAAGAAACTATCTTCCTAACCTAGTCAAGACAAGACATTGACATGAGTAAACCATGCAATCACAAGCTTATAATCAACATGAAGAATCTGCCATAACGAAGACAGCCATTAAGAGAACAAAGAGAAAATTTAGAATCAATTATGACAAGCATGAAAGAAGATTCCAGCAAAGAAAATTACCTCCCTTCTAACAAGGCCCTCATGGCTGATGAGGAAGAGGAAATCTAATTTTCTATCTACTGGTGAACACCCCTTTTAAATCACTGCCACCTTCTACAAAGATATATTACTAAATTTCGTTGGAAACCAAGCTTGTATGAAGAGCAAAAGAATCGCTCTTAAAAGACCAGTCAAGATAAAATGAGAAGGCTCCCGCTCCACTGAGAATTGCAGTCACGACAACAAATCCGCACCTTCCCTTCTTCTCCGCGAGCCACACTATCGCCAAGTCATCCAACAACCTCAACAAACTCGCCTTGCTCGCATTGATTTACTTCCCTTATTTTCCACGTCGCCAGCCGACCAAGCGGAGAATGAAAAGTCAGCATCTCGACCACTATGGAATCACAATATGACCATCTGCTATCGGTCTCTCGTCGCCTCAACCAAGTGACTCTTAAAGGCACGTAGCCCGGTCAACCCTCACCCACTATCCTTACGCAACAGCGACGATTCTCTCCTTCAACTATTTTCAAATGGACGCCCACCCAATAAGACGACAACAGAACATCATTGGGAGATATTTTCATCTCATCCTCCCTCCGAGTGAAAGTCAAACAACTGCCCTGGTAAAGACTGCAGGAACAACGCCGAACCTAGTGGACAACTCCAACAAATCTATGTCTCATTACCGCCGTTTGTATGATCGCAAGTTCATTTGGCGGCCACGTTGATTCCCGTTATTTCATGCGCGCTATCTCTGATCAAATCGCTTACCCCGTCTACTCTTGCGTACTACCTGTCTGCTCGCCGTCAACTAAACAAACTGAAGACTTCAGAAAATAAGAAAGCAAGTCAACTATGTAAAAGTAAACGACAACATTACATTTTGGTTACGCCTAAAGCACGGATGCGCAACGGAAATCTATCTGGGAAGAATCCGGATTCATCCGATTCCATGTGTATTCCCGTTGCGATCTACGCAACCGTGATACGCAGAAGTTATGATGACGCGTCGTCTATTCTCACTCCTCGTCTCCATCTTCTATAAGAAAGAATTGTAAGAGACTGAAGGGTAGCTTTTTATTGAATGAAAATTGGTTCCGTTTTACCTTGTGTTCGTCGTCCGTCCACGTATCTCCTCCACCCCCCCCCCCCCCCTCCGCATCTTCATTTTCGAGATTCTACCTCCCTTTCATTTCTCCCCCATTTCTGTCATCTTTCAATACTTCAAATCCGAAGCATCTCGAGGCTATCCGATGTTAGCAGGAGTAATCCAAGGCATCTATTCTCGTCTTCTTCAGGTAAATCATCCTCCTCCCTTTTCGTGATGATAGTTCATCCATATACTATCTTAAGTCCAACCTTAAGCCACCATTTCTCTATCTATTTTCTTCGCTTTTCCACCGATTCCGACTCTTCTTCTATATTAAAATATATTTAATTTATCCTACGTATTCCTTAAATCTACAGCCCCGTCTTTTCCCGTCTTCTCTATTCTTAACCTCATCATTTCCGTATTCTTTATATCACCCGACCTACTATAATCTTGTATATATATATATATATATTTATCTTCTCACCGTTTTCTCTCCTATCTGCTATCCGCCTCATCTTCCTCACCCAAAAACCATCCCATCCATCTTCTCTTCATATTCTCTCTCTTGTTTACCTCTTCTATCGTCTATATTACACATTATCTCCACTATTGTCACCATCTAAATTAATTATTATATAATCTCCACTCTCTAATTCTTTATTTAGTAATCTTTGTCCTAACTTCCTTAATATCTATTTATATTCTCTATTTCCTAATGCATTATCATCTTTTATATTTCTCTTATTTCCTCATTATCGTTCTACCATATCTCATCTGATTTTCTACTTAGTTCCTTCACTGATATCACTTGATAGATCCTCCCTCATATTGTAGGATTTAGATATCTCTTCTAAACTATCCTACATCAAGAACCCATCGAATTAGTCGCGGTTTAGCCTCTTTCTTGTACAGCAAGTACTTCAATGCGGCATGATCCGTGTACACAATGATCTTGTTGCCCAAGACATACGACCTAAACTTCTTGATGTAGGATATTTCACAATAAGGATATGTATGAAAGTGAGAATGTGAATGTGAATATCTACTTTATTATTCCTAAAATATTCCTACAATGAGGGAGGACCTATGAATGATATCACTATGAAGATTAGTACTTAAAGAATATATGTTAAGTGAGATTATAAGAAAATATTTAGGATAGATATTATGATGAATAAGATATAGGTGAATTAATGAAGGTTGGGAATAATGTATTTGAAGTGAATAAGATAATCAAGAAGGGAATAAGTAAGGTTTATTCTACGATATAATTTATGAGAAGAGAAAGGAGGATAGTAAGGGATTTATTTAGAATGGAATAATGATGGTGATAGAGAGAAGAGAGAAGGAGGAGGAATGAAATGGATAATCAGGAGAATGGCGGTATATACTACTATTCTACAACAGGGAAGAAGCGTATGAGTTAGAATAAGATGACGAAGGGTAGAGTATTGACTAGACTTTCTGAGATGTAAAATTCTGGATAAGAGATATACGTGATATAGAGATAATAGAAGATGCAGAATAACCTGAAGAGAGAAGAGAGAGATCGTGATGAGAGAACGGTGGATAGGATAGGACGGAAATAGACTAAAGCTATGAATAGATGAGAGGAGGAAATAGATAATAGGTGAGAGAAACAACGTGTTGGACTTATGATTTTGGAAACGAACTATCAACACGGGAAGAGGAGAGGATGATTTACCTGAAGAAGACGAGAAATGATGCCGTTGAACTACTCCCTCTGACATCGGATAGCCTCGAGATGCTTCAGATTCGAAATGGTGAAAGCGGACAGAAAGGAGATAGAAAGGGAAAGGGAGGTAGAACTCAGAGAGGGGGATTACTGGAGAGGCACAAGAACACACGAACACAGGGGTAAAAGTACCCATGATAACCAAACTTTTCAATCAAAAAAACTGTGTTTTTTGTTCACAATTTCTTGTTTTATAGAAGGAGAGAATTTGATGGAGAATTATTTTGAAACATGAACACAAGGGTTCTAAGTGAACCTATCCTCCCCCTCCTCCACCTCCTTCTTATCCACCAACTTGAGAAATTATCTATTCATTAAATGGATGAAGAAAACCTCTCTAAATATTTGAAAGAGAGTGTAGATCTTAAGGGAATGATCTTCCCTTTTTTTTTATACTGATCTAAAGATTGACTTGGTCAAAGCATTTAATCCTTATCTTTAGAAACCTAAAATCCCTTGAATGGACCAAGTCAACCACCATCTTACCTTGAAATAGGGTCCTTAATTTCCAAACCTTATCCACCATATCATAGGTACCTTATATCATTTCAAATAATGATCTCAAAAGAAAAATCAGTAGGAACACCATTGTGATATATTCCTCTTTTCATTGAAAACCACCATAGTTAGAATTTTAAGCGAGATCTCTATTTTATTACTGTTAGAGGAATCTAACTTCAAGAGCAGCTCAAGTCAAAGCCCATGACGACAGTTATGATCTCTATCAAAGAAGAAGTCAACATGCAGACAATTCCCAGCTAAATCATGGGTTATCACGAGATCGACGAAGACTATTTCCATTTGGATATCACCTCTACGACTGAGGAAGACAACAGGAACACGGTCTACTTAAGATGACCATTAGGACAACTTAATCAAAACTATTAACGATTTTCTAGAGAGCTGTGAATACAATCAGCTTTAGGGAAATTCACACTTGAAGAAAGCCACGCCAAGGATCATTCTCCAGCTTATCTAAGACCTCCAAGAAGATTTCAAGGCTTACGGTACAACATATCTTATCCTTCAGTCATTAAGAGAGCAAAGAGGAGAATCAAAATCAGTTATGAAAAGCATGAAAGAAGATTACAAGAAGAATTATCTTCCACAAAGCAATACTTGTAATTATCAAGCTCATGAATACAAAGTACAAGGATCACGAATTACTTGAGGAGGACTTTGAGTCCTGTTATGGGCATTGACCGCAGATTATCGGGAAGTCCAACTTAGTTCACATCCACCCCTGTTGTGGTCAAACATAGAATAGTCAAGAATCCTATGAATTCACATACCACCTCCTTTCCCTGCGAATCCAACCCACCACCGTGAGAGCTCAAGCAATGGGTGTAGACCCGTGGATTTTCCACGCAAAGATTCTGAGCAGGACCATTTCCACTAGCATTGGATTAAATTAATGAAAGCCTGTGTGAGCACCACGAGTAGCCTTAATTTTGCTCGCCCGTGCAAAGTCAAGACCTTCCCATCTTCATCGAGAACTCTATTCCAACCAAATCACCAACCGATCAATCCAAGGATGGAGTTATTTACGACGTTACGTGTTTCGTCCACAAGGGAAGCTTCTTATCACTTGCTATCTACTTTCCCGTCGCCTCAATTGATGGAGTATTGAAGACACTTGACCAGGTCAATCCCGACATCCACAACCCTATGCAGCAGTGTCGGAATCATGAATAGGCATGAAACCGTCACGAGAGGAAGCGTAACTACCCAGATGATGGAGAATTATTTTAGAAACATGAACACAAGGGTTCTAAGTGAACCTATCCTCTTCCTCCTCCTCTTTCTTATCCACCAACTTGAGAAATTATCCATTTATTAAATGGATGAAGAAGACCTCTCTAAATACTTGAAAGAGAGTGTAGATCTTATGGGAATCATCTTCCATCCTCCCTATTTTATACTGATCTAAAGATTGACTTGGTCAAACAATTAATCCTTATCTTTAGAAACCTAGAATTCCTTGAGTGGACCAAGTCAACCACCTTCTACCTTGATATAGGTTCCTAATTTCCAAACCATATCCACCATATCATAGGTACCTTGTATATTTATAAAGTAATGATCTCAAGAAGTCAATAGGAACATCCTTGATTTCTAATTTCTCCTTTCTTGAAAACCACCATAGTAGAAAAGTTTAGAAGAGATCTATTCTTATGAAAATACATTATCTACTTGTTCTACTTTAAGACAAAGCCTTTGCATGAATAAACCCATGCAAGTATGAAGATAGATCAACATAAAGAGCTTACAAGACCTTCACAAAGTGATCGTCATGCACTTCCACGTGGAGTGGAGATATATGAATCCTATATGAACAATAACTCTACAATATATGAAGACAATTCAACAGGAGAAGAATCCACGCATTATCCTTCAACTGAAGTTGAATATTGAAGAATCCTCTTGGAAGCCATTTATCTATATGAACTAATCACGAAGAGTTCGAAGAAAGCTCCAACATCAAGACATATTTCCCACATCAACGGAAGACCCCAGTTATTCCACGCGATTCATTACTGCTGACATGGAACACTAAAAGACACGAAGACCCCCACGAAGAGGAAGACAAGATATCCACGGTTTATAGTCGCTATCCTGGAGATTCGATCTACCGAGCCTACGCAGGGTCCAACGAGAAGGAAATAAAGGATGGCCGATGGATTGGATTCGTTGTGATCGGTTCCTCCCAGATTCTGAAGGAAGAAACTAAAATCACCTAAGCTACGAGAAGATTTCTAAGCTCATGAAGAATGTTCTATCACGACGGCGATATCATCTTCAACCCTGGCCTTTTTTTCGAAAGCTTCTCATCTCCAGTGAACCAAGAGAAAAGAACCACCGGAGGCAGACGTCATAGCAAGACGAAACGGCGGATCGACTCATCAAGTTCGGACGATATCTTGTCGATACTTCCGCGACAACCAAGACCAAGATTTCGTCCTAAACTGACATCCAAAGAAGACCCAGTCCATCAAATGGATTCCGCATTCAATGAATTCACCCCAACCGAACAAACTCACCTTCGGTCAACGGTCATTACGGAATCCATGGGAGACATAAAGAAATTGACGCCACCGACTATACGTGGAAATTGAGATCGACACGACGAGTTGCCATAATTACCGAGAAGCCACACGGGATCGTGGAGACGTTTCCGCGTCATGTCACCATGCGGCGACCACGTCGGACGAAGAAGTAAAATGCGTAAACGAACGGTCGTAACTGGCAAATTATCTCTCTCTCGAAGCACCTCTTCGACCCGATTTCTTCACATCTCTATTCTATAAAAGGCGAAGATTGTAACCAAGAAAAGCGGATGTTGTTGTTTATGAAAACTTGGTTACCTCTGGGTTCGTTTACCCTTTTGTGTTCTGTGTTCTTCCCCCGTATCTCCATTATTCTTCCCGCATCTCCTTCACTCCGATTCTAGCTCCCTATCTGTTCTCCCCCCATTTCTGTCGCTTTCATCCACTTCACGTCTGAAGCATTCCGAGGAGATCCTAGATCGTTCTGGTGATTCAACGAGCATCCACTTCACGAAAGGTTAAGGTAACATCCTCTCTCCTTTGACCGTGAAAATAGTTCGCGAAGAAGATCCATAAGTCCGACGATCTCTCTCTTCCCATCTGTGTTCTCTCTCTATAATTAATATCCTAATTTCATTCTATTCTCTTTCTATTCCGAGAACATTATTCCTACACTAATATCTCAGTCTACTTATACATCTTAAATTCTGTCCACATTATAAAATCTATAATTATCAACACTCTTCCTCAGTAACTATAGTATTCTCACTGATATCATTCATAGATCTTCCCTAGTTTGTAGGAATATTATCTATTTTAGAAATATCCTACATCACCGGACAACCATCATTTTCTCACTTCCTCGCCGAGTGATCACAAATTTGGCAATCACGCGATCAAAGCCAGCAGCGAGTCCAGTGAACAGTCGTGCGGAATCTTCCAATGCTGAATAAGATTTTCCTACGACGGTGCAACGGTTCGCACACGGACGGAGATCACCGTGAAGCGACGTCTCCCATAACTTCTCTTCTTTCTATTTCTATAAAACACGCAAGTGTAAACGACAAAGAGTATGTTATATTTTGAACAAAAATTGGTTACGATTGGTTATGATTTACCCTCTGTGTCCGTGTTCATCCCCGTATCTCCATCAACCTCTACTGCATCTTCTTTCCTCTCCGAGTTCTATCACTCTTTCTGTCCTCCCTCCCGTTCTTTCGCTTTCAATTACTATCCGTCAGAGAATCGTCGAGGATATCTTCTATCATCAGGCATATCCAGGAGCATCGCTTTCCCGCCTCGATCAGGTAATCAATCCTCTCTCACTTCTGGTTGTAAGAATTCGTTTCAAAAATTTCTAAGTCCAATATTAGAGTCTCCGCTCTCTCTAATCTCACACCTCACCCTAAAATTTTCCAAAACTCTCTCTCCATCCCTGACCTACTGATGAAGGCTCACTTCAACAAATGAACACGAGACCTCCTTTGGAACCAAGGTATAATTTAAGGAAGAGAACCCATCCTCAGTTGCAGCAGCATGCCATCCTCTTCCTGATAAAAGAATTTGAGAAACTCACTATCCATGAAGTGAGTGAAAAATACCTCTCTAAGGAGAGTGAAGATCCTACGGGAATTAATTTCCCTACTCTTCCCTTTTTAAACTGATCTAAAGATTGACTTGGTCAAAAGAACTTAACTTTTATCCTTAGATACTTAGCATTCTTTGAATAGACAAAGTCAACCATCTTTTATTTTTTTGAAATAGGTTCCTACTCCCAAACTACCTCCACTACATGTTAGGTGCCTTATGTGAATATATGATCTCAAAAGAAGATAATAGGAACATCTTTGTTGTTTTAATCCTTCTCTTTGAAACCTCCTTTAGTTAGAATGTAGGAGAGATCTAAATTAGTATGTATGAAAGCATTGCCACTGAGTCCACCTCAAGACAAGCCTTGCTTGAGCAAACCATCCACCTGTGTGTTGGTAATCAGCATGAGGAATCCACTATCAACAAGTTAGATAAGAAGCCAAACTAAGAAGAGATTCAAAGGAAATTCAAGCGCAGAGCAATATACCTCCCCAAAGATAATAATGGATCTTCACGGTTATTGAAGGATATCACGAATTAGATTAAAGGCTATTATTCGATCATGCAAAGTTCCTTCCCACGAGATGACTGCCAAACGAAGCCATACATCTTCTCTCTACTGATATGGAACAGTAAAGAAC
This sequence comes from Lemna minuta, assembly GCA_024174645.1. NCBI lineage: Eukaryota > Viridiplantae > Streptophyta > Magnoliopsida > Alismatales > Araceae > Lemna > Lemna minuta. The sequence continues at coordinate 16,277,251 of CM044102.1, read as the reverse complement.
TAAGAAGGACCTCCACGAGGAGCCACCCCATTAGAGAGGGCTGTGGTCTGTCCTAGAAGGCCCGTTTCTGCCCTCTCTCAACCTATCGAGGTGACTCGCATGAAGATGAAGAACAAAGTGGAAGTCCAGCTCATTTCGCGTCCGACCTCTCCTAGCTTTTGGCGATAGAGATTATCAGGAATTCTCGTGCACTATAAGACGACAGATGATACAGAAGGCCTTCGGCTAAAGAAACAACTGCAGGAGATGTCAAGCTGGAAAATAATCCTGGATGCGCAGAGGAGAAGCGATCAAAACAATTCCAACACCGTCACAGTCAGCACATATCAGGCAGAGTCCGGCTCGTAGTCAACCACCCACACGAGAACCAAGGACGTCAATCGCAATGAGATACTGTCATATATATGCGGACTATCTCCACGTCACCACAAGCATCCAACAAATCCGACGAAGAATTTCCCACGGGAGTTATCTTCCTCATCAGTCCTCCGAAGCAATATCCGTCCTCTCAGCCCCTTATGAGAATACATTCATTGCATGCTAGTGGACTCCTGCACCGCCAGCATGATGGACACTCTTTCGTCAGCAAGTTCCGACTTCAACCTTCATACAAAACCAGAGAACGAACGGACGAAAGCGATCCATGACAAATGTCTAACCACTGCGACGCGACGTTTCGACGCAAAATTCCCTTTTCATTCTATAAAACAAAAGTGTAAGAAACAAAAAGAAAGTTGTTGTTTTTGAATGAAATTGTTCGTTGGTTTTCAAGTTTACTACTGTGTTCATCGCGTTAACATCGTGCCCATCCATTTCTCCTACTCCATACTCATCTCCGAGTTCTATCCTCCTATCATTCCTCCCTCATTTGCTGTCCTCTTTCATCCATCTCAAAGTACGAATCATCAGAGGAAACATTGTGATCGTGTAGAGATCTTCCAGAGCATCTACTTCACGTCATCAACAGGTATCATCCTCAGTCTCTTCCACGTGGTTGATAGTTGAGTCCCGATATCATCAGTCCAACATTAGACTTTTCTATCGCTCCACTCTTTCTCTATAATTATTATCTTTATCTCTCTTAACTCTCTTCACTACCTTCTTAATAATCTCCACGATAATCTGTATCATCACATCCATCCATCTTCCATTTTACATCCTTTCATCATCTCTATCATTACCACTCTCATTACCGTCATTCTATTATCTTATTACCAAATAAAATCTCTACATCATCTTCATTGGATTATCCATTCTGGTATCAGTGGTATCATCTCATAGATCCTCTTTCCTTTTGTAGGATTTAGATACCTTTTCTAAGATTATCCTACATCACCAACTCTCCTCTTTCACCCTCTCTCCCTATTTCCTATGATATAATATATAATATATTCTTTCATTATATCTCCGTCTACCTCATTTCTGTGTCGCTATCCACCTATCTTAGCGCCCTCCTCCATTCTTAATCTCTCTCTTCCCTCTTCATCCTCTACTAACCGAGACTATTCACTGTTATGTAAACCCCGACAATAGCCTATTACACCATAATATCCCTTCTATCTTCTATCTATATTTATTACTTATTACATATCACCCTATTATCCATTTCCCTTCTTCACTTATCATAATCATCATCTTCATTATTACATTCACTGAGTTATAACTCTAATTCTCACTGATATCACTTCACAGATCCTTCAAACTTTTGTAGGATTATTTATTAAACATATCATCATCATCATACATAGCATCATATTCTAAACATCCTACATCAGAATTACTTCGGCGATGCGACATGTCGTTACAACTTCCACATTCATCAGTTTACAGCATATCTCGGGAAGTGTAATTGTACGTTCACGGTTCCCTCACTATCCAACGAATGAGATATAGTCTTCTTCCATTTTGTGTGAATTTTGGCGGTTATTTGAATGTCCTGATTTATGCGAGGGCCTGATCGGGTCTGAGTATCCCGGTGCTTCCTCTTTCTAAATTGATGCTAGTTCATTCTCTCGAGATGAATCTTTGCATAGGCCTTGAATGCCGTCATCTCGAGATGAATCTCTGGAAGGCTGCTCGCCAATAATTGGCAACAAGTCTATGTGGACTTGAGAAACTATTGCCAGCTCTTTTGGGGCAGAGTTGCCAGCCTTGAATTTGCCTGCGCATTGCGGGAAGATCACTACTTCGGCCTTGTAGGTTTTCAATTTCATCATATTCGCCTGAAATCCTTCTATAGAACGGTTTTTGTGGCGGTGATCAACCGCAATGCCAATTGTCGGTGCCAGCTTCTTGGGAATACTGGCACCCTTCAGCTCCGCGAGAGAAAAACCTCTTCTGGCACGGGGTTTAGAATGATATCTCAGTGTCTGATATTTGAACGGAAGGATGGATCGTGCCAAGAGTTGGCCGAGAAAATATCTTCATAGCTTTCTATTTTCAGATTAGTTGACTTTCATATTTTGGAACTCAGTCTTCGGTGTAATGGCGTATCATTTTCGTGCGTCGTTAAAACACAAAAACGATGGTCAAACAAAATTTATAAAACCGAACTCACAAAGATAAGATATAAAAATCAAGTATTGTGTAAGTATCGGGTCGATCCACAGAGAGCAAGGTTGACTTTAACTACAGAGTTGACTTGGTCAAACTTAGGTTTAAAAGGAGTTTTAAATAAGAGAAAATAATATGTAAGGAATGGAAATGATATAAATAAGCTAAATAAGAAGTTTTAAGAATTTAATTCTCAAGTTTGACAGAGAAAAGTCAAAAGTCAAAGTCAAAGCATTGACTTTGACCCATAGTAGGTGTTCTGTAAAATCAGAAGAATCAAACGAGTCAGAAGATTACGAAAATTAGCTATTTAGAAACTAGAGAGAAAATGGAATTTATTTATATATAATTCTTGATTTTTGGATAAGAAATGGATTAATTATTGAAAATCAACTATCAGAAAATCCCCGAAATGAAGACCTCAGAGGAAATCTTCAAATTGAATAGTCAAATAAAATCCAAATCTTGCGATTTCTATGTCAATGGAAAGCTAAGAACCATAGGAATCTAACAAGACCAAAATTATCGAATTCTGATTTGTAAATCAAAAGTAATGGACCCAAAAGTCAACGTTTGACTTCTGGTGAAAGATGAACAGCCCAAGGTCAAACGACAAATTGGAGGGCCAAATGAACTCGGAATTGGATGAATTTGCTATCCACAGAAAGCTGATGAAAAGAGGAATCCAATGAAACAAAAATCAAGTAATTTGGAATTGTAATCAAAGAGATATATTATTTTTGAAATCAGTAAGTTTTTTAACTAAAATTTGGGGAAAATGAAGAATACTATGAACTAATTTGCAGAATTAAAGATCTAAACCTAAAAAAAATACAAATTACCTCTTGATAATCAATCGAGTCACACTACTAACCCGATTGCCACAAGAATGGGGCCTCAATTCTCATGGATTGAAGCAAATTTGCTCGGATTCTTCCTCGTGGACATTCGGAATTCAAGGGGAAAATTTGATGAAATCAAGAGATGAAATCGCGATTATCATGCTTCAATGGCTGCGTCTCTACACTGTTTGAAGCAGAGGATCACGAGAACTTAAGACCTTCCTCAAAATTCACTTAATTTCTTCACGAATCGATCAAAAGTTGAAGAACAACGGAAGAAATACATCGATTTTTAAAGAGGAAATTGGCCCGATTTCGTGGGTCATTGAAGCGGTCGTGGAGGCGGTTTTGCTGGGTCGTGGGAGCGATTCCTTGGGGCGACATCATGGCTTCCCGATCGGCATGGAATGAGCATCGTTATGGCTTTGAATTAGGCTAAAAAAGACCACGATTTTTGCCACGATCGGGCCACGATCGGGTAATGATTGGACCATGATCGTGGGTTAATCGACACCCTGAAATCTCGTCGGTTGCCGTCTGATCGGATGGAGGCGATTCCACATCGTAAGCTCCCCGATCGCGGCTCGATCGAACCACGATCGTGGAATTCTTCCACGAATTGTCATGGCCGTCGGATCGTGATCTTCCGCTTGATGGAGATCAGATGGTCGTGGTGTCGCCACGATGTGAAGGAGATCGGCTTCTACACAGCCGTCCGATCGCGATCGTGCGGTGTCCGCGCTGATGACGATTCGGTGCTTCGCGTGTCGCCACGTGCCGTCAGGTAAGCTATTGGATCGTGTCACTTAAATCGTCATTTGCGCACGTGCCGGATTTGATGATCGCGTGGACTCGAGTTCACGCGATCTCCAACGTCTAGTGGGCCGCCACGGGTCCTGGAAGGTAAGAACCGTGTGGGACTATGTCCCACACGGAGAAAATGCCAGGGTTTGTTGCGCTTAAATAGGGGAGCTCCCCTCCATTACCATAGTGGTACCGTCCCCCCACTTTTACCAGGGCCCACTATACCCGTGGGCCCTCCACGTGCCATCCTTACCTGCCACGTGGCGCCCCTCACGGGCGTCCGCATGGGCCCGTCCGCGTGGCCTCCTGCCACGCGTCAGCGCCACCTGCGGCTCGCGTGGGCCACCCGGGCTCTGCCACGTGGCCTTCGTGCTGCGTCGCACCTTGATGCGGTCCCGCGCGCCACATCAGCCGCCGCTCGCCACGTCACCCTGCAGGTAAAAACCCCCTTTTTCACGATTTTTTAATAGAAAATACCTCCTAGAAATCAAATAAAAATCAAATAAAATTCGGAAAAAGGGCATAAAACTTCAAAAATTCATAATTTAAAATATAGAACTCCTTTTTAATCCAAATTTTCTCCATTGGATCACAAATTCTTTTCTTTTTAATATCATGTCATTTAAAATATATTTTTAAATAAGAAATCAAGATGAATTAGAATTTACTTAAATCATTTCTCATTAAACATTCTAAATCATAAAGTCATCCTGAAATTATCCTTCCAAACATTTACTAAAGTAAAAAACAATTCAATAACAGAGAATAACTTCTATTAATTTAAACTTAACAAAAGATTAATCATCTATTACGCATGATATTATCCCTAATTTATGCATAAATATCAACTTTAGTGAAATGACATGCCAATGGAGAAAATTCCTAAAAAGTATGATAACATGCACCATATTCACATAAAATAAGCATGAATATGAGTTAATTAGGATAAGAATTCAAGTTCTAAATGCATGTTATCATGTACCATTTGCAACCGAAGTCAACGGTCGGCACACCCGCTTACATAGCTCAGAGAGTATTCAACGTCCAGTATTTTATGCGGGGTAACGTCAGGATTTCCGCGGAATGCCGTCATCTGATTTCTCGGATGTTCATCGCCAATACAAAAAAGGTACAACGAATGATCGCGCCATAATTTTCCAGATCAGATTTGGCGGTTTGATTCCTACAAGACTCACGAACACTGTGGTTGCAGAGCGTAAGTTCTAAGTTCTGCGCTTTCAAGATAGCCCCAATACTGATAAGAACATCATTTAAACAATCCGTAGATCCCGAGAAGTCCCGCTATCCCGTATGCGTGATAAGCTTCGCCGATAGCATGAAATCAGCCTCCACGAGGCAGAGACCTCACATTTGCCAGCGTTAATCCCATCATCAACGATCACTCCACGTATTTCAACGTCCAACAGGCATAGGTTTTCTTCATATTTATCCACTCCATCTCTAGTGTAGTTTCTCTTCCGGAACCTTGACCAGAATAGTGAAACAAGAGAAAGTCCTTGTTCTTCATACCATCATGACTTCACGGGGAACTTAGTGACATGATTTCATGTCCTAGCTTTCGTCATCGTATTTATGGTGGTGGTTGTCTTCTCTTCAATGAGAATTGGTTACGGTCTTCTTCGGGGAGATTTTCTATTGTCTTCTAATGGTATTTTGATGTAGGATAATTTTGAATATGATGCTATGTATGATGATGATGATAAGTTTAAGAAATAATCCTACAATATGGGGAGGATCTATGAATGATATCAGTAGGAAAGATATTGGGAAATCAGTGATGATGTAGTGTGATATAATTCAAGAATAGAAAGATATATAATGATTCAATAAGGAAGAGAAGAGAATAATGTTATGACTGAGAATAGAAGATATAATGGGGAATATTTTAGTAATAATATTTTCTATAAGAGAGAATAGAGAGGAGGTGAAACAGAGATACGACGGAGGGAAATAATGTTTTTATATGATAGAAATAGGGAGAGAGTGGCGGTGATAGGTGTGAGATGGAAGAGAAATTGGAGAAGGGTCAGATGCTGGACTTAAGATTTCAGATTAGAGCCTTATCACGATATTGAAAGTGAGGATGAGTACCTGAATCGGCGACGAAATGATGCTCTTGGGATCGTCAAATGAAACGGATTTCCTCAGCGAATTTCTGACGGTAGTGACTGAAAGCGGCAGAACGGGAGGGAGAGTAGAGGAGGAGGATAGAACTCGAAGATGGAGAAGGTGCGGGAGAATAGAGGAGACACAGGAGACACGAACACAAAGGTGATGACCGAACCAAAAGAGTAACCAAATTTTCATAAAACAACTTGCTTTGTCTTTCCTTACATCTTCTCTTTTATAGAGTAGGGGAAGAGGGAGAGAGGATGAAAAGGTGCGTCGTATCTGGTGGAAGCGGTTACGGTAATATCGACTTCTCGGAAATAAACTTCGTCTTCATTCGCGTAATCTTCACACGTGGAAATACGCGCAACGCCTTACGGATCTCATAATTTTGTTGTTGTATTTCCTCCATGTCAACGTCTGCGAGAAATTTCCGGAGGTCAACGCTTCCCGGAGAGATTGTCGATCGAAGTGATTGTGGACCACGCGGTCGCGTGCTGGGAGCGATAGGAGTCTTCGAGACAGGTAAGGAAAACTCCTCTGAGCTTGTTCGATTTTCTGACGTCGCGTCTCCTCCTCGCGAAGAAGTAGCATCACGGGGATAGAAACCGTATTCATAGGAATCTTCAGATGGATTGGTGGATAGCATCGTCATGAGTAGGGGAAGAGCAGAGATTTCGCCGCGATGATTTCGCGAATGGTCGCAAAGGAATTTCTTGTCTCGCGCGCCATTTATTCTTCTTTTCGAGATATTCAGCCGGATTGTTTGAGAGGTCAAAGGTGTTCCATCGTCCTCTTATCGGGTGGGCATCCAGCTGATGGTAACTTTTTAAAAGTCATTCGGTTGAGGTGACGATAGGCCGATAGCAGGCGATAACACTAGTGCTTGTTTCTTCATTGCTTGTGCTATTCCAGTCTGCATAGAATGTTTCTACGCTTCAACCTGTTCATCGAGAGGGCGTGAACGAACATGGTCTTGATATCTCTAAGGACATTTTAATTCCAGTGAAGATGATCATTTTGTTGAGAACTCCTTTAGGTTGACTATCGTCCTAAAGTTATCTGTATTTTTGATGATCTTCATTATCACTTGAACAGCCTTGACATGGTAATATAATCAGGTGTGTCTTTTGCATTTCAATGCTCTCTTGACAGTCTAGTATTTTTCATTTTTGGAAGCTTTCAAACCTTTTCTCTTTGTTGAACGCTTTTAATCATATTGATTATCATCTTATGGGAGGCTTTCAGGAACTTGAGTAATTGTGAAGCTCTTCTTGTTGTAGCTGTCTTCATAACACTTTGTTAACCATAATTGTCTTCTTCAACAGCAAACTTTTTCATACTGATTTCTTCATAAGAACTTGAACTCTGAAGGTAGTGTGCTTTCATAAATAATAGATCTCATATAATTCTATCTAAAGGTGGTTTTCAAAGAGAGGGAAAATACGAATAGATTCCTACTTATTTTTCTTTGAGATCATTAAGTAGAAGGATATAAGGTACCTATGATATGGAGGATAAGGTTTGGAGATTAGGGACCCTATTTCAAAGTAAGATGGTGGTTGACTTGGTCCATTCAAGGGATTCTAATTTATCTAAGGATAAGGCTAACTTCTTTTGACCAAGTCAATCTTTGGATCAGTGTAAAATAAAAAGAGGAAGGAGGGAAAATAAATCCCTTAAGATCTACTCTCTCTTTAATGATTTAGAGAGGTCTTCTTCATCCATTAAATGAATGGATAATTTCTCACTTTGGTAGATAAGGAGGAGGAGGAGGAGGAAAGGTTCACTTAGAACCCTTGTGTTCATGTTTCAAAATAATTCTCCATCATATTTAGTGTTCACCATCACCAACATCCTGGGCAGCTAATACTTCAGCTTTCAGAGATGATAGATATCCATGTGTTCTTCATAGGAGGTTATTTTGCTCTTTTTGTAGTTCATTTAGAAGTCATAATTGCAAGTGGAACTCGCTGGATTTATCTTGAGGAAGTCTTGAATACCCATTGTCTTGATATCCTATCTTCATTCTTGAATGAGTTATTCATGCAAAAGGCTTTGTCTTGAATTAGAACAAAAAGATAGCTTTCTTCATATGTGATTGATCTCTCCTATGATTCTAACTAGAGGTGGTATTCAAAGGAGAAAGAAATGGGATAACAAAGATGTTCCTATTAGTCTTTTCTTTTGAGATCATTTATTCACACAAGGTACCTATGATATGGTGGTATGGTTGGGATAATTAGGAACCTATATCAAAGGTAAAAGGATGGTTGACTTGGTCCATTCAAGGAATTCTAATTATCTAAGGATAAGGATTAAATGCTTTGACCAAGTCAATCTTTAGATTAGTATAAAATAGGGAAAGGAGGGAAGATGATTCCCTTTGGGTCTACACTCTCTTTCAATTATTTAGAGAGGTCTTCTTTATCCATTTAATGAATGGATAATTTCTCAAACTCATGATTAAGGAGGAGTATTTGTTCATTTGGAACCCTTGTGTTCATCTTTTGAAATAATTCTCCATCACTTCTCCAAAGCAAAGACGACCGCTAACAACTCTTTCTCCGTAGTAGTGTAGTTAAGTTGAGTGTCGGCTAGCATCTTGTTTGCATAACATATGGCAGTCGACTTCTTGTCGATCCGTTGCCCCAAAACCGTGCCCACTGCAAAATTTGAAGTGTTACACATAATCTCTAAAGGTAAGTCCCAATTAGGACTTTGTAAGATAGGCGCTTCCACTAATGAATACTTTAGCTGCATAAAGGCGTGCTTCCCTTCTTCCTCAATGATAAAATATTTTTCCTTGCATAAAAGAGAAGTCAGTGGTTTCGAAAGTTTAGCAAAATCTTGAATAAAACTTCTAAGTTTCCTTATCGACATAGGGAGTGCAAGGTCATGGATCACCTCGACCTTGGCCTTGTCCACTTCCAATCCTTTGCTTGAGACAAAATGCCCAAGCACTATACCGTCTCTTATCATGAAGTGACACTTCTCTCAACTAAGGACTAGGCGTTTCTTAACACAAACATCGAAGACTTGTGTTAAGTGCTCTAAGCACGCATCAAAACTTGGCCCGAAAATTGAAAAGTTGTCCATGAAGACCTCCATGCTCTCTCCTATAAAATCAGAGAAGATGGCCATCATGCACCTCTGGAAAGTGGCAGGAGCGTTACATAGTCCAAATGGCATGCGCTGAAATGTATATGTGCCAAATGAACATGTAAACATCGTCTTCTCCTGATCATTGGGATGTATCACTAACTGATTATACCCAGAGTAGCCTTCTAAGAAGCAATAAATCAATGACCTGAAAGCTTGTCAAGAATTTGGTCAATAAATGGCAAGGGGAAGTGATCCTTTTTCGTCGCTGCATTTAGCTTCCAATAGTCGATGCACACTCGCCACTTCATCGAAAGACGTGTCTGAAGTTCTTCACCCTTGTCATTTGTCGTCACCGTGATCTCTTCCTTCTTGGGGACGATATGCACCGGACTGAACCATGGACTGTCGGAGATGAGATAGATGATACCTGCATTAAGCCATTTAAGGATTTCATCCTTAATGGCATCCCATACCTTAGGGTTTAGCCATCTTTGTGCCTCTCTAGAGGGATGAGAGTCCTCCTCTAGGAAAATGCGATGAGTGCACAAAGAGGGATCAATTCCCTTAAGGTCTGACAAATTCCATCTGATTGCTTCCTTCCTTCCTCGCAAGACCGCCAATAGTCTCTCCTCTTGGTCCTGATCTAGCTGCGAGGATATAATAACCGGGTTAGCACAATGATGATCAAGAAAAGCATATTTCAACGTAGAAGGTAGCGGTTTTAGCTCGGGTGCCGTCTTGCTAGAGGGAAATGGATCGTCCTCGGGCTCCTCGAAGCTCTTGTCCTCAATGGTCACCATCGTCTCCCCGATACAACTCAAAATCTCTGGATCCTCATAAATATCAACATCGTCTACCTCATCGGACTCATGTGAAGAATGTCGCATCAACTTGTTGATCCTCACCTTCATAGCGTTATCTCCAACTTGAAATATAACTTTGCTCTTGCCCCAATCCGTGATCACTTTTGCGGTAGCTAAAAATGGTCTCCCTAGTATGACGGGAGAGTCACTGAAGTCCTTTGTTGATTTCATATCCATGATAATAAAGTCTACTAGAAAGTAGCAGTTTTCTACCTTAACTATCACATCCTCTACAACGACGTGAGGTCGTCTCACGGATCCATCCGCTAAGCTCAACTCGATAAAGAATGGCTGCAACTCGCCAAGTGCGCAAATGTCATACACTCCCTTCAGGAGGATATTGATACTAGCCCCCGTGTCGAGGAGAGATTGAGTGAAAGCCCTACCCCTAATCTCACAACTAATCGTGGGAGCTCCCGGATCACGTTGCTTAGGAGGAAGCTGATGGAGAATTATTTCGAAATATGAACACAAGGGTTCCAAGCAAACCTATCCTCCTCCTTATCCACCAACCTAAAAAATTATCCATTTATTTAATGGATGAAGAAGACCTCTCTAAATAATTAAAGAGAGTGTAGATCTTAAGGGAATTATCTTCCCTCCTCCTTCCTCTATTTTACACTGATCTAATGATTGACTTGGTCAACAAAAATTAGCCTTATCTTTAGATAATTAGAATCCTTTGAATGGACCAAGTCAACCACCAGCTTACCTTGAAATAGGGTCCTTTGATGTAGGATAATTTTAGAAAGGTATCTAAATCCTACATATGAGGGGAGGACCTATGAAGTGATATCACTGTGAATAATCAGTAATAGGAATTAATGAAGATAAAAGAAGGATGATGAATAAAGAGAATATTTAAGAATAGAATAAATAAGGATGATTTTATTGGATAATTTAGAATATATCTAATCAACAGATATTTAGATATATCAAAGATGAAATGAGAAGAGAGATAATATTAGTATCGGATGAGATAGAAAATAGAAAGAGAGATGGATGGGAGGAGAAGTGAGAGAGACGTAAGTATAATATAATTTAAAATATGAAGAGGAGATGTAATCGGTGAGTAGGTGATATATTATAATATGGAAATAGAGAGAGAGTGACGGTAATGGGTGTGAGATGGAAGAGAAATCGGAGAAGGGTCAGGTGTTGAACTTAAGAATGATCTTTAGGAGAACTATTAACCAACAAAATAATAGAGGATAATACCTGAGATAGAAGGAAGAAGCGATGCTCCCGAATCGCTTTACTGAACCAGACTTTCCTTGGTAGGCTTCGGACGTGAAGTGGAGAAAGACGACAGAGCGGGAGGGAGATTAGATAGGGAGATAGAAGCGGAAGATGAAGGAGATGCGGGAAGAGTGATCGAGACACAGGAGATACGATGAACACGAAAGGGTAAAACGAACCAAAAGGTAACCAATTTTTCATCAAAAAAACTAACTTTCTTTGTTACAAATCGTATCCTTTTATAGAGTGGAGATAGTGAAGAAACCGGGCTGAATAGGTGCTTCGGGAGAGAGAACATTTTGCCGGTTACATCCGTTCGCTTCACGTATTTTGCCTCTTCGTCCGACGTGTCGTCGCTTGGTAGAGTGACACGGAAACGTCTCCGTGATCCCGTGCGGTTTCACGGTAGTTATGATAGTCAGTAGAAGGATGTGTTCGTGGAGGTCAACGATTGTGGAAGTGAATAGTTAACTGGCTGCTTCGGGCGTTTCGGATTATCGCCGCCGTTTTGAAAGTTATTTCGGATGGCGTTGTTGACGTCGCTTGACTCTTGGTTTTATACTTTGGAATCCTGTCGAGAAGGTGTGAATTCCGTGAATAATGGAAGGGTCGCGAGTGCATGTGCTTTACCTCTCGTCAAGCAGTTTCCGACAAATTGTGTTTGACGAGCTACTTTGGTCCATGATGGAAGTTTGCACCGTAGAAATACCACGGTCGAACTTGAGTCTCGTTATGCATCTCTCATAGCAAATAGGGTGAGATCATAATCGCCAGCAGCAACACCCACGTACGTGACAGTTTCCTAATTTGACGGCGCGCGTCGTGAACTCGGCCAGCTACAGTATTGGGGAAGGAAATCCCGCTCAAGTCTAGATATCGTCCAAGGCCGGGGAATTGTGCTTCGTGTGAACTTCGTCTCTTTAGTTATAGGACTCACGGTCACGTCGTCTTACTTTACTCATTGTCGGTGGACGTTACGCCAGAGACTTTGTATCTCGCATAAAACGAGAAGGTCTTGTTACGCGAGGCATCCTCGTGCCAGCGCATAACGTTGGAGCTTTCTATCACCTGGAGTGATCAGATTTGCAATAGCGGCATGTAGAGAATAGGTAGCTAAGTAATTGATGGAGAATTCTCCCAAAGCGAGAACACTAGGGTTCCTAAAGAACCACGATATGCTTTAAGGAAGAGAATCCACCCCCAACTACAGCAACATGCCCTCCTCTTCCTCATCAAAAAGTTTGAGAAACTCACAATCCATGAAGTGAGTGACAAAGACCTCTCTAAATCTCTAAAAGAGAGTGTAGACCCAATGGGGATTACCTCCCCTCCTCTCCCATTTACAAATTGATCTAAAGATTGGCTTGGTCACAAGAAATAAACTTTTATCCTTAGATACCTAGAATTCTTTGAAGACCAAGTCAACCACCTTTTACCTTTGATATAGGTTCCTAATTGCCCAAACCACATCCACCATATCATAGGTACCTTGTACATTTGCAAAATAATGATCTCAAGAAATCAATAGGAATCCCTTTGATATTAAAATCCTTTTTCTTTGAAACCACCTATAGCTAAAAGTTAGAAGAGATCTAATGGAAGAATCTATCATCTTATTCCATCTCAAAACAAGACATTGACACAAGTAAACCATGCAATCACAAGCTTATAATCAGCATGAAGAATCTGCCATAAAGAAGACAGTCATGAAGATAATAGAAGCAGCCTCACAACTGAAGAAGTTCAAGGTTATGATCCATTGAAGTGAAGATAAAGATTTGTCAACAGCTATCGCAAAGTCAATGCATGAGTACCACCATGCATTTATGGAGACAGCATATTGATGATCATCAGCTTGAAGAAACTCATGAGCTATCTCCCAAATCAATTGAGACTTCCACGAGACTTGAATACATTATCATTGCAGCATTCTCATCCCCGACTCCTTCAGTCCCAGATTCCTTCACGGAAGCCGTCAATATCGACACAGAATTAATGCCGGACGAGATTATCGTCCGTAAGGGTTAAAGCTATCATATTTCTCGATAATTCCTTCAAGAAGAAGAACCATCCTCGGACGAGGTTTGGTCAACAAAATATCAACGATGCCTGTGATGACATCATCGAGCCCTATCATGATAAGAACGCAAAATGAAGCCGCAGACCGTCTCTAAGGATCAACTTACTTGCGGGAATCGTGGTCAGGGTCAACTTTCTTATAAAATCAAAAAAATGAAAAGACGTGAACGATTTACGAGTTTGCGATGCCGAACCGTCGCAACACGACGCTCCACCGTAACTCCTCTTTTCGTAATCCTATAAAATGACAAATTGTAAGAGAACGTGGTAGTTGTTTTTATATGAAAATCTGGTTTCGTTGGTTACTATCATCCACCCCGTGTTCATCGCATCATCCCGTATCTCCATCAAACCTTCTCCCGCATCTTCTTTTCTCCGAGTTCTATCCCCCTATTCATATCCCCCCTCTCTTATGTCGCTTTCAATTCCTACCGTCAGAGACTTGTTGAGGACGTCCGCATCAGTTGACGAACCCAGGAGCATCGCCTCTTCGCCAACTCAGGTATTCATCCTCAACTTCCGTACAGTGATAATATTCTATCCAAAATCTAAAGTCCAGCATTAGAAACTCTAATCTCCCTACCATCTTTCGTTTTTCTCTTTCCATCCTCTACCTTCTTATATTATATAATATAGTATATTAACCGCGTCCCTATCCCCGCTCTCTCTCTTATCGTCCCCGCTATCTTCCCTATTCTTATTTCATATATTCTATATTATCTCTCTTATATAATATCTCTGATCTGATCAACATCTAAATTATCTATTATTATTATTCTACCTCTTGTATTCTCAATCTGATATCATTTCATAGGTCCTCCTTTCTCTTGCAGGATGATTCTTAATTAATGCTACTAATAATTCTCCTCATAGTCACATCTCTTTCTTCCTTATCATTATCATACATACCATCACATTGAGAAATATCCTACATCAGTAATCTTCTTTGAGCTCCTCGTTTTTTCCTTCATCGTGGAGAGGTTTCTTAAGGAGAATAGTCGGCATAATTATCTTCATTGTTGGGATAATCTCAACAGTTTCTTTTCATTGTCTGCGGAAACTTTGGAGATGAGAGATAACTCTCCTTGGTGGAATTTTCCTTCAATGCTTCATGGTAGACTTTGATATTTTCCTTGCTGTCATAATGGTCAGAGAATAACATGTAGTAGCTCATTGATTTTCTCTCCATGTTTCAGCTTGAGTCTTCCTTTCATCTAGGTGGCTTCTCTTAGGCTTCATAAGGTCTTTGTCTTGAGATAGAATTCAAGGGTAATATCAAGTAGATCTCTCCTATAATTCTAACTAATGGTGGTTTTCAAAGAAAAGGGGATGTAATTCAAATAGGTTTCCTACTGAATTTTCTGTGAGATCATTATTTAAAATGACATAAGGTACCTAACATGTAGTGGAGGTGGTTTGGGAAGTAGGGACCTATATCAAAGATAAAAGATGGTTGACTTGGTCTATTCAAAGAATTCTAAGTATCTAAGGATAAGGATTAAATGCTTTGACCAAGTCAATCTTTAGATCATTATAAAATAGGGGAAGGAGGGAAGATAATTCCCTTAAGATCTACACTCTCTTTATTTATTTAGAGAGGTCTTCATCATCCATTTAAGGAATGGATAATTTCTCAAATTGGTAGATAAGGAGGAGGGGGAGGAGGAGGAGGATAGGTTCACTTAGAACCCTTGTGTTCATGTTTCAAAATAATTCTCCATCATCCTTATTTTCCAAGCCTTCTTTACCATATCATAGGTACCTTATATTATTTTAAATAATGATCTCAAAAGAAAAAATTAGTAGGAAACCTCTTTGAATTACATCCCCTTCTTTCTTTGAAGACCACCTTAGAAAGAATTATAGGAGAGATCTCCATATTAATTACCTATGGGAGAAACTATATTTTATCCTACTCAAAGACAATTTCTTTGCATGAATAAACTCATGCATCTATGGAGCATTGAAGCACATGAAGCCTTCCAAAGAAATGAAGACAAAGAGGAGCTCACATCTCTCACTAAATTGAAGACTTAATTTGAATTATCTTCATTGAGCTCAACCCTCTCTACTGATATGGAGCACTGAAGCAACTCTGGAGGTCTCCACATCATCACACGAACGACGGGCTACATTGTCAACTCTCATCATCACAGAAACAATCAAGTTAATGAAGATGTGACTACACTGAGCAAGGAAAATGCCTATCAACACTTTCTCTACAGAATGATCACGACTGAAGACGACTCAGGATCGAAAAGAGAGGACACAAGGAAATCTCCCCGGCGTTAATCCACGATTGTCCACTCATCGCGTGCAGCATCATCCGTCCTCTTTTGCCTGTCATGAGAAGATTATCAATTCGACCAAACACTACAAACAGCAACAGTGTATTTGAAATCTCCAACCGAGGACTTTGTCAGCGTGATCCACGGCAAATCGGGATCAAGGATTAGGTCACGGAATCCATGACGCATTCCACGTATCTTCCACACGAATGACGACTACTTTGAATGGAGAACACGGTGAAGACGAATATGCAGAATTTTAAGATAGAAAAATAAGTCCAAGTGAAGAAGTGAGACAGAAAAGAAGAAGAAAATCTTGACAAGACTATCTCCCACTTGCCACCGGCGACATCTTCCGGGAGTTAGCTGGCAGAGAGGCCTTGTTATGAGATCGCGTAAAGACTCGATCCGCTCTCCTCTTCAGAAAGTAAGCGCCATGAGAAAAGATCCAGACTCAGCCACACGGGTGCATGCTCACTATCCCGACCAGATGACCGTTCTGATCTAATCTCACAAGCTATCTATTTATTCGCCGCCTACTATCTATCTTTCCATCAGCAGTTCAGCATAAACAGAAGTTCGGTTTGAATAAGAGAAACTATCATAGCTACCGCTGGCCGTCTCAGCCTCCTCTACATATCATCCATTGGAATTTTCAAAACGTCAAAGACAAGAAACGATTCGCTCAGTCAATCCGTAATAACCGGATACAATAAGGACTTTCTAACGATAGCTACCATGGACGTCAAAGGACATAAAGAGAGTTTTCCATGAAGTGTATAAACACCGTACGCGGAAGTTCGGAAATAATCATCCTTTGTCCCTTTTCGTGATATTAGTTCTGAAATATAATATCATAAGTCCACGTTGACCTGCACTATTGTCTTCTACATTTACCGATCGCGTGTCCGTTATCTGAAGTTTAAACTAATTTTCTCCATCCCTCTCCTTTCCGTCTCACCGGGCTCGACAATATTCTCTTCCATACTCTTATCTTCTCTCTCTTTTCACATCGTCTTTCTTCTCTCCCGTCACGTCTCTTCTTTGCGATCCAACCCTCATCAATTCCGACATTCCACAATATTCCCTGTTATAGTGTATCTCTACCTATCCTTCCGCGATTACTTTCTGTTCCATTACCCAAACCATTCCTTCATAATTACTAACCAACTTCTCTCCCATTCCAGTCTCATCACGATTCCTCTCATTATCGTCATATCATCTCTACATCTTCTTTATTTCTATTTTGTGATCCACCTGCTCCACACAGTCGGAACTTCATCTCTATTTTCTCTATTAAATTACTATCCATAAGTAACATATATTCACTATTATATTAACTCTTACAACCCTTATTTTATAACTTCTATTTTATACCCTATATTTATATTCTCTCATATATATCTTAATCATCCTTCTTTCTCCTCACATCCCTCTTCCTCATCATTATTCTTACATAATCATCCGACCTAATTATCCTCTCCATATCTCCATTTTCTAAAATTATCATCATCAACACTATTATTTACATAATAACAATTTATCCTAAGAGATATCTCCTCTGAATTATATACATTCATTCCTACTTGATATCATTCATAGATCCTCCCCATATTGTAGGATTTAGATACCTCTTCTAAATTATCCTACACCAGAAGCTTACTCAGCATGATAGAACTAATTGTCTCACTCTTATGGATACGTTTCGGCTTCCTCATAGGGGTGCAAAGTCCTTTTAAGAACTTCGCATAGGATGGAATATGCTGGATGACATCTACTAATGGGATGGTGATAGTAACCTATCTAAAGGCCTCTAGCAATGTATCATCACTATCACTCATAGGGACTCTGGGCCCGCTCAATAACAGAGGATAAGGCACTGGAGGTTTGTGAACCTCGGGATTGGGCTCTGCCCTACTCTCCTCATCGGGTGCCTCGTCATCATTGGAGTCCTCCTCCAGAATAATCGTGGGAGAGGGATGGTCATCCTTCTCCTCAAGCGGGTCCTTGTGACGCTTGTGATTCGTATGAGGATCCACTAAGACCTTGCCGCTGCGTAGGCCCAAAATGGCATGTGCCTCTTCCGATGCACTATCGATGCAAACTTCGTTCACATTGTGGGTTCGGCTCGACAATGCTTGCCCTACATTCCTAGGGTTTGCTAAAGGTTGGGAAGGTAATTGATCTATAAATTAAACTCTCTTACCCTTCCTTTGCTCGGTAGAAGCATCGGAGCATTGGGCTTTAGCCCCTTCGACTCGGTCGAGTCGGTCTCTAACCTCATTCAGTTTACTCATCATTTGTGCTAATGCACTCATGACGCGGTCAACTGAAGGTGATGGAGGTGGGACTTGCAATGGCAGTGTAACCGCTCGGGGAAGATCGGGGGTTAAAGATGTTGGCCTCGGGTTCCCCATATGTTGTGGCACGGATCTATAGGGCTGATGATATGGAGTGTGCTGCCCGCTCCAATGTTGCTCATAAGAAGGGTTATGAGAACTAGAATAACCCTGATTCGGGTAGTTTGACCTACCCGCTTGGCTCAAACCTGGATATGTAGTAGGGTTTGGCCGAAATGGAAATGGACCTTGGATTGCCATCATAGGGAAATCCAGCTAAACGTGCTCAAAACTAGATCAATGCAAACATAGAGAGAGATCGACATGTGAAACTGGCACAAGGCCATCAGAACCCGGTCGGATCCTAAGTGAATCCATGATAAAGTTCTGTGCCTTGGTCAGTTTCTCAATCTTATCTAAAAGCATACCTATCTCTGCGGCCTTCACATCCAACATCCCTCCCTTCGCGGGAGCGCCCTATCATCCGAAGGATTTAGCCGCATGATGATGGCTATTTTCCGCCACCAACTCGATCAACTCGAGGGCTTCATCCTCATATTTGCTCATGAATGTGCCTGCACATCAGAAAATATCTATCAGGTGCACCAAAACCATCATAAAAAATCTAAGTAATCTCATATTTAGGTATACCATGATGCAAGCACTATCTCAAGAGATCTCTAAGTCTCTCCCATGCCGCATACAAAACCGCACCTGGCAACGACGCATTTTGTGCGTTCGTCAAAACACACAAATGTCGGTCAAACAAAATTTATAAATCTGAACTCACAAAGATAAAGATAGAAAATCAAGTAAAGTGTAAGTATCGAGTCGATCAACAGAGAACAAGATTGACTTTTATTACAAAGTTGACTTGGCCAAACTTAGGTTTAAAAGAGGTTTTAAAAGAGTAGAAATAAGATGTTATGAATGGAAATGATACAAATATACTACATAAGAAGTTTTAAGATTTCAGATCTCGGATTTGACAGAGAAAAGTCAAAAGTCAAAGTCAAAGTGTTCACTTTGACCAACAATCCAAGTTCTGTAAAATCAAAGAACCAAAAGATGTCAGAAGATTACGAAAACTGTATATTTGAAAACAAGAGAGAAAATATAATTTATTGATATAGAGTTAGTGATTTTTTGATAAGAAATGGATTTACTATGAATTATTGAAAATCAAAGATCAGAAAATTCTTGAAATGAACACTTCAGAGAAAATCTTCAAATTGACTGGTCAAATGATATCCAAATCTTGCAATTTATATCTCAATAGAAAGCTAAGAACCAGAGGATTCTAAAAAGATCAAAATTCTGATTTATATTTTGCAAGTAATTGACCCCAAAAGTCAATGCTCAAATTCGGATTGAAAATGAACAGTGCTCGGTCAAACGTTAAATTGAGGGGTCAAATGAACTTGGCATTTGATGAATTTGCTATCCACGGAAAGCTAATGAAATCAGGAACCTAATGAAACAAAAATCAGGTAATTCAGAGTTATAATCAGAGAGATATTCTATTGTTAAAATCAGCAAAATTTCGGGCTAAAATTGGGCAAAATTGAAGAACACTAACAAGTAAAACTCAAAATTAAAGACCTAAACCTAATTAAAACTCAAATTACCACCTGATAATCGATCGAGTCTCACTACTAACAAGATTGCCGCAAAGATGGGGCTTCAATTCACGCAGACGTTTGGAATTCAAGGGGAAAATTCGATGAAATCCGATGATGATTCATGATCAATCCCGCTCCGATTGCTTCACAATCAAGTCTAAACGCGGGGGAATCATGAAGAACTCAAGATCTATCTTTCAAATCGCTTAATTCCTTCACAATTGAATCAAGAGTTATGAAGAAGGGGAGAATACATCGGTTTTTAAAGGGAATTTTTGCCCGAAAAATTCGGGCCGTTTGATCCGGGAATAGGTGCTGATTGGTGGCCATGATTGCACGATGACCGTGGCCCACCAGTGAGGGATGATCGTGGCCTTAATCGCATGATGAATCAGCCACAATCGCATGGCGATCGGGCCATGATCATGAGTCACAGTTCATTGCTGCCGTTAGATCTCCATCACCAAGTCGAGGTGAGTCCACGTTGCCGCCCCTCAATGCATCAACTTCGCGATGCATCACGGCCGTCCAATGAAGATCAAAGTGTTGAGGTGAGTCACGATGCCACCCCTCAATGTATCAACTTCGTGATGGATCACAGCCGTCCAATCCATCCGCTTGATTCGCCTGTCCGATGAAGATCGAAGTCTCCTCGCCAAGCCACGTGTCTCCCTAATAAGCCCTCGATCGCAATTACTTAAAATAAATTTGCGCACGTGCTTTGATTTTGATCGAGTGGACTCGAGTCCACATGATCGACGCTTCGCGATTGGATTTGACGCCTGCGATGCCGCTACGTTGCCTGCATATGTTAAACTCCGCGGGAACTTAGTCCCACACGGAGGAAAAAGATGAGGATTGCGAGTATAAAAGATAGAGGGGCGGTAAGAATTTGCGTTACCGCCCCAATATACTTACCAAGGCCCACTAACCTGTGGGCCCTTCAACTGCCGACCCCCTGCCACGTGGCACCCATCCCGGGTGTCCGCTGGACCTGCGTGGCCTCCTGCCACGTGTCTGCGCCACCTGCGCCTCGCGTGGGGCATACGTTGCCCTACCACGTGGCCTCAGTGCCACGTCTTATCCGAGCTGGTCCCGCGTGCCACGTCACCGTCCATGCCACGTCAGCTCCACAGGGTCGGTGGAATAAAAAACCCCCTTTTGGTGATTTTAGTTAAGAAAAATCAATATAAATTCAATAAAAATCAATTTCAAATCTAAAAAGGGCAAAAACTTCAGAAATTTATAACTTTAAAGATACAACTCCTTTTTAATCCAAATTTTTTCTATTGGATCACAAATTTCTTCCTTTTTAACATCATGTCATCTAAAATATAATTTCAAAGAAGAATTTAAGATGAATTAAAAATTAACTTAAATCATGATGGAGAATTATTTCTATACATGAACACAAGGGTTCCAAGTGAACCAATATTCCTCCTTACTCATGAGTTTGAAAAATTATCCATTCATTAAATGGATGAAAAAGACCTCTCTAAATAATTAAAGAGAGTGTAGATCTTAAGGGAAATATTTTTCCTCTTTCCTCTATTTTACACTGATCTAATGATTGACTTGGTCAAAAGAAATTAGCCTTATCCTTAGATAATTAGAATTCCTTGAATGTACTAAGTAAACCACCATTTTACCTTGATATAGGTTCCTTAATTTTCCAACCATATCCACTATATCATAGGTACCTTATATAATTTTAATTAATGATCTCAAAAGAAAATCAGTAGGCACACCATTGTCATATATTCCTTCTTTCTTTGAAAATCTCCCTTAGATAGAATTTAGTAGAGATCTAATTATTAATACTTATGGAAGCATTGCCACCGATTCTAAAGTTCAGAGATTTAACATGAGATATGAACTGATCAAGGATCAATCCTTCCCATCTTCTATTTGAGCATCATCTCCACGCAGAAAGCTTGAATGAGGAAGAACTCCTTCTTGAGATCCTCTAGGATCTTGCTGTAGTTGTACCACTTCTTCAGCCCCTGCACAGTGCCACAAATGAATCAAAGACAACGGAGATCTGAGCGTCAACCTCAGACAAGACACGTGGCTGATCAATGGACAGTGAAGAACGAATGCACACTTCGCCAAAGATTCCTAAAATGAAAGAATTCGCGGGAAATTCCACCTAAAGAAAAGAGTCTCCTCAAAGATGTCGACCGAATGAGTAACTACTTCCTAAATCTCTATGATCACCAGAAAACCACTCCAACTTAACGTCAACAAGGAGAGCCATCTCCCTCGTGATCTACAACTGAGGAAAACAAAGAGAGCTTGTACGAAAATTGAACGATCTGATGAAACAACTACTCCTAAAGAGGAAAGTCACGAGGATAAATTCCCGACTGAAGAAGAAGAGGAGAGTCGCCTATCTCTACCACTTTCTATCTACCGTGGAGATCCGCGTGAAGAAAATCAAAACCTGGCAACTCCTTACCACCATGAAAATTTCGAATCGTCAATCGCAACTGAGATCGAAAGAATAAAAGACTGGGTGATCCCATCGTAAGGGGAGACGAAACGATGCTTCACTTTGGGTATCCCATCTTCAAGACTACGAGCAAGGCAATATCCGTCTCTTACTCGTCGCGAGGGAAAAGTCAACACTTGCGACTTGAGCTTCCGCATTGCCAGCATGGATGGCTGATGAGACGAGACCGTGAGGTCGTTGATTTCACACTGTCTCGTGTCAAAAATAATACCAAATTTACCAATTTAAGGAATTAAGAACAAATTGAAGGGTATAATGGTAAATAAGGGTCGAATCCACAAGGAATGAAAGTATTTTCGAGAGATCTTTTAGAAATTGATCAAATTGGATGATGAATTGAGGTGAGAAATTAGGGAAAATGGTAGATTTAGAATGATAACTCAAAGATCTATCCACGAAATCAAAAATTACTCGATTTGAATTAGTAATCGCAGAGAAATCAAAGAGTGAAGTGGGACAATTTCCGAAATCGCGAAGAACACAAATTGAAATTAAAAACAAAATTAAGCTAAATTAAGATCCTAAACTAAAAATTGATGATACATGATGATAGATTAGAGGGAAAACTTGTTTTCTAACCCGAGATAATGATTGAATCGATCCAATTGATCACCGGGTCGACAGCTATTCATTCCGCGAATTCAAACGTGAACATCGGTGTTCAAGAGACAAATTCTCCTTGATCGATCAAGGAAATCTCACTTATAATCACTCAGTGGATGCGAAATCGAGTCTAGAAGAGATTACGAATGAGAGATTTAAGGAAAGCTGTGTGTAGATAGGTCGATTAAGTGAAATCCTCTAAGAAGGTCTTACAAAAATCGAAGAATGCCTCAATTTATAGGCAAATTGGGTGTAACCGTCCGATTGATGCGTTTAATCCTCATCAATGGTCCAGATTAAACGCATCAAATCAAATCGTTACGAATATATCACGATCATCAGATCTCAGATGGACGCTCCAGATGCATCCTTGCGATGTGCATTACAAAACGCCTCAAAATGGCGCCCGTTGGATCGCGATTTAACGCTCCTGATGCATTTCCGCACATTAAATCTAAGCCGTTACAATTACACCTTTAAGACACATGCTTGATTGATGCTGTGGTGGACTTCTGGTTCACGGGATCCACGTGTGTCAGTCGTCGCGCCCTTGATCCGAAGTGTGTGATGCCGCCACGTCGCCTGAAACCAAGAATGACCGTGGAACATAGTCCCACACGGTAAAATTAAAAGCAACTTTGCCGGTATATAACGTGAGCAGATTATGAGGGTTAAATAAGCGTCTTCTGATAAGCGGAAGACTTATGTATACTATAAGCCGAACTATATATAAGAAATATAAATAGTAGCCACGTGTCACCTCCACGCCACGCAGGGGCTCGCGTGGGCCCGTGTGGCTCTGCCACGTGGCCACAGTGCCACGTCGCACCCACGTGGGACCCGTGCGAATATTAAACCCCTTTTTTTACTCTTTTTTAAATTATTTCAAACGATTTAAATCAAAAATAAAATTCAGAAAATCCGAAAAAATCCCTAAAATCTAGAAAATTCATAACTTTCAAAATACAACTCCAAATTAATCCAAATTTCTTTCATTTGATCTGAAATTTAATTATCTATCATTTGAAAAATTCAAATTATTTAAATAACTAGAGATTTAATTCTTATTTCAAAAATACATCCATTTCTTTAAGATTTTAACTTTAGAAAATTAAATGAATGTTCATAAAAATGATTTCTCTCATTATTTAACTTTAAAAACCACTTACACTCTCAAGTAAAGATATGTTATAAAATCTTTAATCATAATTAACCCTAAATTAATGCATTTTGAGATTATAACATAAAAGTGTATGTAATGATAGAAATGTACTCAAGGTATGATAACATGCATATAAATGGAATGTTTTATGCCTTATTTTGCATTAATAATCATGTTTTATCATGTTAAGATTGCATGTTATCAATGACATCTTCCCGTGGAATTCTTCGACCTGAACGATCCACAAAAAGAGAATGAACGGACCTGAACCTTCCCACCAAAATCAGAGAATGAACAGACCTGAATGATCCACGAAAAGATGCATAATCGCTGCGACACGACGCCTCGCCGAAACTTCTCGTCCTTCGTTTCTATAAAACAAAATCTTGTAAGAAACAAACGACAGTTTTTTATTGAATGAAAATTAGTTCCGTTTTACCTTGTGTTTGTTGTCCGTCCACGTATCTCCTCCACCCCCGCTTCCGCGCCTTCATCTTATGAGTTCTAGCCTCCTCTTCCCTTTCTCCCTCCCGCTCTGTCTACTTTCATCTTTATCAAATCCGAAGCCCATCGAGGATTTTCTGGATCGTTTTGTGATTCCGGAAGCATCGTCTTCGTCGTCGCCAATCAGGTAACATCTTCAATCATTGACTGTGACAATAGTTCGCTTCCAAAGATCGTAAGTCCACTATTAGACTACCCTTCTCTCTCTTCTTCCTTTTCCATTTTCTATTTCCTACGTCTCTTACCCGCATTATCATCCTCCGTCAACGGTCTTCCTTCTTTCTTCTATAAGTCACTCATATTTTCTCTCGCTTTCCTATCTACTGTATTCTTCTATACATATCTATGTCCTTGCCATCTTCTCTCATAATCGCTTCCGTCTCATCTTCCTCACCCGAAAACCATCTCATCCATCTTCTATTCACAATCACTTTTAGTTCATTTCTTCTATCGTCTCTCTATCTTATATTATCTTTATTATAACCACTAATTACATCATCTATTATATATTACCTATTCCCTACCTCTTATCTTCATAACCATCCGTCATTCTCTTTTCAGCTCATAAATTATCTCATACTCTAATCATTACTTTATCCATTCTTAAATATCTTCTCTCTAAATTCATTTTATCACCGTTATTATCATCTTCTTCTCTC
Source organism: Lemna minuta (assembly GCA_024174645.1). Taxonomy (NCBI): domain Eukaryota; kingdom Viridiplantae; phylum Streptophyta; class Magnoliopsida; order Alismatales; family Araceae; genus Lemna; species Lemna minuta. Next base: position 16,251,947 of record CM044102.1, on the reverse strand, counting down.
CTATCAATTTATGAATTACTCTCTACCATATTTATCTGAATTATAAACCTTTTTCTCACTGATATCACTTCATAGATCCTCCCCCATATGTAGGATTTAGATACATCTTCTAAAAAATATCATACAGAAAATCATTTCTTAAGAAATCTTCTTAATATCATCATTATATTTTTCATCTTGAAATTTATCTTTCAAAAACATGCACTAAAGTCAAGGTAATTTAAGAAAAGAGATTAACTTCTGTTAATTTTAACTTTGCAAAAGATTAATCATCAATCAAACATAAAATTAACCCTAGATTACGCATAAATATAAACTTTAGTGAAATGGCATACCAATGGAGAAAATTCCTTAAAACTATGATAGCATGCATCATATTTGATGAACTAAAACTTGGTTTGATTATATCGTTGTTGTGTGTTCTAATTCATGCAATACATTTATAATACCTCACTTAGGACAGTAGTAAGCAAGGGTCGATCCTTAGGGAATCTAGGTAATGAGGGTTGAGACGAAAGTAGAAGAAGGGATGAACTCCTATATTGGAGAATATAAGAAGTTAGAAGAGGAATTTTTTAGAGATAATAGATGTAATTAGTTAGATTATGTTTATTTAGTTCTAATTAGAGGAGAAGAGATAAGAATTAGAAGGGTAGAGATTGATGGAAGGTGAAGAAAGTGATGAAGGGGAGAAAAGAGATGAATGAAATGGTTTGGGTATGGTTTGTGGCAACAAATGCGATAACCTACGATTAAAATAGAAGAAAAGGTCCTACATTATCCATGGAAAAGGCTTACAAGAGAATCCCTCCTCAGAATCTTCCCACGAACCCCATGTTGGTGCCAATCCTAGGCCGGGTGGTGCTTGATTCGCTACGACGTCGATTTCCTCTTGTTCTCCTTCTCCAAAACAAACTCTAGCATCTGATGATGCCTAGCTTGGGCCTAAGCTTCTCCCCCTTTCCTGCTAGTGACCTGGTGTCAAGAGAGAGCCAAAAGACAAGAGAATTCGGAGTGGAGGAGGAGAACTTTTAGGAGTTAGGGCTTCCTCCCAATCCGATGGTTGTGATTGATTTCAGGAATCTTCGGGAATCAGATGGAAATCTCAACCGTACAGATGGAAGAGCACGATGAGATGAGCACGTCGTCAAAATTTCAGCCCAATCAGACGGTCGGATTAGAAGATATCAATGCTTCTTCCCCGATCATTTCTGGTCGTTGATTTGGTGATCTCTTGCGTCAGCAGCCCTAATCAGTGAGCTTCCGTGATCGCGCCACGTCGTCATCACGCCGGCCGTCAGATTTCTGCCACGTCACCTGAAAGGTAAGTAACTTTAAAATAAATCACAAAAAAAAGTAAATGACGGAATCTGCGGTGATTCACTTTCGCCGCAGATTCCTCATTTAGCGCGAATAAGAGAGCGCCACGTCGCTCTATTATTCTCGCTTTGCAGTAAAAAATAACGGCATGGCTCGCCTGCACAGGTAAGCAAAAGTTAATAATATTTTAATAAAAAAAAGTCAGACGAGAGGAATTTGCGCAAGAGGAAAAACGATGAAACAAGCTAAATAAACAAAACGACAAAACCAGCTCCCCGTTTAGTTCAGACGCGCGAGTAGGGAATCGCCACGTCACTTGCAGGTTAGGAATTTAAAACAGCGAAGGGGCGATTCGACAAAATGACAAATCACGGGTGGACGAAACGACAAAAGAGCATGGCTAAATGACAAGGAGGAAGAGGCTTCTGTCTGCGGCGATTAATGCGCCGCAGATTCTTTTTTACAAGCGAATGAGAGAGCGCCACGTCGCTCTCTCGTTCCCTCCTTCAAGTCAACTGTGACGGCTGCTGTCCACGTCACTTTCACGGACATATATAATAATAAAAATAAAAACGTTAGGCTAATGAAAATCGAAGCTGCCAGATCGTGACACATGTCGCGATCTGGTGAGCGCTATTTGCTTTACCTTTTAACGACTTATAATTGCCTTTATGCCCAACGATAGTTAAATATTGCATTTCAACCCCGACGAGATTTATTTGTGTATAAATCCCAGATAACTAAAGGAATAACTCACAAACCTATGTAAAAATGACACATAATTACATTAATGCCCCTGTCGCTGATAAATAAGCAAGAAATGGTTAGATTAATTAAACATATGCCCTCAAGATGCCCTAAAATTCATTTTAATCATTTCTAAAATTCTAAAAGATATATTTTGCTTTCAAATTTCATTTCCTTGTCAGTTTATAATCTGAGAGAGATAATTAAATATTATAAAATCCAGGAAATAACATAAAAGCATAATGAAGCAAAATTAAGCAATTTAATCAGAATAACACATAAATATATTCCTTTTAAGCCAAATGTTCACAAAAATTCAGAGTTAAAGGTCATAGATTTATGTGTTATCAATATTCACATAAAATCAGCATGAATATGAGTTAAATAGGGTAACAATTTAAGTTATAAATGCGTATTATCACCCGACCCTTATGAAAACTCGCGTATGGCTCATCTCACGGCACTAGTCTTACCTACTGAGTAGTACTTACGCAAAAATGCATCTTCCATATATCTCAATGAATGAAACTCACGGCCCAAGGTGAAAACCCACTCCTTTGCCCTTTCCTTAAGCGTGAAGGGGAAGAAGTGCATCTTGGCCGTCTCGGAGGGGACATTGTGGAATTGGTTGAATTTGCACACCTGGCTGAACTCATCCACATGTTGATACGGGTCCTTGACGGCTCGTTTTTGTGCGTCGTTAAAACACAAATACGATGGTCAAACAAAATTTATAAAACCGAACTCACAAAGACAAGATAGAATAATCAAGTACTGGGTAAGTATCGGGTTAATCCACAGAGAGCAGGGTTGACTTTAATTGCAAAGTTGACTTGGTCAAACTTAGGTTTAAAACAAGTTTTAAATAAGAGAAAATAAGATTTAAGATATGGAAATGATATAAATAAGGTAAATAAGAAGTTTTAAGAATTGAAATCTCGGATTTGACAGAGAAAAGTCAAAAGTCAAAGTCAAAGCGTTGACTTTGACTAGCGTAAGTGTTCTGCAAAAATCGAGAGAATCAAACCGAGTCGAAGATTACGAAAATTATATATTTGGAAACTAAAAAAAGAAAATGGAATTTATTGATATAAGTTTTGTAATTTCTGGATAAGAAATGGATTTATTATGAATTATTGAAAATCAATGATCAGAGAATCCCCGAAATGAACACCTCAGAGGAAATCTTCAAATTGAATGCCCAAATGAAATCCAAATCTTTCAATTTATATGTCAATAGAAAGCTAAGAACCAGAGGAATCCAACAAGACCAAAGTTATCAAATTCTGATTTGTCAATAAAAAGTAATTGACCCCGAAAGTCAACATTTGACTTCTGATGAAAGATGAACAGTCCTTGGTCAAACGTTAAATTGAAGGGTCAAATGAACTCGGAATTTGATGAAATTGCTATCCACGGAAAGCTGATGAATATAGGAATCCAATGAAACCAAAATCAAGTGATTTCGAATTATAATCAAAGAGATATCCTATATTCAAAATCAGCAACTTTTCGGATCGAAATTTGGGGAAAATGAAGAACACTATGAACTAATTTGCAAAATTAAACTTCTAAATCTAATAAAAACTCAAATTACCTCTTGATAATCGATCGAATCTCACTACTAACCCGATTCCCACGAGAATTAAGCTCCAATTTGCGCGAATTGGAGTGAATTTGCTCGGATCCTTTCTCACGGACTTTCGGAATTCAAGGGGAAAATTCGATGAAATCAAGGAGGAATTCGTGATCAATCCCGCTCCAATCCCTTCGGAATCGAGTCTAAACGCGGGGGGATCACGATGAACTAGAGATCTTCCTCGAAACTCGCTTAATTTCTTCACGAGTCGATCAAAAGTTAAGAACAAAAGAAAGAGTACATAAGTTTTTAAAGAGGGAAATTGGCCCGGAATCGTGGGCTGTAAAGGCGGTCGTGGAGGCAGAATCGAGGCGTCGTGGACGCGGTTTGCACGGAGCGGCGTTGAGGCTTCAAATCCGCGTCAATTTTGACCGGATTTCACGGTCGAAAGGTCTCCATTTTCCACGCTTTTAGCTCCACGATCGAGTCACGATCGGGTCACGATCGGGCTTCGATCGTGGTCTTAGGTCGTCGCCGATCCACGTTGGATCAAGAAGAGGCATTTCCGCTGCATAAGACATGCGATTGCGGCTCGATCGCGCCGCGATCGCGGCTCGATCGAGCCACGATCGCGGAGTTCTTCCACGCATCCTCAGAGCCGTCCGATTTCGATCGCTACTTGATGAAGATCCGACGCACATGAGCGTTCCACGCGGCTTCAACGGAGGCCGTCGGATCACGATCGCGCGATCTCTCTTTGATGAAAATCCGACGCTCGTCGCGTCGCCACGTGGCGTCAGGTAGGCTGTCCGATGGTTTCACTTAAGTCCGTTTTTTTAAGCACGTGTCTTGATCGTGATCGCGTGGACTCAGGTCCACGCGATCACCGCCGTTGAGCCGGAATCCGACGCCCCTAGGACCGCCACGCGTCCTGCAAAACAGACAAACCGTGTGGGAACATAGTCCCACACGGTGAAAATAGAAGAAGTCTGCGCGAATAAATAGGGGAACGAATTCCCCTCTTAATATTTTCCTCTTCCTCCATGGCCAGCCACACGTGTCACTCCAAACGCACGCCCACGTGGCCGCGTGGCCTCTCGCCACTTGGCGCGCCGTGTGCGCCTTCTGCGCGGGCCACCCGTGCGCTGCCACGTCGACTCCGCATATAAAAACCGTGTGGGAACATAGTCCCACACGGAAGAAAAAAGTAAAATGGGCTCCTATAAATTAGGGGCGGGTTAACGCCTATTGCGTTACCGCCCCAAAATACTTACCAGGGCCCACTAACCCGTGGGCCCTCCACATGCGAACCTCTTCTGCCACGTGGCGCCCCACACGGGCGCCCACGTGGACCGTCCGTGTGGCCTCCTGCCACGCGTCAGCGCCACCTGCACCCCGCGTGGGCCACACGCGCCCTGCCACGTGGCCTCAGCGCCACGTCGTAACGGCGCGGTGGACCCGCGCGCCACGTCAGCCCGTCGCCTGGGCTCGGTCGCCACGTCAGCTGGCGCGTGCCACGTCAGCTCCGCAGGTATGTTTTCCCTTTTTCGCGATTTTTCTAACTAAAAACTTAAATAATTCAATTAAAAAATCAAATAAAAATAGGAAAAATCAGATAAAACTTTAGAAATTCATATTTTTTCAAAATACAACTCCTTTTTAATCCAAATTTTCTCCATTGGATCACAAATTCTTTTCTTTTTAATATCATGTCATTTAAAATATGTTTTCAAGAAGGAAATAAGGATGAATTAAAATTTCATTAAATAAGTTCTAATTAAACCTTCTAAATCATAAATTCATCCTAAAATCATCCTTCCAAACATTTACTAAAGTCAAAACTCATTTAATCACTGAGATTAACTCCTGTTAATCTAAACAAAAGATTAATCATATCTTAAGCATGAAATTATCTGTAATTTATGCATAAATATAAAGTTTAGTGAAATGACATGCCAATGGAGAAAATTCCTAAAAAGTATGATAACATGCATCATATTCACATAAAATAAGCATGAATATGAGTTAATTAGGGTAAGAATTCAGGTTATAAATGCATGTTATCAGTCCTCCGATGGTAGTCCATGAAAAGTGGGTAAAAGGCCAAGAATATATGAGTCAATTTTAAAATTCGTACCTTGTTGAAGAGGGGCATTGACTTGCGTAGTCTGCGTTTGGACGACCGGTCTTGCGTAATTGCTAAGACGTCATCTCACTATCTTGGCGAGAAGATGTGCGTCTATTGACTCTCCTCACCCTGGTGTGGCGATGGCTGGGATAGAATCACTAGAAGCCTCTGATGGAGCTCTAGAATGTGCTAATGTGTCGAAGAGGTCCTCATACAGAGCGTTGTTCCTTGTATTCCTCGTGGATCGCTGATTCTAATGTCCTTGTCATCCTCCTCGGTTCCTAGGATGCTTATTCATATCTATATCAAAAAGATCAGAGAACAGCAAGTATGTATAAATAAGAAAGTCAGAAAAGGGTTAGACGAAAAGTGTGATGTTCCAAATGCAAATGCTTCACTCTACTCCACCAAAAGGATAGATCAAGCTACACACTATCATAAGTCACACCACTAAAGATAATAATACTATTAGATTACTCCTAACAAAGAATGTATCTTAGAAATATCGATATCGTCGTCTTCAATAAGTGAAAAACACAAAGAAGACTACCAAATTTGCACCAAAAATGTCAAATACTGGGCAATAATGATTAATCTTACATAGCTATACCTTTTCCACCACAGAGAGGGTCTGATTAATTCCTTGTAGATCAGTAAACAACAGAAGACAGAAACCTAAATGTAACAACGAAATCAAACAATAAAATCAATAACCCATGCTCTCTGGCAACGACGCCATTTTGACAAAGAATTTTATGCGGTCGTTAAAACACACAAATGTCGATCAAACTAAATTTATAATTCCAAACTCATAATGACAAAGATATAAAATCAAGTAAACTGTAAGTATTGGGTCGATCCACAGAAAACAAGGTTGACTTTTATTGCACAATTGACTTCGTCAAACTTAGGTGATAATGATATATAATCAACAAAGATGATATGAATATATGAGATAAGATATTTTAAGATTTTAGACATCTGGTTTGACTTTGACCAAGAGATATCAACAATCAAGGTCAAAGCATTGACTTTGACCAATAGTTGACTTTCTAAAAATCATAGAATAAAAATAGCTTAAAATACTACGAAAATTATGTAAACAAAAACTAGAGAGAAAATGGAATTTATTGACATAAAATTTGGGATTTTTCGATGAGAGTTGGATTTATTATGAATTATTGAAAATCAAAGAGCAGAAAAATCTCGAAATGAACACTTCGTGATAAATCTTCAAATTGACTAACCAAATGCCATCCAAATCTCGCACTTGATAGATAAATAGAAAGCTAAAAATGAGAGAATTCTAAAGAGACAAAATTATCAAATTCCAACTTGTATTTTGAGAGTAATTAATCCTGCAAATCAACACTCGAATCAATGAAGAGTGGTTGGTCAACGTTAAATTGAGGGGCCAAATGGTCTTGGAATTTCACGAGTTCGCTATCCACGGAAAGCTGATGAAATAAGCAATCCAATGAAACCCAAATCAAGTTATTTGGATTTAAGATGAAAGAGATATCCTATTTTCAAAATCAGCAAAAATTCAAATCAAAAGTGGGTGAAATTGAAGAACAAAACGACTTAAAATGCAAAATTAAGTATGTAAATCTAACATAAATACAAATTACCATTAGATGATTGATCGAACCTCACTTCTAAGCCGATTTCTGCAAAGATGGGCTTCAATTCACGCGGATTGAAGTGAATTTGCGTGGTTTTTTCCTCAGCGGACGTTTGGCGTTCAAGGGGAAAATTCAATCAAGTCCAACAATTAATCAACACGAATCCTGCCGTAATCAGATCGCGATCAAGTCTAAATGCAGGGGAATCATGATGAACTCAATATCTTCCTTCAAATTTCCTTAATTGCCTCACGAATCGATCAAAAGTTAAGTTTACAAGGGAAGAACATAACAATTTATAATGAGATTCCGCCCGAAAGACGTGGACCGTTCGATCTTAAGAAGATCAGAAGGATGTCCATGATCCCATGCGCAAGATGAGGCATGATCCCACAACGCGGGCCCACGTTTTCCCTTCATTTCGCCTGTCCGATCATGATCGGAGTGTCTCTGATTCGTCCACGTCATGCGCCAATCGTTGACACGATGCCATGTCGCAGGGTCCACGATTTCGTTGAATTCAAATTGTCTGATCCTTGATTGGACCATCTGATAACATGCTATTTATGCACGAATTTACATGATTATTAATGCAAATAATGCCATTAATTATTCAAAATGTATGCATGTACCATATTTTAAGTGTATTTCTATCATTTTGTATAATTTCATTTTATGATCTAAAAATACATCAATTTATGGATTATTATTTGTAATTGAACATTATAATTTTTAATCCTATTTATATTTAAGATCACAATGATGTTTTCATGATTAAATGATAAGAGAAATGATGTTTATTAGCATTCATTTATTTTTATAAAGTTGATTTAAGAAATACATGAATGTATTAATTTATTTAAAATTCATTCTCTTAATATTTCAATAATTTGACATTTCATAATCATAGATTATTTAATTTCTAATCCAACAAAACAAATTTGAAGTAATTTGGAGTTGTATTTTGAAAGTTATGATTTTTACAATTTATAGGAATTTTTATGGAATTTATCTGAATTTATTTCAATTTTTAAAGGGTTTAAATTAATTAAAAAATGGGCAAAAAGGAGGTATATATAGCGCGGGACCCACGTGGATGCGACGTGGGATGCAAGGCCATGTGGCAAAGCCATGGGGACCCACGCGAGTGCTTGCGTGGCACGGAGGTGACATATATACATTATATTTATTATACATAGGTTATGGTACATGTAAGCATTGCATAGAGGAACTCGCTAACCACCTAAATCGATCGCACCTTATATACCCGAGATGTCCTCTTAGGTTCCTCCGTGTGGGACTAATTCTCTTAGTTCAGGTAATGTCGATCGTTGGATTAAATCGTGTGAAATGATTGCGCGTCGATGCGGTGGATGCGAGGTCCACCTGATCTTTAATCGCGCACATGCTTCAATTGGACTTAAGTGAATCAATCTCAATTGTTGATCTCACGAGTTATAACCACTAAGATTTTTCGCGACCGATGAATCCTCCGATTAATCATGACCATCAAACGAAGATCCGACGAAGGAGATGAAGCGACACACCCCTTCTTTACATGATGAAAAAGCATCTCGACCCTCTATCTGCGACCGGATGATCACCATTTAAAAGCACCGATTCCGTAAAGGACGTCCCATCTTGACCGTTGATCACGATGCGTACGTTAGATCAACGGTTACGCCTCTTTTTCTTTTTAAATAGACTGTTCTCCGAACGAAAAAACCTGCCTTGAATTTTTGAGATAATTGAACTGTTTAGACACCACAATTCGAGCACCAATCAATTTCCTTGCATTCTTGACTCATTTCCACATCTAAGGAGTGCTTGAAATTGGAATTTGATCAACAGATCTGATAACATGCAAAATTGAGCAAGAAAACAAGCTTATCTGATGGAGAATTATTTCAAGACATGAACACAAGGGTTCTAAGTGAACCTATCCTCCTCCTCCTCCTCCTTAGCTACCCACTTGAAAAATTATCCATTTATTAAGTGGATGAAGAAGACCTCTCTAAATACTTAAAGAGAGAGTAGATCTTAAGGGATTTATTTTCCCTCCTCTTATTATTTTACACTGATCTAATGATTGACTTGGTCAAATGAAATTAGCCTTATCTTTAGAAACCTAGAATTCCTTGAGTGGACCAAGTCAACCACCCCTCTTCCTTTGATATAGGTTCCCTTATTTCCAAACCTTTTCCACCATATCATAGGTACCTTATATCATTTTAATTAGTGATCTCAAAAGAAAATCAATAGGAATCTCTTTGATATTAAACTCCCTTCTTTCCTTAAAACCACCTCTAAATAGAAATTTCAGAAGACATCTATTACTTATGAAAGGACTTATATTCTTATTCTACTTTACGACAAGCATGAAGATTCTTCCATTAAGAAGTCTCTCCAAGGATCATTGTCCTAATCCTCCAAGACTCACTCAGACTTCTCTCCACCGGTTATGCAATATGCCCTGCAATAGTATAACTATTAAGAGAAGACTGTGGTTCCACGTGAGAACACACCTTACAAGCAAAGCTATTATATCAACACATTCCCTGCCAAAGAACATACCATGAAAGTTCGCCTGAAGACACTCCCGAAAATGAAGAGAACGGAGAGGCAGTCGAAGCCACTACCACCCACAGCTGTGAAGTCCCAAAACATCACATCTACACACGTCAACAAGAGTTACAATATCTTCCCTTTCATCGCGACGACGTCACTGCTGTTTTTAACATTCGTCAGCAATCCAAGTCGAAAGGAACATGACAGCATTTTAACCGCGTGCTCATTCAACGGCTAAAACTCTCCTGAACTCCCCTCATCTCTGCATCTGACAACTCAACTTTCGGAAGTTCAATCCTCAGTGAAGACGCATTTACTGACGATTCCATCGAATCGTCTCACCAACCCAGCATCGGTTTCATGAAAGCATCAATCAAGGGCTAGAATTTCGGCATTTCGGCGAGCTTGATAACGTCCGGGATCGTGCTCAACGGGAACGCCTACGCGCAGGATTAAAGTTTGACAGCTCTGCAAAAGAAGACGAAAACTTCACGTACGCCGGTCAACCATTCCAAAACGCATCAACGGCCATCTACCGATCCACGTACGAAAGAAGAAAATAACGTGAAGTTGTGTTTCTTACACGCGCGCAACCGTCGCGACGCGTCCTTTCACTACCACGTTCTCCGCTCCCTCTTTAAAAGACAGTTGTGAGTCAAAGAAGAACAAGATGTTTTATAAAAGTTTGGTTCTACTATTGGTTCGATTTTACCCTGTGTGTTCATCGTGTTTCTCCCCGTGTCTCCATCAATCTCTCCCACCATCTCTCATCTCCGATTCTATCCCTCTTTCTTTTCTCCCTCCTTTCTGTCCGTCTTTCATCCATCTCCTGTCAGAGCAAAATCGAGGAATATCCGGACCAATGAAGCGATTCGGGAGCATCGTTTCTTCATTGCATTCTCAAGGTATCATCCTCTACCTCTTTTACGTGATTAATAATTCGAGTCATAAATCTTAAGTCCAACATTCCATTCACGCCCTCCTTCGTACCTACCGCCTATCCATATCGTCTATCTTTTAAAGTCTCTCTTAATATCATTTCCCTGTTACTCTTCTTCTCGTCACATCGCCTCTCTTCGTATCCGCTCATCTCCTCGATATCCTCTCCATTCTCCACTAATTTCCACCCCAGCCTGTCATTTACGTCCCTCAGCCACCCTTTTCCTATCCTTTACCGTATAAAACCTCTTACCATCGTATCCTGTCCTGTCTAACATCATTCATCTTACTATTTAATCTATCATCCACTCTATCCTTCTCCTTTCACAATCTTCTACTTCTCATTACCATTAAATTATCTATAATCACTGTTCTCCGCCCTAAAATCTTATCCGATTTACTCTCTTTCAAATACTCACATCCTTCATCCTATATCCATACTAATTAAATACAATAAGATATAACCTTGGTCTTTAGTAATATATAGATATATATATAGATCTTATCTTGTCATCTCTTCTCTTCTTTTTATTAATCATCTTCTCATTCCTACTAAAGCATTATATGTCCTTATACCTCTCAATAATATCATTTCATAGTGATATCAATTCATAGGTCCTCCCCATATTGTAGGATTTAGACACCTTTTCAGAAATATCCTACATCATTATCATTGTGGTAAGTTAGTTAAAAAAAGTTAATATCATTAATGTTTGTTACATGTTATCATATAAATTTGCCAAAATGAATATCCTTTAGATAAATGAAGAAAAAGATTTTTTTTACAACCATTAAGAGTTTTTTTTAATGTGCTGAATTCTTTTTTTGTTTAACTCTTTAAATGCTAAAACAAACTCCTTTAACTTCTGTAATTTGTGTTTAATAAGGAAAGTTTTTTTTAACTAAAGCCCTTAATGGGCTCGTCCGTTTTAATGGGTTTCTTAGTGTATGGGCAGGATGTGTATGGAGAAAATCTCAGCCAATAGCAAGCAGAAGCACGGTACTGTGTGTAATGCAAAGCATACAGAGGAACAGAGCGCATGTACTTGGCGCTTTTCACGGGATTGCAACACCACCAATGGCGATTAGCTTAACTACCTAAGAAACGAGATTGAAGCAAACCGAGGGTGCAAAGCAAAAAACATCAAGAACCTAACTATCCCGCATAACTTTGAAGCGCGGGTTAATTAGGTTAAAAAGGGGGAAGCGGGGAGGAGAGTCTCGTTCTTGATTTCCCGTCCAAGATTGAGCTTGGCCAGGTGGACACAGCGGGAGGAAGATCCAGAAGTCGTGCCAAGAGTTTTCTGAAGTAAAGATCACATCCATTTCCGGACGCTCGGCTTTATTTCAAGCCTCAAAGCACGGTTAAGAGATGTTTTCTTCTTTTCTTAGTTCTTTTCGGAATGTTGATTTCAATTGATTCAGCTTGTTTTCATATTCAACAATTAGTTTTCTTTTTCTTTTCTCATGTTTTCAGTATGAATGTTGTCGTACTTTAGATAGACTAATAGAAATTAGTCATTTCATATTTCTTTCTCTGTCTTTGATTTGTCGTGAATTAGCTTCTGATTCATGTTAAATAAGGGATTATTAGGAGAACGTATTGCATTATCTTTCTGATAATCTTCTGTTAAATCTGACTCAGTCGATAGTTGTAAGAGAAATTTTCTGAACATAAGTAGCAGATTTAGTTGGATTTGAGTTGATGCGTTGAAAAGATATTTTAAAACGAAAATAGATTAGATATAAACTCTCTTGAAGTTTGTTTTTTTTCTATTTAGATAACAGAAGAATTATAAGTCTCGATTTAGTTAAAGTGGATAAGTGAGATCCGATTTATCGATTTTGTGAAGACTTATTACACTCAGGGAGAATACTAAAATTCCTAAAGACAAAATAGAAGAATAAAGTGAATAGTATAGGATTAAATAATAATAAGAACAGTAAAGAGAAGTCTATACAATAAGAAAAAAAAACTGATATTAATTAGCCATAATTAGAGGAAAAACTCTTTAAAAAAAAAGAGAGAAGAATAGCAATGTTCAGTTTTATTCAGTCTTTTTAGTTATTTTCATCAAGATTGACTAAAAATAAGAAAATAAATAAGAACTCAAGATTAGAATCACTGATTTTAATTTAGGTATGCTGAAAGAATAAAAGAAAAGAAAAAAAAAGGGAATTAATATTGCCTCCCGTGGATTCGACCCCTCACTGAACTATACTTTTGGTAGATAGAAGTTAAGGGAAAATATTTTGGAAGAAAATATTATTGCATAAGTCCAATTAGACCATCACAATGACATAAAAACAATTGATAATTGGGACTTATCAAGATCGAGGAGAAATCACATCTTGAACTCGAATTTCGTCTTCGAAAATGCAGAATGAAAAGCCAGGCATCCAGCGATTAATTGGATCATTTAGAAGGCTACTTTGGGTTACTTTGGATCATTTCATCATAATATTTCATCATTTAGTGTTAATTTTACATTTTGAATCATTGATTAAGTTTAATTTCAGTTGAATTTTGGTTTTAAATCATTTTTGTGATACAAAGTTTCCGCCTTTTTCAAACTTCGATTAGTCTGCGAATTCTCATCCAAATCACTCGATTGTTGATTCCGTTGATTCGTAATTGAGTTATCTTTCTTAATATCATAAATGGCCCAATTTCTAATTTCAATTTGTTGTTCGATTTGATCGAATTTCAAAGATATATCTCAAAAATCTCTAATTCTCCGTGGATTCGACCCTTATTTACGATTATACACTTATATTCGTGAATTGATATTTAATTTGGAAAGTTTGGAATTTATTTTGACATGATATCGTGTGTTTTCAACAACCATACGAAATGGTTTCATAACCATCGCGATGCATCCAGGCGTCCACCCACGATGCACCAAAATCTTGATGAATCGCATCCGTCTAATGACGACACGTGGTGCAAGGTGAGTCGTCGATCGCTTCACTTAAATGCCCTTTTAACGCACGTGTTGTGATTGATGATCGCGTGGACTCTGAGTCCATTGTATCGACGCGATTGGATTGATGTCTGTGTATCCAACGTCCGCGGTGCTACGACGTGTCCTGCAAAAGGCAAGAATCCGCGGGAACATAGTCCCACATAGAGGAAATGAGAGGAAAACTCGCATATAAAATGTGGGGCAGAATAACGTCCTTGCATTATCGCTCCAATATACTCACCAGGGCCCACTAACACGTGGGCCCTTCACCTGCCAGCCCCCCTACCACGTGGCGCAACTCGAGCGTCCGCGTAGACCTGCGTGGCCCCTGCCACACGTAAGCGCCACCTGTGCACCATCTGCACGCTGCGTGGGCTCACACGGCTCTGTCACGTGGCCTTGCGTGTTGCGTCGTATCTGCGTAGGTCCCGCGCACCACGTCAGCTCTTTGCGCCTTGTATCCTCCGCGGGTCCTCTGGAAAATAAAACCTTTTTTGCATTTAAAAAAATTGATAAAAATCAAATTAAAAATCTATAAAATTCCAGAAAAATCTAATAAATTCAAAAATTCATTCCTTGAGAAATAAATTTCCTTTTAAACTCAATTTTTCTCCATTGGATCACAAATTTCTTTCTTTTTAATATCATGCCATTAAAATATTATTGTAAAGAAGAATGTAAGATGGATTAAAAATAACACTAAGGCATTCATTAAGATATTTCTCTTTTAATCATCCAATCATTCTTTTCTTAGAATTAATCCTTTAAATCATCTACTAAAGTCAAAATAAGGTAATTAATTTATATTTATTTAATCTTATAAAAGATTAAACATTCATAAGCACATAATTAACCCTAAATTATGCATAAACATGAACTTTAGTAGAATGGCATACCAATGGAGAAAATTCATAAAAAATATGATAACATGCATCATATTTACATAAAATAAGCATGAATATGAGTTAAATAAGATAAGAATTTAAGTTATAAATGCATGTTATCAGGATCTCTGAGGTTGTTGACGCACACAAGACCCGACCTAATGTTCTACACAGGATACTTAAGCAGGCACATGGAAAATCCATCCAAGGAGCACTTCACAAGTGCCAAACGAGCCCTAAGGTATGTAAAAGGGAGTCTAAATTTTGGTCTAAGAAAGGTAGAGAGCTGTCTGTTGTAGGATATTGTGATAGCGACTACGGAGGAGATTCGGTTCACAAGAAAAGCACCTCAGGTGCATTTTTCTTCCTGGGCCATAACATTGTGACTTGGATGTCACAGAATCAAAGAATTGTTGCTCTTTCTTCGTGCGAAGCTGAGTATATCTCACTTACTCTTGCTGCTTGCCAAGGAGTGTGGTTGGCCGATCTTATCACGGAAGTCACTAGAGAAAGTGTGAAGCTAGTAAAAATATTTGTTGACAACAAATCGGTAATTGATCTTGCAAAAAGTCCAATTTTTCATAGTCGGTCGAAGCACATCAAAATTCGCTATCACTATGTACGAGCATGTGTACAGAGCGGAGAAGTGGATGCCACTCAGATTCAAAGTAATGAACAACGGGCAGATATTTTAACTAAGTCTCTTAGAAAGGAGAAGTTTAGCTTTTTCCGGAACTTCATTGGAATATCTGATGCCAGAATTTTCAAAGAGATCAAAGGGGAGAATGTTGGAAATTGATCTTATAAGTCAATCCTTAAGGAGGAGAAGCTGCGCGACAATGAAGCTTTTTGGCTTCTCCGGAACGAGAATGACGAGGTGTTAGTTTTTCAATTGTCATGCTAGGCAATTATTACCATAGCTCTTATCTTAAGTTTTTATCTATTTAAGAACAGGAATACTCTCCCAAAATGCATCATGTAGTCGTTTTGATATATTCAATATTTTACAGTATCTCCTCTTCCTTGGCATTCTCATCGTCTCCCACTAATCAGAGGGGTGATTTTCTTTAGAGAGAGGGCTGGAGAGAACTTGAAATGGTAGGGAAACTGTGGAGGGAGGAAAAATGATGAGAGAGACCGCAGGATGAATTTAGAGGGATAGAGCAGTTACAAGAGGGAAAAGGGAGAGGAATCTTAAGAGGAAGAGGAATTTCAGAGAGACAAGAGAGAGGAAGATAGAATGCAAAAGGAGAGAGGGGTCAACTGTGAGCCGGAGGGAACTGGGCAGATGGGGAGAACAATAGAGAGAGCGAGTGAAGGGAAGATTGTGGAAGAGATAAAGAGAGTGGAATAGTGATGTAGGATATTTTAGAAAGATAATGCTATGTATGTGGATGAGAATATGAGAGTGAATATGTGATGGAGAAATGAATGAAAGTGACATGAATATTTACTGATATTGAAATATGTATTAATCCTACAATATAATGGAGGATCTATGAAATGATATCAGTGAGAATAGATAGTTAATTCAGAGATGGTTCTGTGGGAATGAATGCAGAAATAAGGGAGGGATAGTGTGATAATAGTGATGATAAGGATGAAGTAAGAGAGTAATCGTGAAGATGCAAGAATGAGATGAGGATATTAATATCGCTAGGGGTGATAAGAAAGGGGTTGAGAATATGTAGAGAAGATGGGAGATGAGATAGATTGGGAAATGAGAGAAGTGTGATTGTGTTGGACTTATGATAATAGTAGGCAAACCATTAATCACGCTTAAAGGAGAGGACAATACCTGCTGGAGATGAGAAAATGATGCTTTGGCTCTACTCCAAATGATAGATGATTTCCTCGATTTTGTTCTTTGACAGGATGTGTATGTGATGGAGAATTATTTCAAAACATGAACACAAGGGTTATAAATGAACCTATCCTCCTCCTCCTCCTCCTCCTCCTTATCCACCAACTTGATAAATTATCCATTTATTAAATGGATAAAGAAGACCTCTCTAAATAATTAAAGAGAATGTAGATCTTAAGGGAATTATTTTCCCTCCTCTTATTTTACACTGATCTAAAGATTGACTTGGTCAAAAGAATTTAACCCTATCTTTAGAAACCTAGAATTCCTTGAATGGACCAAGTCAACCACCTCCAAGCTTGATATAGGATCCTGATGTCCAAACCATAACCACCATATCATAGGTACCTTTTATAGTTATAACTTGAGGATCTCAAAATCAGCTGGAATCCGTTTGTTATTCCATTTCCTTCTTTCCTTGAATACCACCTCTAGTTAGAATTTTAGGAGAGATCCAATAGAAGAAACTATCTCTTGTTTTACTTAAAGAAAAAGCCAATGTATGAGTAAATCATGCATTTATGAAAAAAATTTATATGAAGATCATCATCATGAAAAGCACAAAGTGAAGCCTTATCAACTGAGATTATCTCAAGATCCACAAATTTACATCTCTTACCATTCGGCCAGCTATGAGAGCTTGAAGGAAAGACATACTTGAGAGAACTACCACTCCTCTATGAAGAAACTCCACGGATATTTCCAAAGACATCAGCCACAAGGAGGAACACATCCCGTCCAAACAAGACCTCGCATGAATATACACCACCTCCTGACCCACAGAAATTCAGATGAGGAATTTGAAGAGAATTACCTCAATGCTCCCTTCCGCTCATGCCTCCAAGAAGACTGCACGAGTACTGATGCCACCCGTCGACCATTACCCGTGGACATCCTCACGTGAAAACTACCTCATTGAAGAGAACGAGAAGGCAACAGAGGAGGAAGCAGTGTTTCAGAATTTCGAACACAGCAGAAGATGCCACCCGAAAAGACTAGAAGAAGAGTGAATTCAAAATTCTTGAAGGGACATCTCCCGACTACGATCTAATCAAACCAAGATCGTCTGTATCACCTGCTAAGCACGTCAATAAATCCAGACTCTAGAAGATTAACCAACTCCATCAATCCCGTTGTTGTGAACGTCATCAACTTCATCGAGCTCCCTTGCCACGTCAAGACAAGAGTATCGTTAACTGGACGATCGCGCGTCAAATTTCCAAGACGCGTTGCAAATATTCAGATCCCTTATGGGTTGAGTCCAGAGCTTCCCCGTCTTGGAGCTAGTTCGGAATCGCGAGCAACAGCTTCTCCCACGTGCTCACCGCTGAAGTCAATGACCGCCTGTCGCATCGATCGCGCGAATTGCATCACGACAAATGCACTCACCCTTCGCACCGGCGTTCTAGATTATCTCCATTAAAAGGGAATTACCGACAAAAGATCTTAGACAACAGATGTGGAACCAGGTCAAAAAAGCAGCTACCCGTTGGCGCCCACGATTATTAACCTCCACAAGCAAACCCTTCTACAGACGATCATAATTACCGTGAGCCGCGCCGGATTACGGAGTAAGACATGTACTCCTTAGGACACTTCCACATCATTCCTCCACGCGACGACCACGTCAAACGAAGAGACGCAACCGCCGAATTGCCTCTTCCCTCCCCGAAGCATCTCTTCATCCCGGCCTATCAACTTTCTTCACTCTATAAGAGGAATGAATGTAGAAGAAAGAAACAGATTTTTTTGATAAAAAATTGGTTACCTTGGTTCGTTTATACTCTGTGTTCATCGTTCATCCTTGTGATTCTCCCACAATCCCTCATCTTCCGAGTTCTATCTCCCTTCCTTTTCTCCCCCGCTTCTTTCTGCTTTCACCACTTGAGTCTAACGCAAGTCAAGGAAATTCCTGGATCATCGGTAATATTCAACATCATCTTCACGACCTTCTCAGGTATCGTCCTCCCTATCCGAGAGTGAATAATAGTTCTCTTACCATATCATAAGTCCAACGTTGATGCTTTATGAGTTTTATCTCATCTCCGTCGCATCCTTATCCACTCTCTGTCTATCAGTATTATCCCGTCCACCCTTAACTCTCTTCATGTCCCCACTCATCTCTTCCATCCATCACTCCGTAATTCCTCTACCAACTCTTTCACTCTCTCCGTTTTTCTTACACTCCCCTCTTTTAACTAATATCCGAATTCATCATTCCTAGCATATATATTTTATATTATCCTCTCCAAATTAATCACTTTACCTATTCTCGCAACTCCTTCATTCCCTCTCCATTCTCTATAATATAATATATCTTATAATTTATTCACCGTTCTTCCCTTATAAACATTCTCCTTTCCGGTATTATTAATCTTCCTCTCATATTTCTTTTATTATTCCTCTCTTTATCCATCTTCTTATACTCATTCATTCCTACTTGATATCAACTCATAGATCCTCCCTAATTTGCAGGACTATTCCATACATAATCAATAGATATTCATATTATAATTCTCTGATCCTCTCATAACATACTTGCATTCACATATTCATCTACATACATAACATAAATTGAAATATCCTACATCAGTATGAAAGCAAAAGAATGGGAGGGAGAAAAGCGGGGGAAGATAGAACTCGGCGATGAATGAGAGGCGGAAGGTTTTAATGGAGACACCGGAACAAACGATGAACACAAAGGGGTAAACGTAACCAAAGGTAACCAAATTTTCATTCAAAATATACTACGTCTTTCGTTGCTTAAAATTTTGTTTTATAGAAACAAAGGACGGGAAGTTACGTCAATGCATTGCGTCGCGACGGTTATTTCCCATTTTCGTTTCCATTGTGCGATTTATAGGAATAGAAAGAAGAGGAAATTACAATAAAATCCTGCCTTGCGCCAGGTATTCTCCGCGTCGGTTGAATGGGTGACTGGTTTTGGCATCCTGTAGTGATCATTCGGGGAGTCGACGAGAGATGACAGTTCTTTGGAATCAGTTTCGTTCGATGATGACTCGTTGGTGGGACTGTGGGGCAACTGTGGCATCGTGGAAAAGTCAGAAGTTTCCCGAGCTCCTTAATTATTAGTGCGCCCCATCTTTGAACTGTAAGAGATGCCGAAGGACGTCGTTACGTAACTTCATAATTGACAGTTGACTTGTCTTCCTATTTTGAAGTTTGTTGGTGTCGGTGCGTCAAGATGACGCGTAGAAGTTGCATCTTTCCTCTCGCGGCTTTTGGCATGCAGTATTTTAGTTTGCTGTAGGTTCAACCAGATGAGGTAAGAAGATAATTCCTTCGCCGCCATAATTTTCTCCAATTGCGCTTTTGCCAGCGCCTGCCTGCTTTCATCATAGTGCCTCCACCGGGAGAAGGCGGAGACCATGCTGGAGGCCACTTACTATCAGGTAGTTATTTGACCATTTCTCGTAGAAATCCAACAAGGGTTTTTATCGGGCTTGGCCAGGGTTTTGAGCTATAGCAGCTAGGGCAGCAAACTGCTCAGTCATGTTAGTTGCTGATTTGTACTCGTGCAATGCAAGCTTGGTCAATCTTCGTCCTCCAAGGAAGCAAGATAAGCAAGGACGACGTTCTTCAATGCACGCCTTGACATGTTCTGGTTGTTGAATTCATAAGACCCCAAGCTTCTATTGCTTATAGCAGTGGAGAGGAACCCTTCATTCAACTGTCGATCAAGCTCTTTCCTGATAAAACTTCTAACAGCATGAACAACATCAGGATCAGCTACTTCCATCAAGTCTATGATCTTTGAAATCATGGAGCTGGGAGGACAGTCGTCATGACTGAATTGTCTTGGTCATAGTCGTGATTAGTCTTGACTTCGGGTTCACTCATGCATGGCCTTGGCTTGAAGTTGTCATCGATGACATTCCTTTCCATAAGTTAATACATATAGATCTCCTATACTTATATCTGAAGGTGGTTTTCAAAGAGAAGGAAAATACAAATAGATTCCTACTGATTTTTTCTTTCTTGAGATCAATACTTATAACTATACAAGGTACCTATGATATAGTGGATGTGGTTTGGAAATTAGGATCCTATATCAAGGTAGAAGTTGGTTGACTTGGTCCATTCAAGGAGTTCTAAGTTTCTAGGGATAAAAGTTTAACTTCTTTTGACCAAGTCAATATTTAGATCAGTTTATAAATGGGAGAGGAGGGAAAGCAATTCCCATTGGATCTTCACTCTCTTTTAAATATTTAGAGAGGTCTTTTTCACTCACCTCATGGATAGTGAGTT
The DNA here is from genome assembly GCA_024174645.1 of Lemna minuta. Lineage (NCBI taxonomy): Eukaryota > Viridiplantae > Streptophyta > Magnoliopsida > Alismatales > Araceae > Lemna > Lemna minuta. The sequence goes on along the minus strand of CM044102.1, from coordinate 16,231,058 downwards.
TCTCAAATTTTTGGATAAGGAAAAGAATGGCATGTTGTTGTAACTGAGGGTGGGTTCTCTTCTTTAATGTATACCTTGGTTCAATAGGAACCCTTGTATTCATATGTTGAAGTGAGTCTCCATCAAATAGAGGGAGAGTGGATGGAAAATAAACAAAAATACTAACTGAGAGCCTTACAATGCCAACAGTTTGGATTAAGATTCTTAAACTACATTTCGATGGGAAGAACAATGTAGAAATCCTAAACCTAGCAGAGAGAAAGATAAACCGAAAGGGGGAAGAAGAAGACGAGGAGGAAGAAGAGGAGCTGCCTCCTTTTCTCTATCCTTTTTCTATTAAACCCATGCAAGGAGAGATATGAGGGTTCTTCTTTGACTGGGTTCTAATAGAATTGCCTTGGACAGCCCATTAGCCTTCTAAACACCAATTTTAAATGATCTTGCTTCCCTTCTCTTGCTTGTAGGTTCCCGAAATGAAAGAGAGAAAAAGATCATTTTAAAAAGTTCTTTTTTGATGTACTTATATTATATAATTATTAACTCATGAGACAGTGGATGTGATGATATGCTCAAGAGCTAATAGAGCTAAATAAAAGCAATTTCTAGTTATTTATAAATACTTTTAATGATTTTATCTGTTGACATAGCCAATCTTCCGTGAGTATTAGTGAAATCGAGGCCTCACTTTCTCTTCGTTCATTTAACTTTAGTCCACTAGATCTTAACAATTCACAGGGTGCACAAGACTAGGCCAGAAAATTAGTGAGTATTATCAATATCTTGATACGACGGATTAAGACCTTTGTACTCTTGTCCGTATGTCAGCTGCTTGGTGTTTCTCTCTCTATTGACTCTGTCCATCAAATTTACTCTACTGACTCTTTTGTTTGGAAGGTGAAAGGTTACAACACTTGTGGAGTGTTGTCGAATGGTTGAAGAAGCCAATCTTTGTCGCTGGGATAAGTGGGGCCCTCATTAGATTTTAGAATGACTCTCAAAGGCAAAGTGGAGTTGGTTGAAATTAAAAATGAAGTTTTTTGGTTTTGAAAGTGTCAAAGCAGTAGAGAGTACGAATAGTGAACTGGGAGTCTTGCCAATCTATCTCATTGTATAGACCGGTTCGGCTCAGCCAATCAGAGAAAACCAATCCGATAAGTGGATCAAGCTAGGTATTGTCCCGCCACATCACTGCTGCGACGAGTACTTCTGCTCGGCAAAGCGTAAAAGGGCAACGACCATGAATAACTACCACCGGAGAACGTTACTAAAATTACACAACGGAACAATAGTGCAGCAAAAATACACAACACATTGATATACAACACTATTTTTATTTCTGAGATCCTTTTTAATAAGGGCTACCCTAGTTATATATTCAATATTTTTGGTGGTGATATTCATTGGACGAATTATGTTCATGTTATATTTGTTTTGTGGACCAGTCAAGCATACTTCAAAGCACTTACACAAAAGAAAAGAGGTGAAATTTGCCACCACAAGATTTCTAGCTAAAAATTATGTGTGTCGTAAGCTAGAATTTATACATTATGATTCTAATCGTTGAACCCATCCTTTACAGGCAATACCTGATGGAGAATTATTTCAAAACATGAACACAAGGGTTCCAAATGAACCTATACTCCTCCTTAATCATGAGTGAGAGAAATTATCCATTTATTAAACGGATGAAGAAGACCTCTCTAAATAATTGAAAGAGAGTGTAGATCCAAAGGGAGTCATCTCCCCTCCTTTTCCTATTGATCTAAAGATTGACTTGGTCAAAGCATTTAACCCTTATCTTTAGAAACCTAGAACTCCTTGAGTGGACCAAGTCAACCCCTTTCTACCTTGATATAGGTTCCTTATTTTCCAAACCTTCTCCACCATATCTTTGGTACCTTATATCATTTTAATCAATGATCTCAAACGAAAGTTAATAGGAATCCCTTTGATATTAAATTTCCTTTTCTCTTTGAAACCACCCTTAGATAGAATTTAGGAGAGATCAATTACTTATGGAGAAAACCATCTTCTCAATCTATTCAAGACAATACTTTAGCATGAGTAAAACCATGCACCTAAATATTCAACATTGAAGATCTACCCTTATAGAAGACAGTCATCAAAGCTATTGAAGACACACGACGTATCTCCCTCATCAATGACATGGAGTCCATGAAAACAAATCTCAGCTCGCGTCCTCTTCCCTGCTGAGGTAGAACAAAGAAGAGACACAAAGTTCCACATGAAATCAATCAGCTATGGAGAAGCTTCATGAAGAGAACTGGCGTATGAGAGACTCAACTTAGAGCCAAGATTGAGAACCTTCGACAAGTTCTTGGTCTAAAATCCTGGAGCTAGTTGTGATGGCTGTGGAAGAACTGAGGATAAGGGCCACTGCTAAAGGGCTTGCCTTTGTGGATCAGAAGCTTAGAGAGCAGAAGAGAGGTACTGAACTACGACGAGTACCAGAGAGAACTCTCGTCTAGGTCTCCTTACCGCTTTGAAAAGAGAACGATTGAGGCGTCTAGAGAAATTGAGGTCATCATCCGCGATAATTCACGGCTGGTTCAATCCTTCACAGAAGTGAACCAATGAAAGGAGATGTTTCCTAATATGATTTCCAAGGCAGCTACTCTCGACGTCATATCCGGCGGTGAGGGAAGCAACTGTGATGTCCTCATGCAACTGATGTTCACAGAGTTCCAAATGCTAATGCCAATGGTGCCAGCAAGGCAAGTCTACTTTGTCACATACTGTCGGTCTTCAATTCCTACTGCTGAAGCTCAGAGAATTGGAAGGAAAACCCAGTCAACGGCGATGTGCTATTCCACCCATTACACAAGAAGGAGACGACGACATCTATTAAATTGACGTCACAGGATTCACTCTCACTGACAGCTGCCGCTCTTATCATTGACTCACGGAGTGAAAATTAAAGATTGCGAAACCAGTGCAATCCAGTCAACCTATGCTGTCAACTCTTATCAAGGATGTCACCACGTAACTCCCACGGATTTCCCGACGTGCGCGGAGAACAATCGTGTTGGAAGGTCTCAAACGGCCAGTTAAAGCGGAAGTTAAAGCGACGACGAGAATGGGCTCAACCCATCCAAAGCAATCGTTTTGCGGAGGTAACTACTACTTAATATATTTCCACATGAGAAAATCAGAAAACTAAATCTAGTTTCAGCGATCTTCATTGCCTTCTTAATTCAATCTAAAGCTCTCTCAAAAAAAACAAGAAAATAGAATCAAGTCAAATCAAGCCTATTTTCCTTCTTCTCCGTGGATTCGACCTCGAATTATTTCTATACTAGTCTTAATCGTAAATAGGAGATTCGTGAATATTCTTTGATATGCAAGCTCATGTTTAAACGATCGTGAGGTTTGTGGTTCATCAAATGGCGCCGTTGCCGGGGAAGTAGGTGTCCATAGGTCTGAAATTGAATTCTTTTTATTTTATTTTTTTGTTTTTTTAATATTTTCTTCCAAGAAATTGTTTTCTGTTTTTTGTTTTCTGTTCAAGAATTTATTTTTCAGTAAATAGTTGATTTTAATCATTTTTGTTGAACTGCTCTCAATAATTGAGATCTAACAATTCTGTTGGAGCTTTCTTTGCATGTACGGCAGGAGATCCCTACATCTTCCTCTTTTTAGGGAGAATTTAGGTAAGAATTCCTGGAATTCAGATTCAAAGCTTGAGAGTATTGAGGAAGAAATTCATTCAAAGAGAGAGAATATGGAGGGAAATCCAAATGATCTTCAAAATCAGACAGTAGATCAAAATGCTAGAAGGATGAAGATAAGAGAATACTCTGATCCATCTGAGAGCCAAGCTTATACTAGAATTTCTGCACCTCTAGCTGAAAATATCACATTTAGGATAGATCCTCATATGCTTCAATTACTCCCTGCATTCTATGGAAGATTTAATGAGGAGCCTTATGACTTTCTAGAGGAATTCACTGACATTTGTATGAGTTACAATTATTCAGGAGTTTCTCAAGAACATTTGAAAATGAGAGTTTTTCCTTTTGCTTTGAAGGACAGAGCCAAGGATTGGTTTAAGTCTATTGGACAGGAGTTTAGATCTTGGAGTGAAATAGAAAAATGCTTCTTGAGGAAATTTTACTCGTTTGGGAAAACCAATGCCCTTAGGAGAGCCATTAGAGACTTTTCTCAAGGAAATGATTCTTTTAGTGAAGCATGGGAGAGATTCATGGCTCTAACAAGGAGATGTCCACATCATGGGATTCCGTCATGGGAGTTAGTTCAAACATTTTATGGAGGATTAAATGATAATGAGAGGAATATGGTGGACATAGCTAGTGGAGGGAATTTTGTGGAAACTTATGCTGATGAATCCATGGAATTCATGGAAAAACTAGTAGACAATTGGGCCTATCAGCAAAGCTTCTCAAATAATGGTAAGAACAGTGGACAGAAACGTGGAGGAATCATCGATGTGAAGGCAGTGGAGCCCGAATACCGATTGGACCGAGTAGAGAGAGATATTGGTAAGATAGGTAATGCCATGGAGCAATTAACTGAAAATTTTAAATCTTTCATGCAAGGATCACAAGCAAGATCTCAGATTTATGAAGGAAAAAATATTTCTAGCTCTTTTTGCTCTTTTTGTTCCACTAACGAACATGATGATGATGGTTGTCAAATGAGACTTCAGGTTAATGCATTTGGAAGAACAAATGATGGCCAAGGGAATTGGAACACAAGAGGGAATTTTGGAGGGCAAAATTGGAGCAAAGGGGGGGCAACCAACTTTCAGCCAAAGCCTTTCGTGCCTCAACAATCTCAACCTTATTCTCAATATACTAAACCTTTTGTTTCTCAAAGTTCTTCTAATGATCAAACTAATGAAACTCTTATGGAACTTGTCAGGGGAATGAAAAGAAGACAAGAAAAAAACCAGCAAAAGATTATCGACCAGCAAGGATCTCTTTTTGAAAGAAGTGATGACAAAGATGGAGAAGTTAGAGAGAGGTCAAACAATGCAAGAACCCCAACACAATCAGAGAAATGAGAAGATGAAAGGTAAATTGGATGATAATATTCCAAGTGAAGCGAATTCAGGTACATTCCCTACTCAACCTCTTATGAATCCCAGGAATGTATGTCTTTTAGATATTAATCCTAATGCATCCACAGAGATTGATAGGGAGAAAGTTACTACTGCTGTTCCTGTTATCTCTGACCTTAGGGAAGAGGAAGACATAAATGCTATATCTAGACTTAGAAGTGGAAAAATCTTAGGGGATAGTATTGAACCCTGTAAAGAAAAATGATTTTGAGAAAGAGGTAGGGGAACCTAAGGATAGTGAGGAATGTGAGGCTAGTAATGGGGAACAGAAAACAAAAGATTTAGATCCAAAAGATTATGTTCCACCAATTCCATTCCCTGCTGCCCTAAAATCAGCTAGAGAAAAACCGGATGATTCTCATCTCTTACAAATTTTTAAAGAAACTACTATTACCATACCTTTGATTGATGCAGTCCAAAACATACCTTCTATTTCAAAATTTTTGAAGGAGCTTTGCACACCAACTAGGAAACCTAAGAGAATTCAGCTTTCTGAAAGAGTTAGTGCCATGTTGTTAAATGAAATGCCGATCAAAAGAAGAGATCCCGGAGCTCCTTTAATTGGATGTGAAATTGGAGGAATGATATTCAATAGATCATTATTAGATTCTGGAGCTAGTGTGAATGTGATGCCTAAAGCTCTATATGATAAATTTAAATTTGGGGATTTAGAACCTATTATGTTAGAATTACAACTAGCCGATGGATCAATCAAGGAACCATATGGAATAATGGAGGATGTGGTAGTAACTGTCAAGAATTGTAAATTTCCAGTTGACTTTGTGGTCATTGACATGAAACTTGCAGGAAATCTCAGCAAAGCACCAATTATTTTAGGTAGGCCATTCTTGGCCACAGCTAGAGCTATTACTGATTGGGGAAAAGGGACCATAGAATTAAAAGTTGGATCTGAAAAAATTGAACTTCCTATTTCAAATCTAATGAAATATCCTAAGGAATCTAGTGAGGATGTTTGTTTTGTAAGCTTAGTGGAAGAGGATGACTTCGGGTTCAATATTAATAACAAGGAGTTATTTTCTCTTGAGCCCAAAGAAAGTGAGGAGGAAGTATTTGAGGGGCTTCTGAATTCTCTTCCTATGACTGATATTGATTTAAAACCGCTACCATCTAATTTGAAATATGCATTTTTAGGACCTAACAATGCAATGCCCGTGATCATTTCATCTCTTTTGTCTAAAGAACAAGAGAAAGCATTATTAGAGGTTCTATCATATTATAAAACAGCAATAGGTTGGCATATTGATGATATTAAAGGAATCAGTTCGGATACTTGTGTCCATAGAATTTTCATTGAGGAAGATTCAAAGCCTTCTAGACAACCTCAACGTAGGCTTAATCCTCATACGCTTGAGGTTGTTAAGAAAGAGATTTTGAAATGGCTTAAAGCTGACTTTATATATGCCATCTCTGATAGTCCTTGGATTAGTCCAATACATTTAGTGCCAAAGAAATCAGGAATAACAGTAAAAATGAATGACGACGGGGAGGAAATTCAAACCCGAGAGGAATCTAGTTGGAGAGTGTGCATAGATTATCGAAAACTCAACTCAGTGACTAAGAAAGATCATTATCCGTTACCCTTTCCTGATCAAATTCTTGAGAAACTTTCTAGACAGAATTTCTATTGTTTTCTTGATGGATACTCCGGATATAATCAAATAGAAATTCATAAACACGACCAAGAGAAGAGCACTTTTACTTGTCCGGTTGGTACTTTTGCTTTTAAAAGAATGCCTTTTGGGTTATGCAATGCGCCGGCTACCTTTCAAAGATGTATGAATGCCATGTTTTCCAATTTAGTAGGAGATTGTTTAGAAATTTTTATGGATGATTTTTCAGTCTTTGGGTCATCGTTCGATTTATGTCTTGCTAATTTGACTAAAGTTTTGCACATTTGTGTGGAAAACAAATTAGTTCTAAGCTGGGAAAAGTCTCATTTTATGGTGGAGGAAGGAATAGTCTTAGGACATCATATTAGCAAGAATGGATTAGAGGTGGATAAAGCAAAAGTTGAAGTGATCAAGAAATTAAATCTTCCCACAACAATTAAACAACTTAGAGGATTTCTTGGACATGCTGGTTTTTATCGAAGGTTTATTAAAGATTTTGCTAAAATTTCTAAACCGTTGACTCATTTGCTTTCTAAAAATATAGATTTTATTTTAGATGAGAAGGCTAAAGACTCTTTTTTGCAGATTAAGGAAGCTCTTATTAATGCGCCAATCATGCAAGCTCCCGATTGGACTCTTCCTTTCGAATTAATGTGCGATGCTTCCATTCATGCAGTGGGGGCTGTTCTTGGTCAAAGAGTGGACAAGAAACCAGTCGCAATCTACTACGCAAGCAAGACATTAGGTGGGGCTCAGGTAAACTACTCTACCACAGAAAAAAAGAATTGTTAGCCATAGTTTTTGCATTAGAAAAGTTTCGTTCTTACTTGCTGGGCAGCAAAGTCATCATATTTACAGATCATGCCGCCCTCAAATTTCTGTTAAATAAGAAGGAAACTAAACCTAGGCTCATGAGGTGGGTTCTACTAATGCAAGAATTTGACTTAGAAATTAAGGATAGGCGTGGGGTTGAGAATGTTGTAGCCGATCACCTTTCTAGATTACCGGGTGAAGTTTCAATTCCGATTTTAGATGAATTTCCCGATGAGCATATTTTAAAGGTTATGAGTAGTGCCCTACCTTGGTTTGCCCACATAGTAAACTACCTTGTTACGGGAAGATTGCCCGAAGATTGGGATACTAATGATAGGAAGAAGTTTTATAGGGATATCAAATATTATTTCTATGATGAACCTGAATTGTTTCTTGTTGGAGTGGATCATGTATATAGGAGGTGTGTACCCGAAGAAGAACAATGGAAAAATTTTAGATTTTTTTGTCATTCTTCTTTTTTTGTGGAGGACATTATGCCTCTAAAATTACCGGATATAAGGTGTTACAATCTGGTTTCTTTTGGCCAAATCTGTTTAAGGATGCTTATAAGTTTTGCTCTAATTGTTTAAAATGCCAAGCTTCAGTAAATTTGAGGAAGAATGACCGGATGCCGCTCCAACCGATCATCGAGGTCGAAATTTTTGATTTATGGGGTATAGATTTCATGGGTCCATTTCCTAATTCCGATGGGTTTGAATACATTCTCGTGGCTGTAGACTACTTGTCTAGGTGGGTAGAAGCAATCCCTACAAGAACTAATGATCATAAAGTAGTATTAAAGTTCATTCAGCAAAAACATATTTTCTAGACTTTGGCTGCCCTAGAGCAATAATTAGTGATGGGGGGACACATTTTAACAATCATCAATTTTGTGCTCTTTTTGAAGAAAAAAATGGAGTCCATCATAGGGTTACAACTCCATACCATCCTCAGGCCAATGGGCAAGTAGAAGTATCTAATAGGGAGATCAAAAAAATATTGAAAAATCATTAAACCTGATGGGAAGGATTGGTCTAGTAGACTTTATGATGCTCTATGGGCTTATAGAACAGCCTATAAAAACACCCTTAGGGATGTCTCCTTATAGGCTGGTGTTTGGAAAAAGCTTGTCATCTTCCGGTGGAAATTGAACATAAGGCCTTTTGGGCCATTAAAAAACTTAACATGTCTTTAGATGCTGCAGGAAAGAATCGTTTATTGCAGATGCATGAGCTCCAAGAATTGAGAAATGAAGCATATGACAACTCCCTCATTTACAAGTCCAAGATGAAGAGCTTCCATGACAAAAATCTCAACCGTAGAGAATTTAAGGTGAACCAAAAGGTTTGGCTTTATAATTCTCGGTTGAAACTTTTTCCTGGAAAGCTCAAATCGCGATGGGATGGACCATTTATTATTGTAGAACTTTTCACTAATGGGGTAGTTTCAGTTCGTGATCCAAAAACAGGTTTGGAATTCAAAGTCAATGGTCAACGACTAAAGCCATATTTGGAAGACGTCCCAATCCATCCACCATCGTCATTCCATTTGGAAGAACCCTCTGGGGATAACCCCTAAAACCAATATAGCTATTTTACTATTTGATTTTTTTACATTTTACATACTGAAAATTAAGGTGAGATATTTTACATTTTCTTTTCTTTCTGTATGTTTTTCTTCCAAATAAACAGGTGATGCTCATTCAATAATGCTCAGCTCTCATCAACCAACCGTGGGCTTTGCAGCATATCAAATTCAGCACCCAATGCGATACCTGCCAGATCTTATCAGCCAATCGTGACTAAATTCAGAACCCAATGCGATACCTTCCAGGTTAGATTCTTCCTAAAAAATTCTTTACCTGCTCATTTTCATGCATGAGGCCATTGCATATTTTTAGAGGGGGGTAGGTCAAGAAATCTGATTCCATTTAGCGATCATTTTCTTTTAAAAAAATCTCTCCCAAAAACTTTCAAAAATGCTTTCATTGAAAGATAAATATTCATATCTTGTAAGTTCCTTGCATGAGTATATACCTTAAGGGGTGAAATATGACCAATAGAGGAGGCTGAATGTGAGGGCAACCTGTTGTACCATGAATTGCCAATGAGTAACCAGGAGGGGCTGTCCTATGGTGAGCTCCCTAGGGAGGGTGATCATGTAAGTAAGAAGCCTCAAAACCCTTATTGATTTACACAATTCTGTCCCACCAATCATTCCACCATCCTTAGAGCAAAAATCTCCCCCCCAAAAACATGGCAAGTTTTATGGGTTCACCTTGCCTTGTCATTCCTCATGTGCAAAAAGAGTGAATAAGCTGCATGGTGACAATATACAATCAATTAAGTGGCATGGGCCGCAGAATAAGTTGCCAGCAGCATGTGAGGAAATGAATAAGTGGCTTAAGCTACAATTGCTTCAAAAAGCAATAAGTATATAAAAATTAATAATAAAAAAATAAATAGCACATGGGGAGGGCAAGGTTAAGATAATTATAACCCACTGTGGTTTTAAGCCTGAAAAATAGGGGAGTAATAACATTGAAGGATGGTTGGATTATTTCTTTTTCACATTTTTTTTCGGGTAATGAGTATTCTTGGCTTACATGGTATACCAAAACAAGGATCCAAAATCCAGCAACTCTAGGTGTAAATCTCGAAGGCAATTTCATTGGAAACAAGGCCTTGTGTGGTACTTAAAGGGGAAACTTAAACTGCCCACCATAATGATGCAAGATATATGATAAGGTTGTATTATCCTCTTAAGGTTAGTGATTGCTAAGGGACTAGCAAAGATTTGGGTTGGGGGTTATGATAACATGCGTACTTGACCTGAAAAATTCATGATTTCTCACTACTTTTAAAAGCATAAATCATCACATCATAGTTCATGTTATCATGTTTTTTTATAACATTTTTTTGCATATATCATGAGATTTCACATAAATACTCATTTTTTTATTAAATTGAGGTTAATCTGATGCATATTTGATGTTTGACCTTTCACAAGGTCAAACTATTATAAAGCTAACCATATTTTGTTGAGTTTCTTATGTGTAGATTCTAAAATTAGCAAAAGAAGGAAGATTGAGAAGGAAGAAATGGAGACCCAAATGCCTATTATGAGGCTAACCCTTCTTATATTTTTTTGGATTGCTGTTGATTTAAGAAGAAAGAGGGCTCAAAAAAAGGAAGACAATGAAAAAAATTTCACCCCAATCTGATTTATATATTGGGAGATATTGCATTTTTGAAATCAGGGGGTATTTCTGTAATTACGGGCAACTTCTCTTACGGGATTTTGAGTTTTTTTAAGTGCAGGAGGGGCAGTTTCGTCTTTTGCACGACTTTCTAACCTACAGAAGCTATAAAACACAGATTGGGGAAAGAAGAACTCACGATTCTTCTTTAGGTTGCTCCTAGCAGAGGCTAGCCGGAGGAAAGCGAGCGCCGATTGGGGAACGTCCGTGATTCAAGCTGAAGTTCTTGTGAGTTTCTTCGTTCTCCTTCTTGTTCTTCGTGTCGGAAGCAACACGCCTAGCTCGGGCGAAATCTACGGGCTCTCGGATGAGCAACTGAAGCCGAAGCATCACATTGTATTGGTTTGATTGCGTTAATTAGGTTAGAAAAATTTTCTTCTTCAACTGGACCGTGAATCTTTGTTTTGGAAAATCAAAATTATGATGTTTTTTTAGTTTCTTGAAATTTCTATTTTCAGCAATTTAGAACTTCAACGATCTTGATCCTTTCTCATCAAATTCTGTATCAATCCTTCTTCTACAGCCAATCTATCTCCTTCTCCAAAGATAAAAAAATAAGAATCAAGCTTCCAATCGGGATTATGACCTTTTACAGATTTTGAAAATCCAGATTATGAATTCTTGTTTTTCAAATCTTGAAAAACCTCTCTCTGCAGATTTCGAAATTCCAGATTATGATTTCTTGTTTTCAAATCTTGAAAACCTATTTCTACAGATTTCGAATCTTGAATTCTCTTGATTCCCTCTCATCAGTTTCTATATCAATCTTTCTTTTTAATTCAATCTAAATCTCTCTCAAAAAAAATCAGAAAATTAAATCTAGTTTCAACAATCTTGATTGTCTTTAATAATTTCTGTTGCAATATTTCTTCTTAATTCAATCTAAAGCTCTCTCAAAAAAAACAAGAAAATAGAATCAAGTCAAATCAAGCCTATTTTCCTTCTTCTCCGTGGATTCGACCTCGAATTATTTCTATACTAGTCTTAATCGTAAATAGGAGATTCGTGAATATTCTTTGATATGCAAGCTCATGTTTAAACGATCGTGAGGTTTGTGGTTCATCAACCTTCCTACGAAAATTGGACAGCTGAGAGAGCGTGAAATGATCCACGAGAAGACGCGTAGACGCCCATTTAACCACCTCTCTCTTTTAAAAATATCTCTTCAACCTAACTTCCCTCTCTTCCTTCCTATAAAAGCGACGATTGTGAACAAGAAAATCAGTTTTTTATTGAATGAAAATTGGTTACGTTTACCTTTGTGTTCGTCGTTCGTCCACAAATCTCCTCCACCCCCACTTCCGCATCTTCATCTGCGATTCTACCTCCCTCTCTATTCTCCCTCCCGTTCTGTCTACTTTCATCTTTATCAAATCTGAAGCCTATCAAGGATTTTATGGATCGTTTGGTGATTCCGGAAGCATCGTCTTCATCGTCGCCAATCGGTTAACATCCTCAATCTTTACTCGTGTGATAGTTCTTCTCCTAAGATCTTCTATAAGTCCACGTTGACCATTAAACTTTCTCTCGTCTCCATCACATCTCCTATCTACTTTCTATCTATTCTCTATTCTTATTTCTTCTCTGAAAATACTATTTTAATCTATTCTCAGCCAGCCTCCTTCCCGTACCACTTCTTTTCTCACCGTCCTCTCTACCCTACATCATCTATTATGTCTTCCCTATTTCATTCTATACTATCTTATCCTTCTTTCTATCTTCCTTCAATAATATTCCTCTTTCCCCTCTCCATAAACCACATTCATTATATCGGTATATCTATTCTCTATATTAAAATATAGAATAATATCAACATATTAATATATAATCCTATCTAGTTTAAATATCTCTTCTATACCATCATTTTAAATTATCTATTCTATATTATTCTCACTGATATCACTTCATAGATCCTCCTTTCACTTGTAGGATTATTTTCTTAATCATATCATCATCATCATACCTAGCATAGCATTCTAAAATATCCTACATCAATACCTATGGACACGAGAGGAAACGACATACTATTATTGAATATCGCTATTTTAAATCTGTTGTGGTGGCACTGTGTTGTAGGAGATTGGCTCATGGATAGCCCAACAGACATGTAGACCGAGCCATTTTGATGTAGGATATTTCAAGTTTATGATGATATGTATTATGATTGAAAATATTTAAGAAATAATCCTACAAATATTTGAAGGATCTATGAATGATAACACCATGAAGATTAATACTCAAGGAATATATGTTAAGGGAGATTAATAAGAAAATATTTAGGATCAATATTATGATGATTAATATGTAGGTGAATTAATGAAGGGAGGGAATAAGGTATAAAGTGATCAAAAAGGTATTTAAAATGGAGTAAGCAGTGATTAGAGTACTGGATAATAGATGAAATGGGGAGGAAGAATAATGAGGATAGTAATGATTATGTAATGAGTAAAGAAAAAGAAAATGGATAGTAGAAGTAGTTAATTTAGGGTGGTTATTATTGAGTAGTAACTGTAGAAGATAAGATAATAAATAGAAAATATAGATTAGATGAAATAGGGGTAGATGAGATTGCGGTGATGATAGAGAATAATAGAACAGAAATGACAAGAAGAGAGAGTATCGGTGGTGAGGAGAATAGAAAACGGAATAGGTGAAGAAGTCGGTAATAGTGATGTAATTATTAGGAGTTTAATACATTTAGTATTCAATGATTGGAAAGATAGGATAAGATGGAAGTGGGTGAAGAGAAGAATGCGGATATTAAGAAGTATCTAGCACTGGACTTATGGATTATAGTAGGAACTATCATTCACTCTCAGATAGAGCGGACGATACCTGAGAAGGCAGTGAAGATGACTCTGGAGATTACCAATGATCCAAGATCTTCCTCGACTTGCGGCGGACTTGAAATGGTGAAAGAGGACAGAGCGGGAGGGAGAGTAGAAAGAGAGATAGAACTCGGAGAGGAGGAAAGGTGGGAGAGACACAAGGAGGATGATGAACACATGGGTAAAAAAACGAACCAAGTAACCAAGTTTTTATCAAAATCAACATCTTCTTTCGTCGCTTACACCTTTCGTTTTATAGAAATGAAGGAGAAGGAAGTTACGAAGAGGCGCCGCGTCACGACGATTATTTCCATCGGTTCACGTGTTTATCCATTTTGGCGTCTGTTGACATTCATTCGATAAACTGACGAGAAGAAATTAGCTCTCGAATACAGGTCGTTGTCAGGTTTAGTAGATGAAGGTGGCGACATGGAGAAGACGTGTCGCTTTAATTTCCATATGCGAGCAGTTATAGAATTGAGGAAGTCTTCGTCATCTCCATCAGTTTCCGCGATAACCATCTGACGATAATTTCCACGATTATCGCGATAGCCGTAGAGAATCGACGTCGATGATTTGGATTGGTGTCATTTAGTGTCGCAGATTCTAGTGGACGCAGTGCACAGTCCGCAGATATACACGATAGTGTCCCAGCTGGTGGAGAGCTCACTGTACTGGGAGTTGCTAAGCGTGTTGGAGGCGTTTCTGAGGGGGTACGGCGATGGGGAGGAGTAGGCGGAGAACGGGACCATGGGGGAGGCGGTGTCCTCCTTCATCCTGACCACGTAGAGCTTGTTCAAAGGACGGAGCGGACTGCTGCAGTGTTTGGTAAGGGTACTGGTCTCAGGTTGACCATGCCACAAGTCTTTAAAAGAAAAGGCGGCAAGTAGCGAGTTTCGCGAACTATTATCCGAGAAATTTCCCTTGAACCACGTGAATGGATCGTCCGGAAGGAAAACTTCTTTAATTCAAGTCCTAAGCTTGTCATCCGTATCTTTCGGCGGTGGTCCTGTGCTCGCACAGTGCTTTGGCTTGACAGGGGGGCTTGACGGCATACTATTATCCTCTCGAAAGCTTCAGAAGAAATAGAGGGAGGTATAGAGAATGGTTGTGCTGTTGTGAGTTGGAAGATAGCATGTTCGACTTGTTTTCACGCTCCCAACTCCAGAAAATATCTTTAATAGGTTCCGATATCAGTGATCGTCACGCAAATTTTCGGCAACAATAATGCGAGACTGCATTTCTTCTAAGTCAGTATCAGTGATTGGTTGTATGCGTTTAACCTTGTTTCCATCGTCACCGACAGCCAATTTGAGGATGCTCGAAGAGTAGTTGCAAGTAATGAAGTACTGTTGACAAGTGTCTTTATCTTTTGAAAGCAGCGATGGCAGATATAGGTAAATATCCTTCAAGATCTTTAGAGACAGTGAGCTCTTCTTTGGATAGAATTAGTTATGGTCTTTAGATGAGGATGTGGACTGCCTTGATCTTTAGATAATGTCAGTAGCTTCGATAGACATGAGGATGACCATTTGATGTAGTTGTCTTCATGCTGAATAATCTTCATGTAAGTCTTGAATAATTTTAGGAGATTGATCCTTGGATAGACTTCTTAATGGAAGATTCTTCATGCTTGTTGTAGAGTAGAATAAGAAGATAATTCTTTTCATAAGTAATAGATCTCTTCTGAAATTTCTACTTAGAGGTGGTTTTCAATGAGAGGGAAAATACAAATAGATTCCTACTAATTTTCTTTCTTGAGATCATTACTCATAACTATATAAGGTACCTATGATATGGTGGATATGGTTTGGAAATTAGGAACCTATATCAAGGTAGAAGGTGGTTCACTTGGTCCACTCAAAGACTTCTAAGTTTCTAAGGATAAAGGTTATATTTCATTTGACCAAGTCAATCTTTGGATCAGTATAAAATAGAGAAATGAGGGAAGATAATTCCCTTATGATCTACACTCTCTTTAATTACTTAGAGAGGTCTTCTTCATCCATTTAAGAAATGGATAATTTCTCAAATTATTAGATAAGGAGGAGGAGGAGGATAGGTTCACTTGGAACCCTTGTGTTCATGTTTGAAAATAATTCTCCATCACATTTTCATTTAAAATTTCTAGCAAATGGTGAAATTTGTTTTGTTTGAAAAACCTGAAGTTAACTGAAGTGATTTTCTATTCTGATATCTTCTTCCAGCCCAGTCGTCCAAAGCTGAAGTGTTAAAGTTATAACTCCCATCTTTGAAATATTTATTACCTAATATACTGGTTGCACAAAATCTTCCACTGTCCAATTTTTCAATCAGAGACATTGGTTCCTTCGAACTACGAAGATATTTACAATGAATGATTTTTAGAAAAATTTCATCATCTCACAATAGCGGTTAGATTGTATTATGCGCCTATTTAGGAGCAGAATCACTGGCCCATTTTATTTTATATTTTTATTGTGACGTTTAAGTGCCTAAAGAAGCAAAAAGGTAAATGGTAATTCTTGAATATTTTTTTGACGGTAAATGCAGTTCCGATGAAGGTAATTACCTTATTGATGTGATCTGTTGCGGTCGTCATTGTCTTTCACCAGGGACCGTTCATTGGGTTTGTCTTCCTCTAGGAGACAGGGAAACCTTTAGCACTTGGGATTAAACATGTTGCAAAACTATCAGTTAATAGGTCTTGTTAAAGCATCTAATTTAAGTTTCAGGGACAAAATTAGTGGTTTAAAAATGGTGAAATTTGAGTTTCTTTTTGGAAAACAATCTTGAAGATTCAAAAGTACGCATCAACACCGCCTTGAGCAATCGATGAAATGCTGATATATTATTTTAATTTTTTATTATTGTTTTCTTTCTTTTTGATAAACTTTCATTGTGAGCCTGGAATGCCATAGTAATGAGACGCTAGATGAGGCTATCTCATCACAGACCAATAACAGTTTTAAATGCAGTTAATATTGTTGGATAACAATCTTGAAGATTCAAAAGTACGCATCAACACCGCCTTTAGCACTCGACGAAATGCTGCCAGATTATTTTTATTTTTTATTGTTGTTTTCTTTCTTTTTGATAAACTTTCATTGTGAGCGTTGGCTGCCATTGACGAAGCGTTTTGTGCGGTCGTGAAAACACACAAAAATTGGTCAAACAAAATTTCTAAATCCGAACTCCCAATGACAAAGATATAAAATCAAGTAATGTGCAAGTATCGGGTTGATCCACAGAGAACAAGGTTGACTTCAGAGAAAATCTTCAAATTGACTGATCAAATGATATCCAAATCTTGCAATTTATACATCAATAGAAAGCTAAGAACCACAGGATTCTAAATAGACCAAAATTATAGAATTCCGATTTATATTTTGAAAGTAATTAACCCCGAAAGTCAACGCTCAAATTTGAATTGAAAATGAACAGTACTCAGTCAAACGTTAAATTGAGGGGTCAAATGATCTCAGAATTCAACAGAATTCTAATAAAAGGCAAGCTTTCCAAGAAGAATAAACCATGACAAACAAAGAAAAGGAAAATCTATTTGAAGAAAGAAGTAAAATAACATTGCTCATGGCACTTGAAGAAATCGATGAAGAAGTCATACTTTTGGGTACTATGCAGTCTAAACCTCAAAGCGGACAAGTGATACTTTGGTACAAGCCATCTTCTGTGAAGTTGATGAGTCTTATAAATGTAAATTGAGGTTTGGAGATGATTCAAAGATCATCATAGAGGAAAAAGGTAAAATCTTTTTGAACTCTTGAAAAGATGCACCATCTCCCTTGTAAATGTGCCCTATACATCCAAACTAAAAGTAAACATACTAAATCTTGGAATTTGGAAGAGCAAGGGTGCTAAATTCTGCTATAAAAAGGTGTGTTGACCATACATGATGAAAATGAAAGATTTTTTACTAGACTCAAACAAAGCTTATGCATATAAGGTTGAAGATTTTTGAAAAGGGAATATTGTTGACCATACATGACTTGAAAAAGGGGAGATTGTTGAACACACAAATTGGAGCGAGGATAAATTGTTTGAACACATTAATGTTGACTCATTAAAGTTATTATGATGTACAATATTTTGAGATTATGCTATGTATGTAGATGAGAGTGTAAGTATGAATATGTGAGTGAGAAATGAGTGTAATCTAAGATGAATAGCTACTAATATTAATTAGGAAATATTCCTACAAGTGTGTGAGGACCTATGAATGATATCACTGATGAATAAATAGGTAATTCAGAGAAGGTTTTGTGGGAATAATTTCGGAACTATGAAGAGGATAGTGGGGTTGATGAAGATTATGATATGTGGAGAAGGAGTATAGAGAAGAAGACAATATGTACTAGTTATTGAATAAGGATGGCGGTATTATAATTCTATAATATAGAGAGGAAATATTAGAGATGCTGTGAATGATTAAATAATGTAGGTTAATGAATATAAGAGAAGGATAAATTGGATAGATGAGTATAGGAAGAAAGATAATGTGATTATGTGAGTGAATGATGAAGGTAATGACTGAGAATATGATGAGAAGAAGAATGGAAGAGTGGATATCTCGGTTTATGTATAGAAGAATATGAATAAGGAAAAGATAAAAAAGATGGATATTTATATGGATTAGAATTATATATATAAGTGGGTATATGAAAAAGAATAGTTCAGATAAATGATGGGTTGAAGGGCGGTATGAGTGTAAGGTGAGGAACGGATAAAGGTAATTGATAAGTCTGAAATATTAAATGTGATAGGTCGTAGTATTTCGTTTCAGACTTAATCAAGAAAATTTATATGAAAGAGTTTCCTTTAACAACTGCGAATATAACAATATATGTGGCTTAGTAAGGGGTCGAGTCCAAGGGAGGTTGCACCAATTTCTTTTCTTCTCTTCTAATCCCAATCAGAAGTTTTCCTTGGTCTGGTACTCTAAACACCAAAACAATTATACGCATTTAAGCATAACCTCAAAATTCAAATAGCAGAAGAACAATTCAAGAAACATTAAGTTGGACTTCCTTTTTTAATTTTCTGTTAAAACATCTTTTCTGAAATTCTTTTTCTTATTTTTCAAACTATATCAAGTATTTTAATCTCCTTTTTAACCTGCTACATATAATATCTAGCTGATTAATTGAGTTTAATTTTCCACCGATTACTTATTTTAAGGTTGCTTTATCATCAAATGAATTTTCTGCTCTTTAATATTATTTTTTAGAAGTTTTTCGTTATTGTATTAGTATGATTTAATCCTTAATTTCTGTGCTTAACAGAAAATTTAAGGATGATACACGTAGTCTGAGGGAGCTGATTTCAGAGTAATATGCAGAATAGAAGATTACTGAATTTACTTCTCTACAACCTACAGAAGAATCTATTTGATAACTGGACTTTGTAGTTTTAAAATTTACAACAAAATGAAAAGAAAAGAAGTAGGACTAAGACTAAAACTGGAGAACTTCCTCTTATTACTCTTTTTTTAAGGCTTTTCTTAATGAGAGAAATAACTCTCTTGAAATCAAAAAACTATAATAAGAAATTCAGACAAAAAATATTCAATTAATCTCACTGATTAGGCTAATCAAAGATAACTGAAGTTTATGAATTAAAATCTCAGTCAAGCTATAATACGAAACTATTTATTTCAGAAAAGAAAAATAGAAAGAACGACAGGAGTTCACGGAATTAAAAAAACTCAGAACAAGTATCTTCACTGAATTTTTTTTAATTCGGAAAAGAACAGGGAAGTATATAAAAGAGGAAAAAGAAAAGACAGACAATTGAAACGAATGAATTAATCTGAAATCTCTAATCTATATATTGACGATTCAAATCAGAAGACAATAGAAGGAAAAAAAATCAATTAAAGATACCGAAACTCAAAATTCAGAACTAAACCTAACTCTGCAAACCTATTTGCAAATCCCGATCGATGATTCACTCCACGCAAATGCTCAAGATCTTCACTGCTTCAAATTGGAACTTCCTTCTCGTTGTGTCCTCCAGGCCAAACAATTTCGGGCGAGAAATCAAGAACGTCGCTTCCATCTACTCTCCTCTACTTTTAAAAGAAAATCGCAATCCCCTTCAAATCGCAACGATTTTCCACCTTCTCTTGCGAATTTGTTAGGTCCTTGGTGCGGCTCACTCCACACGCGCGTCAGTGCTAGTCACTGCAGTTGGTCAGCGCCTGGTCTGCCTCCACCTGATTGGTGGAGGGTGACTTGCATACTTTGGTACTCTTACTCAACAGATGAGCTATTTGTTGGCTGTGTACACATCGTCGTGTACACAGCCCAGCATCTCTTCATGTGATTGGCTCCCACGATTTACATGCAAATCCTGTATACATGCTCCGAAATTCATTAGCAACAATAAGCCCATTAAGGGCATTAATAAAATGAATTGCATTTAAAATACTTAAATGAAGGTCTTAATTGCTGAAAAAGAAAATAATATGCTTCATTTAAAGGAAATGCTACAAAAACATGAATTATCTTGTCCACAATTGCTATTAGAGTAATTATTTATGAGAGTAATTCTCACTTACAATTTCTTATAATAGCCCTAGTTAAGTGTCATTAACTCATCCATGTTTAAGTGCAATAAAAGTGTTTTAATTCAGGCATGACATCATGATAACATGCAAAATCCTTGTTGATTTCAAACTTGTAATGATCAAAATGCAGATAAAAGGATGGTTTAGAGCATATTTTTGCCTGTTATTAGTAATGAGAGGGATATTAATAAATGATAGGATGATGATTAATGGAGAGATTATTTAAGAGGGTTTCGGATATTAGTTAAAGAGGGAAGATAGAAGGAAAGATGGGAGATCGCGTTGGACTTACAGATTTATGGATGAACTATCAACACGATTAAAGATTGAAGATAATGTAAAGATTGAAGATGATACCTGATCGGAAAGTGAAGATAATGTTCTGGAATCGCTCAAATGAAGTAGATAATCCTCGTAATGCGTCAGACTTGAAGTGGTGAAAGCGGACAGAACAGGAGGGAGAAAAGGAAAGAGGCATAGAACTCGGGATGGAGAGATTGCAGGAGAGACACAGGGAAGAGCACAAACACAGAGATAAATCATAACCAAGGAACCAAATTTTCATCAAAATAAAACTGCGTTTTTCGTTTACAATTTTCTGTTTTACAGAAGAAGAGGAATACATCGGTGAAACGACGCATCGTTGCGACTTCCGCGTCCCTTGTTATCCGACAAATGAGAAATGCTCCTTTGTTTTCGCGTGGTGATATCGGCAGTTATTGGAATGCCACGATGCATGCGAGGGTCTGATCGAGCATGAGGTATTCTGACTCTTCTTATTTCGCCGGAGCGTCTGATTTATTTTGACGTCATTTCACGATCACGTAGTCATCGGGTTGACTCGGCTTTATCATGGTTGTTGTGGCATTGATGACTGGCATCCAAACGTCAGCAATGCTTTGATGTCAAGAATTCTCGTGAATGAGGAGAGGAGAGGTAGAGATGGGCGGTAACAGGACTAAGAAGTTTCCGCTTCTTCAGTTCTCTCGCGTTCAGTCTCGGGAAGCTCCCATTCTAGTCGAGTATGGTCTTCTCCCTTTTGTCTTTGACTAATCCTCTTTGATCAATCTTTGTCAAAATGGTTCATCACACCAAGAGATTGTGCCACAGCGAAGGTCAAGATTGAGTAAAACCTCTGATTTCTCACCAACTGACAGCTCAACAGGCTCAGTGTAGATCACATCACAGGGAGATACTTCAGCTTTTGCATCTCCTCCATCTTGTGTTTCAACCTAGTAGATTGTTGAAGGCTTATCAGGTCTCCAGTTAATTGAACGCTTCCCTTTCCGGACACTACTGGAGGCAATCAGAATATCTTCTGCAAGAGGAAGGTCACAGATTTCTCTCACAAACTCTCCATTAGTCGTCCCCAAATCAACCTTCTTCAGGAACCTTCCACAAGGAACAGTGTAAGAATACGGCCGGTGAATATGAGTCACCAACATAAACTTGTGATTAGTAAATGGGTTGATGGATGTGTACACCGCAGGCGGCCCAATGGGCTTTGCAGTTCCATCGAGAGAGACCAACACCAATTGACTGGTGGCATAATAGTCAAACAAGTGAGCATCGTATTCATCCTTCAAAAGGTCCTGGAAAGTTCTCAATTGAAGAACATTTTGTTCCTCATTGGATTGGATCTTGGAACCTGACGGAACTAACGGTTTCTTGGGGGGTTTTCCCAGAGAACTTGGGATCATGCAAAAGCTTGGTCTTGAGGTAGATTCCATAGGTAATAGTATTAATTAGATCTCTCCTATGATTCTAACTATAGGTTGTATTCAAAGAGAGAAGGGAATGGAATAACAAAGATGTTCCTATTGATTTGTTTTCTTGAGATCAGTAAGTATAATTATAGAAGGTACCAATGATATAGTGGATGTGGTTTAGACAATTAGGATCCTATATCAAGGTAAGAGGTGGTTGACTTGGTCCAACTATGGAATTCTAAGTGTTCTAAGGATGAAGGTTTAATTGCATATGACCAAGTCAATCTTTAGATCAGTGTAAAATAGGAGGAGGAGGGAAGATAATTCCCTTTGAATCTACACTCTCTTTTAATGTTTTATAGAGGTCTTCTTCTTCACTTAATGAATGGTGAGTTTCTCAAACTCATGAGTAAGGAGGAGTATAGTATCTTGTTGTTTTTGAGGATGAGATCTCTTCCTTAAGTTATAACTAGGTTCACTTGGAACCCTTGTGTTCATGTTTTGGAATAATTCTTTATCATATTATCTTCACAAGATATGGTTAGAGGACTACCTACTATGGACAAGTTTGACAAAATATTTCAAGACTATGTCCCTTCTCTAGATATTTCAAGCTCTCAACGAGCGTTCAATGATTCTCTCCATCGTAGAGGTTTCTCTATCTTCTTTCGCAATTTTGGATATCACTCTCTCATTCTTCTAGTTTTCTATCTTTATTTATTGATTTCCATTTCAGTCTCCATTAACATCACCATTTTCTGAAATTTGTTCTAATTTCATTCTCACATCTTTTCCGCATTTTAATTCTCATTGATACATAACTCAACTAACCTCTTTCAGCCTCACCTTTTTTCTGTGCTTTAATATCTACATCTAATTCTAAATTTACTCTTCCTACTCTTTATAATTTATCAGTCTCCTACCTCTTTCAATCTCTATATATCATTCTACTATGTGTATCGATTGATCTATATATCTCTCATTCTCTGATTTAGAACCTGATCATATCCTCTATATATCTATATATATTTATATATCTTTATCTCGGTTTTTGCCCTTGAACACATCTCATCCATCTAAAGTAATCTTTGTGGTGATTTTCTGTTATCTAAATTGAATCTATCGCTTGTCAAATTCCCTATTATATTTTCTTATTTTTATCCATCACACCTGAAATTGAGTTATAGTTCATCTCACTCTATCAGTTTATGAATTAGGTATTTCCTAAGTTCTTCCATGATTAGATATTAATCTATTTATCCATCATAACAGAAATTGTGTTATAGCTCATCTCACTCTATCAGTATATAAATTAGGCTATTTTTTCAAATCTTCTATGATTGGATATTAATCGATTTATCCATCATAGCAGAAACTGCGTTATATCTCATCTCACTTATAATTATGGTACTCTCAATTATATTGATCACATATTGGGACTATGTTCATATCATTCAAAATAAAAATTCAACCCGAAAAAAATTCAAAGTCAACCTTAAAAGCTCAATCATCAAAGGTCAACCCTTAAGAAGAGTCAACCTTTGAGGAAGGTCAAGCCTTGATTGTCAGTGAGCCAATGTAATCCCTAAAAATTAAAGTCAACAATCAACTATAGAAGTCAAAGTAAATTGTAAAAGGTCAATATTCAAAAGTCAACCCTTAGGAAGTAGTTAAACCTTAAGAATAGTCAACCTTTGAGGAAGGTCAAACCTTTATTGTCATGAAGCTAGCGTCATCCCTAAAAATTAAAGTCAACAATCAACTATAGAAGTCAAAGTAAATTGTAAAAGGTCAATATTCAAAAGTCAACCCTTAGGAAGTAGTTAACCCTTAAGAATAGTCAACCATTGAGGAAGGTCAAACCTTTATTGTCATGAAGCCAACGTCATCCCTAAAAGTCAAAGTCAATAGTCATATAGAGAAGTCAAAGTCAACTGTAAAAGGTCAATAGTTAGAAGTCAATCCTTAGGAAGTAGTCAACCCTTAAGAAAGTTAACCTTTGAGGAAGGTCAAACCTCATTTTTCAAGAAGTAAAAGTCATCTTTAAAAGTGATAGTTAAACGAGAGTCAAGTCAAATTTAATATTCAACATTAGAAGTCAAAGACAACTCCTTTTCATTGTGAGTCTTCTCATCTTTTATTTATTTGACTACTTCATCTCGTTATACTTTAGCCACATAAAATCATTTAGCTGGACTCATTTAAAAGAAATTACACACACATATACGTTTAAAAAAATTGAGCGAGTTTCATTGGTTGAGACGTGGAGGAGTAGAGTCTCTGAAGCGAGAATACTAAGAGGTACAACAAGGCACCGTCTCACCTTACCGGAGGTCGGCGGCGCAATCAAGGGAGTCGTGAAAAGATATGTGGGGACGCATGACCTCAAGTGAACATCAGTCCAAAGGAGTAGGGGCATTCATCAGTTGAGGAAATCAAGGCCTAGGGGGTAGTACCGCAGAACAAGGTAAAGGTGAGCATTAGGGTCGCTATCAGGGGCAAATCCTTAATCTGTGTAAATAATCATCCTACAACTTGTTTGTGGGGGCGTACGGCTTACGATTTTATTTGGGGAGATTGGAGGGTCCAAAGCGATCATACTCAAGACTAGATTAAGGGACATTAGGTCCCCCAACCAGTATGAAATTAATTGTGCACCGTGACGAAGAGTGAAGGGCGATAAGCAACGAATATAAACAAGAGAAAATAGAAAACATACAGATTACCAAACAAACTAATTCTCCCCCTCTCTCAGTTTGTTTCACCACCACTTCGGGACTTTCATAAAGAATGAAAAGATATCTTTCTACACTCTACACACCACAAAAAAATGGGGTTGTAGAAATGAGAAATAGAACCATTCATAACATGGTTTGAGGAAAGCTAAAAGAGAAATATTTACCATGGATTCTAGGAAGAAGTAGTTAACATTGTTGTTTATCTGCTCACCAAAGCTCTAACAAGGAGTCTTGATGGAAAGACCCGTTATGATCCTTGGATAGTCATCAAACTACAAATTGATCATCTCAGATTGTTTGGATGTCTTATACATATGAAAAAAGTTTATAGTAATTTGAAGAAACTAGAAGAGAGGAGTAAACCAATCCTACTCATTGGCTATGAAAAAGGCAGAAAATAGTGTAGAGCTCATTATTCCTCTATAGACGACATACATATCACACAAGATGTTATATTTGAAGAATATTGCGGCTGGATTTGGCAGAACTCTTGTAAAACGCAAATGGGTACCACATGTAACTCCCCTTTCTCTTCTAACATTTCAGCTGACCAAGTCAATCATGATATTGAGCCAGCTCAAGTTCAAGATAACCTTGAAAATCAAGTTTTCAAAACATCATCTAATGAAACTACCTCCACTAAAGAAAGCAAACTAAGGAAGTTAAAACATTAGCCCATATATACTAGCACTCATCAAGGGGAAGAGTGCACTAATGAAGTATTTCATTTCTCTGAAGATGAACCATATTCTATGGAAGATGCGTTGAAAAGCAGTGGCTAGAAGTCTGCAATGGATGAAGAAATGAGAGCAATTGAAAAGAATGAGACTTGGAAATTAGTCTCACCTCCCAAGCACTATCAACCGTTAGGTTTGAAATGAATCTATAAGGTAAAAAGGAACTAAAATGATGAAATGTTGAAGCTGAAAACACGCTTCGTAGTTAAAAGGCTATGCTCAAGGAAAAAGTAAAGACTATGAAGAAGTCTTCACACTAGTGGCTAGAATTGAAACAATCTGAATCCTTTCCACTATTTCTCCACAACTTGGATGGTCAATATATCACTGAGATGTACATAGTTCCTTCTTAAATGGGAAATATCAGAAGATATCTATGTCAATCAACCTGAAAGGTCTGAAGTTCTGAAAAGAAGAAATAATGTCTTTAAATTGAAAAAGCCTGATGGAGAATTCTCCCAAAGCGAGAACACTAGGGTTCCTGAAGAACCACGATATGCTTTGAGAAAGAGAATCCACCCCCAACTACAGCAACATGCCCTCCTCTTCCTCATCAAAAAGTTTGAGAAACTCACAATTCATGAAGTGAGTGACAAAGACCTCTCTAAATCTCTAAAAGAGAGTGTAGACCCAATGGGGATTACCTCCCCTCCTCTCCCATTTACAAATTGATCTAAAGATTGGCTTGGTCAAAAGAAATAAACTTATATCCTTAGATACCTAGAATTCTTTGAAGACCAAGTCAACCACCTATCTACCTTTGATATAGGTTCCTTATTGTCTAAACCACAGCCACCATATCATAGGTACCTTGTATAGTTGTGAATAATGATCTCAAGAAACATCAATAGGAACACTTTTGTGAAATATCCCTTCTTTCATTGAAACCACCTATAGATAGAAATTTTAGGAGAGATCTAAAGGAGGAACTTACCTTCTTAGTATACTTCAAGACAAATCCATGCATGACTATCATCATGCAGTTAACTATCTGAAGCAACATCACTGAGTCTTTTAGAGGCTACTGAAGCTTTGCAAGTGAATATCAACTCCCATCTATATAAGACACGGTTACTGAAGAGGGAGAACTGACCGAGAAGACTCCTCACAGCCAAGACAGAACGAGGATTCAACCGCCATTCCCGAGAGAAAAGAATGCAGTAGAAGACTTATCGGGTGCCTCTTCAACTACCCTCGGAGGCTCGTGAACAGGATCAACACCTCTACTGATGACAAAGACTGTTCAGGGAAGCACTATCAGGAGAAACTCTATACCCGCCATTGAGGTCCGCAGGAAGACGATACGCAAAGAAGTTGAAGGACTTCCCCGACGCGAAAGAGATACTCTGTATAGCTGACGTAGCCGACAGGAGAGCTGCAAAGAGAGAGTTCGAGCAGCCCGGCGACTCTTACCGTGGATATCCTCTCGCGAAAAGTACATCGTTGCAGAAGACGAAAAGCGACAGAGGAAAAAGACATTAGAAGCTTCCACCGATGACACCAGCACGACCTCCTCATCATCAAGCGATCGGGAAACTGCTCAACCAACATGCTAACATCGCCAACCGGAAACCGGGCGTTGACCAAAGAAATGAAATACGAAGGAGCACAGATCTAGTACAACCACAACGATACGCAACTTCCGGAAACTGCACAGCGACAGCATCAACATAAAGGAGAATATTTTCCGAATACTCAGCAACCGCGTATCCGCGCCACGTCGCCCTGACAACACGACGACTATAACGACAAAACTACAAGAAATAATTTTGTTCGTTCGGGCCAAACCGTCAACCACACGCGGAAATAAACGACGCGACGCTTCGGCATAACGTCTCTTTTGTATTCTTATAAAGCTAAATTCTGTAAGAAACACATACAGTTTTTTGATATATGAAAATCTGGTTTCGTTGGTTACTATCATTCACACCGTGTTCACCGCATCATCCCGTATCTCCATCAAACCTTCTCCCGCATCTCCCTCTCTCCGAGTTCTATCTCCCTAGTCTTCCCTCCCCTCGTTCTGTCGCTTTCACTCCCTGTCGTCAGGATTTCGCTGAGGATAACCCGTATCATTTGAAGCATCCCAGAGCATCGTTTCCTCGCCACTCAGGTAATCGTCCTCACTCTTTTACAGTGGTTAAGGGTTCACTTCAGAATATCTTTAAGTCCAACATTCGTCACTTTCTTATTTTCCTCCCCGTTCTCTGCTTTCCGCCTTCTTCTCACTTTCCATCCGCCGTTACTCAATATTCTATAATATAATATCCTTATCGATATACTTCTTATCTAGTTACTATATTATAATATAGTTCATATCCTTCTGTCCACTCCATTCTTTTCCTAACCCGATCCTCCTCATTACCCATTCATTAAATAATAATAATAACCCATAATATTGATATCCTTTCTAGATCCTCCCATAAATTTGTAGGATCATTCATATATATCACTGTTTTCAAAATATCCTACATCAAAGCCGCTATATCTAAACAAGATGAAGACGAGCTAACAAGGGTGAAGCCTTTGGTACCTTATCCTCAAGCCTTGAGGCATCCCAAAGCTACAATGAGTGAGTGAATGTAACAATTATCTAATGGAGGCTTTCAAAAACTCACCATTACCATTCCATTGGTTGATGCCATATTCTATCTTATGCTAAATTTCTCAAAGGCATTTGCACACCCCATAGGAATCTAGAGAGGATCCACTTGATTGAAACTATTACTTTAATTATGATTAACACACTTCCAATCAAGAAAAGAGATTCTCGTTTGCCTATGATTATGAAGGAAATAGGAGGTGTCACCTACACTAAACCCTTTTTAGGTAGTGAATCTAATTTTAACATCCTTCCTAGTGGGCTAGTTGACTATGATGATGTAGGGAAATTGTAGTATTTTTCTGTAGAGTGATGGTTAGAAGATAAGTCTATGTGGAAGTGATGGAGAATAGTTCCCTCATTTTGATGCATGAAAGGCAACCCTCAATGACCTTGTATAAATTTACACTAAATTTCAAATTTAACATTTCTTGCTAATCTTGTGGGTGTTGAAGATTTATGCCATCGACTTTGATAAGACGAGCTTGACAAAATATCCAGGCCGCATAAGTACCCCTCACTGACATCAGCCCACCTCCTTGTCATCGTCATCTATGTTATGCATAACGCTGAAACACATCGTTATGTTATGCATAACTTATCCTATATGGACTTGACATGTCATCAGCTATTGGCCACATCATTGTCCCATCAATGCATCCCTTACACCATCATCAATTTATATTGGATCATTTCTTATTAGATAGTTCTTTTAATCGGCCCACCTAGTCAACAAAGATGATCGTTGATGCAAACAAATGCTTCTCCTCACCTACATGATGAGGAGAAGTGCCTCATATAAAGTAAGTAGGCCCACAGAGCTTGTTGATGGAGATATTTACAAATCAATCCAACCAACAACACAATGAGGGCGCAAGTACTTTCTATCCTTAGTTTATGATTTCTCTAGACTCTTGGGGGTAGCATTGATATAATATAAGAGTGAAGAATTGCAAGCTTTGGTAAAGCTTCAAACTTAGCCAAAGTGATGTAGGATAATTTAGAAAGGTGAGGAATACGAGAAGATGAATATGAGTAAAGATGAATATGATGAGAATGAGAGTGATTTATGTGGAAATTGTAATAGTATATTAATTTCTAACTAAATCCTACAATCTAAGATAGGACCTATGAATGATGCCATGAGGGAATATTTACTAATAATAGTGAGAAATTAATGTATGATAGTTTCGGAACAAGATATTAGTGTAATGGAGAATATTAATGGTGTGTTGAACAAGAGAAATATGGCGAGAATGATAGGTTTTATTTAAGGATAATAATGACTGTTATAATAATTCTATAATGCGAAGGAGGTATGAGATTGATATTTGGCGGATTGGAGATGTAGATCAATGAGTATATAAAGGAGAATAATGCAAATGTATAATGGAATAATGGTAATGAGAGTGAATGCGATAGAGAAGAGATAAGGATGAGATGATATGAAAATTTTATGAATATGAATGATTCCTGAGATAACTCTATATCGGGGATAGGATATAGGATTGATAATAGGAGGAATTAAAGGTATATATCAGTGAAATCATGGGGAGGATAATGCGATTAGAGAATGAAAAGGATAATGAGATGACTGTGATTTACGAAGAGGAGAATTATGGGTAATAGGTTATTCTACTTATATGCTGAAGAGGATAATTACTGTGGAGGATATTTATGATTGGTATTACTATGATTGGGGATTACTTTGATATTATTTCGGATAGTAGATATGATATGGAGAATCGATATAAGAAAGAGAAGAGATCGGAAGGTGAGTAATGTTGGACTTACGATTTTATGGAAGAACTATTGCTCATGGTAAGAGAAGAGAGGACGATACTTGAATGCGGTGAAGTTGATACCCTTTGAGATCACTTCACGATCAAGATAATTCCTCAGTCGCTTCTTACATTCAAATGGATGAAAGATGGCAGAATGGAAGGGAGAAAAGAAAGTAAAATAGAACTCAGAGTGAGAGGTTGTGGGGAAGATACGGGAAAGCACAAGAACACATAAGTTTTCCAGAAGGAAAGCAATTCATTTCAATAAAACAACTTATTTTTTTTCTTACAAGTTTTCCCTTTTATACGGTGAAGAGATTAACAGTTATGGGGAGACGGCGCGTCGGCTAGTTATCTGTCACTTGGACCAGTTGTAGCAATTTCGAGATTTTTTTCCTCTTACGTATTTCCCAATGATTCCATGGTAACCGCCAAATGAGATATATTTCTCTTGGATCTCAGGTGAAATCGGCAGTTATGGGTTCGTGATGCTGCTTACGTGGATGCTGATGGAGTTTGTGATATCATGAAGTCCGGTGTCACCGAATGGAAGTCAATGATTTCGTTCTGAAATCTCAACGTTATCGTTGATAGGACCGAAGCTACTCCAGCAGAGGCTTCAACACTGCATTTCCATCGTCTTCGCTTGTCTTCTTTGCAAGTCAATGCTGCAATCATATGATATCATTTTTTCCATCGCCTCTTTGCTGTCATCTCTTGAAGAACTGTCGGTGAAAGCGATCGGCTTCAAAAAACTGAAGAGTCCTCGCTGATCGTCTTGTGATGATAAGCAACCGCGATATCGTGATGGTTGAGGAGGTTGACGAATTCAGCTTCTGAAATTTTGGTATCGGGGCTCAATGAGGCATTTTCATAAGCCATCTTCATAAGCCATCTTAACACCATCTTCATAAGCCGTCAATGTTGAAGCTTCTTCTTCAGCTGTGGAGAGGTTGCTCAAGGAGAGAAGGTGAGATTGATTCTCGTGACTGTTATCCTTAGTGATAGCCCACTGTTTTTCTGTTATGGGATTAGCTTCACGTGGCAGTCTTCTTTCACTCTTCATGGTGATTGATCCTCATATGTGCATGGGTGTAGTCATGCAAAAAGCTTTGTCTTGAAGGAGAACAAGAAGATAGTTTCTTCAATAAGTAATTAATATGTAGATCTCTCCTAAAATTCTAACTATAGGTGGTAGTCAAAGAGAGATGGGAATAGAATAACAATGATGTTCCTATTGATTTTCTTGAGATTTATAGTTATAATTATACAAGGTACCTATGATATAGTGGATAAGGCTAGGAAATTAAGAAACCTATACCAAGGTAAGGCTGGTTGACTTGGTCCATTCAAGGAATTCTAAGTGTCTAAGGATAAGGATTTAATTTCTTTTGACCAAGTCAATCTTTGGATTCGTATCTAATTGGAAGAGGGAAGATAATTCCCTTTTGATCTACACTCTCTTTCAATGTTTTAGAGAGACTTCCTTCATTCATTTCATGAATGGATAATTTCTCAAACTTATGAATAACGAGGAGTTTGCCATTTTGTTGCTGTTGAAAATGATTTCTCTTCATTAAGTCATATCTAGGTTCACTTGGAACCCTTGTCTTCATGTGATGAGATAATTCTCCATCAATTCCCCTGAAGTTGGAGGACTTCATCTCTGAGGAAGTGTCTTTCATATCTAAGAAAAAGTCAGAATGTAAACAAGGGGCATAATTTAATAGATCATGAGAAGTAATCCAAGAAGCATCACTTATTGGTTTGTCTTTCCATTGTACTAAAAATTCGTAATCATCCTCTATAGAATTAGTGATAATAGTTCTATGATCAATGATCTTATCTATAAGTCCAACATTAGACACAATATTAGGAGACAGAAGTGAATTTTGAAGATCTTCACTTTCGAGAGGAGTGGGAGATGAAAACATCTCAATAGGTATATCATCATTCTCATAAAATTATACTAAATACGAAATATTAAAAGAATTAGATATGCCCCAATCATTAGGAATATCCATAGTATATGGATTGTCATTAAATTTTGAAATAATTTTAAAAGGGCAGTAGCTTTTGAGTTGAAGTTTAGAATAGAGTTTAGGAAGTCTATGAGGATGAATTTTAACCATTACTGAATCACCTTCTTTAAGAGTTTAACATATTTTATGTAAATCAACAGAGAGTTTATATGCTTCATATAATAATGGAGGTAATTCCTTGGGAAAAAACAGTTACAACGTCCGTCATTTATGGGATTAATGAAGGGTGTGGTGGATCAAGATTATCCTCGATGGACATTGCCTTGGGAGTTAAGCCATAGATTGTTTGTCTCTTGGACTTCTGAATCTTTTTACTACTGATCTTCTTAACAAGAGCAAGAGGGGCTGAGACCTTAGATAATTTTTTAGGATGAATATTTTCCATATATGGTTTCAAGATTATTTGTTTGTTCTTAAACATGAAGGAACATTCATTAGTTCTTCCCTGAATTCTAACATCATTGTGATATAGCCACGGTCTACCTATAATGATGCTGCCTATATCCATGGGAACAACATCAAGCCATACTTGATCTTCATGTGATAGAAATTTTATAGTTAGGAGGCATCTCTTGTCCACGGGTAAGGAAGAACTTGTCACCCGAGATACTTTATAAGGGCTGGGGTGTTTTTCAAAGCGAAGTCCTAAATGTTTCAAGGCCTTTTCAGATATTGCATTAACAGTACTTCCACTATCTATGATCATTTTATAAAAATCATTTCCAATCTGAATATAAGTGAAAAATATAGCAGTCCTAAGGGAGTGTTCTTGGGAGGTTTGGAGGCACAACTTTCTCATTACATTAAGAAGTTGGCCGAAATCTTCACTATCATTGATCATTGCCTCATCTAATTCATAAACCTCATTTTCTAATTCAATTTCTTCATTAGTATCATCAGGAAGAGGTTTGGAATTATCTATAACAATAGCTAGTTTTGGGCAATTGGTTTTAACATGCCCTACTTGTTGGCAATTAAAACACTTAACATTGGATTAGTTATAGGGAATGCATTTGTGAATTGGGTAGTCTTTGGAAGGCTATTATTGGTGCTAACATTTCGATTATTACTAAGAGGTAAATTGGGAGGGCTATTTTGATGTAGGATATTTCAAAATGCTACTATGTTTGAGGATGATGAGATGTTTATGAAGATATGATGGAGAATAAGAAATTTATGGATGAATATCTACTGATAATACTTAAGAAATAATCCTACAGATAAGAGAAGGACCTATGAATTGATATCAGTGAATATATTAGAATAGATCATTTATAACTGATAGGATTATGGATGGAGAGATGAGAAATTAGAGAGTAGAGATTATAGATAGAAATTAGATAGTGGATAATACAATAAATAGTATAAATAGTGAAGGAGGAGTATGTTGGATAGGAATTAAATAGATAGAATAATGATGAAGATACAAATATAATATAGACCAGAAATAGTAGAATGGGAACGACGTGGAGAAAACGATAATAAGATATAATGATTTAAATTTAGAGACCAGTAATATTGATTATTATATTACTAAGATAAGATAATTATTTAGGATGCTTATCGGATAGGGGAAGATTAGAGAATGAGGAATAGTTAAGAAGAGAAGAGAGTTGGGAGTATGTCGGGCAGATATTAAAAGGGACGAAAGAGGGAAATAAGTAGTGATGAACGGTAAGGCGGAGAGGAAAACGACGAAGGACAATGAACTTATGGAATGAAACGGAGAGGAAGGGGTGAATCGGAAATAGATAGTGATATGAAGGACAGGTAGAGGGATGATAGAAGGAGTGAGGGTAGATTTCATCGGACTTATGATAGTATATGGATGAACTATCATCACGAATAGGAGGAGAGAATGATTACCAGGAAAGGGCAGGAAGTGAGGCCGTCGGATTCCACGGACTGATCCAGATTATCATCGCTTTCTTCCGAACGTTAGGTGTATGAAAGAGGACAGAACGGGGGGAGAATAGAGAGGGAGATAGAGTTAGAGATGAGAGATTGCGGGAGAATCACAAGGATGAACAATGAACACATAGGTATAAACGAACCAAGGTAACCAATTTTCTTCAAAAATAACATCCTTCTTTCGCTTACAATCGTGCGTTTTATAGAAAATGGAGAATGGAGATTAGGGCAAGCCATTGCGTCGTTTTGGTTGATTCGGATCTCCCAGCGAAGAGGCGTCCGTTGCGATTTTCGCGAGTGAGTCTTGCGTTTCTTCTTTTGATGGGATAACCAATGGTGCGGAATTACGTGGAATATTCTATATTTGTCTATCGTTTAATTTTCTGTCTGTCAATGCCCGCGAGAACTTTCCGTAAGTCAATGCTGTTGGAAGTCAACATCCTGCCTTGAGAGAGAAAGAGGAGGAAGAGTTGCATCCTTGCTACAGGCTATAGCTTTTGGCACAGTGGTTGGCTCTCAACTCCAACAAACGCTTTCTCCATTGCATTTGTGTCAATCTTCAATGTTTGCCTTTCTATTGCGGTTCTTCGGAAGA
Source organism: Lemna minuta (assembly GCA_024174645.1). Taxonomy (NCBI): domain Eukaryota; kingdom Viridiplantae; phylum Streptophyta; class Magnoliopsida; order Alismatales; family Araceae; genus Lemna; species Lemna minuta. Next base: position 16,196,743 of record CM044102.1, on the reverse strand, counting down.
GAAGGTAATGATAGGTGTATTTCTTTTCTCTTCATAAAACCATCGTTGCACGTGGACTGGGGAACCATCGTCATTATCTTCTCAATTATCTTCTCGCTCAGATACTCTAGTTGACGTCTGCAGTGCTGTCAAAGTCTCCTTCACGAAGTGTCCTTTTCCGATAACAATGTGCTCCAGCTTCAGCTTACCAAAAGCTCTCTTCAGCATCCGACCTTCTATTGAATGCGCAGTAGTCAGCCTATAAACATGAACAGGCTTAGTTTGACTGATCCTGTGATGCTTATCCATTGCCTGGAGATCCATCTACGGACTCCAATCGTTATCGTAGAATATGCAGGTGTCGACGGCAGTTAGGTTGATGCCAAGTCCATCAGCTCTGGTGGTAAGTAAGAAAATTCTGGTGTCACTATTCAAATGATTGAAAATTCTGGTGTCACAGATTATTTGCAGCTGTCGAGACAGAAGTTGACGTGGCTAAGACCTTAGATGATAATGATGTTTAAAAGGCCGTCCTTGGGTGATATCTCCATACTTTCAAGAGGACTGCTTTAGGGGGTGATATCCGAGTGAACCTTCTTCTTATCCATCAGCCATAGAGATTTTGATTCAAAGAGGATAAATCTTCTTCCGATAATCTTCTGTCATGCTCTCCATAGTTGAATTGCTTCTTTGATAGGCTTCATGACTGTCTTCATGGGGGTCTTCAGTGTTCATTAAAAGTCATGGTGATGTTGCTACATATGGGTAAATGAATGATAATACTCATGTAAAGGCTTGTCTTGAGGAGAATAGATAAGAAGAGGAAAAAATGATGGACTTATGGATCTTAAGGATGAACTATTGTTCACGATAAGAGAGAAGAGGATGTTACTTTGACTTGATGTGAAGTGGATGCTCTTTAAGATCACCAAAACGATCCAATATTTCCTCTGTTGCTTCTTAACTTGAGTTGGATGAAGATGACAATAGTGGGGAGGGAAAAGAGAGGAGGATAGAACTCAAGATGAGATTGTGGAAGGGAGAATAGATAGTGAAGAACACAAGAGCACGGTGATGATTCAAACCAGGAAGAATGTTCCATATATCAATAATAATCTGTCTTCTTTCTTACAATCGTCCCTTTTAAAGGGTGAAGACGATAGAGGAGTTTAGAACAAATAGATGCCTCTAGGAAGGAGGAGGCAGTTAGGGCAGTTATAAAACTTTCTAGTGTTGGTCTTATGCTTTCCATGACGATCTATTTTGCAGTGACGTGGAGGCACGCGGAAGTTTGTTAACTCCGTGTAGATCTCCAGCAATTGAGGTGGTTTTAACTTCTCTTCGTGGAGGTCGTCATATTTACTCACTATTCCGATTTAGTAGGAGGATTGACCGTGGAGTCTTGGATTTAAGGCGATCCTTGACGGTCGTTGTAGTTGCGTAGATATTCAATTGGTCGGCAGAGAGAATCCAGATTGAGTTGTGACATCATTCAAAACCGAGGATATTGTATCTCTCCTTCTTCTTGGGGAGCATCGGCGGGATGAGTGTCACGAGATGCCGTTGTCGTCTGCGAGCGGTCGGATACCTCGTTGTCTTCTTCTGGTCTTCTGTTAGCCCACAAAGGGGATGTCGCAACGACACTCGGGGAATGCGCATCACGAAGATGAGAGATGCCACTTCAATGGAGAGATGCGCATGGACTAGAGGTGTGCGAGGCGAGATCGGGACAAGTCTTCCCGAGGTGAGGTCTGTTCCTCTCTTCCTTCTCCCTATCCAGAACTCATCGTCCCTCCCTTTCCTTCGGGTTGGTATTCTTGTCTCCTCTGTTCTATATCAGCAGGGAAGAGGTCGTGACTGTGATGTTTTTGTTTATGAGGTTGATTTCAAGTGGAACCAATGTTATCATCTTCGTGGGAGGCTTCATGTGTTTTTTATTACTTCTCTGATGGGCTGAGGATGAGAAATATAAGCTTGATAATAGTGCAATGACTTGTCGAATCTCGATAGTTTAAGGACTGTCCCTGGACTGAGTTGTCATCCTCTTCATTCACCGTAAAGGCCTTATTTAAATTGGAGGTAGTCCTCCTTGCATTGGCCTTCTTTATGCTGATGATCATCATATAAACTGTCTTCATAAACTCATGGTTTTATACATGCATTGGCTATTCTCTTGAAATGGAATCTGGAAATGATTTCTTCCATAAATAGTAGTATATATAGATCTCTCTTATAATTCTATGTATGGGTGGTTTCAAAGAAAGAAGGGAGTGTTAAACAAAGATGTTCCTACTGATTTTTCTTGAGATCAATATTTATAATTATACAAGGTACCTATGATATAGTGGATATGGTTTGGATAATTAGAAACCTATATCAAGGTAAGAGGTGGTTGACTTGGTTTATTCAAAGGATGAAAGTTTAATTTTTAAGTATCTAAGTATCCAAGGATGAAAGTTTAATTTCTTTTGACCAAGTCAATCTTTGAATCAGTATGTCAATAGAGGAGGGAAGGTAGTACCCTTTTGATCTACACTCTCTTTCAATGTTTTAGAGAGGCTTTCTACATTCATTTCATGAATAGATAATTTCTCAAATTTGTGAATGCGGAGGAGTATGCCATTTTGTTGCTGTTGAGAATGATTTATCTTCCTCAAGTCATATCTAGGTTCACTTGGAACCCTTGTGTTCACGTGATGAGATAATTCTCCATCACTTTATGTTCCAAGCTTCTTCAATATAGATAAAGAAGAAATATATCAAGTGGCCTCCTATATGATTTTCATGATGACAGAAGAAGCCTAAATAAGGTCCGTGATGAAGGACAAAGTAGTAATCTAACCAAAGAAGAATGATAACCTATAAAATTTTTGGACCTTGATTATATTTACAATGACAAAAATTAGGTTAGTATAGTCCTTCAATAATGTTATTTTACTCAAGAAGAGCTAATTATATATCATGATGCATCTTAAGAGAGTGTTTGGAGGTATCCAAAGGAAAAGAGTTGGATTAAATTGACAAGATTGAAACACAGGAGACGGTTACCCCTCCACCAGAATCCAAGGCTATTATTCTTAAATGGATCTATAAAGTGAATAAAAATTCCCTTGGTGATATGTGAGGTAGAAAGCTAGACCTGTGGAAAAAGGTTAAGTTCATAAGTATGGCATCAACTTTAAAGAAGTATTCACTATAGTGTCCAAGATGGAGACTATTTAGGTACTTCTAGCTCTAACAGCACAAGAAAGATGGCAAGTTTATCTCGTGCATTTTAAATCAGCGTTTTCTAGTGGTGAGTTAGCAAAACTTTATATGAAACAACCAGATGGGTTTGTCAAGAGGGGGAAGAACATTTTGCAATAAAATTAAATAAGGCCCTTTACAAATTAAAGCAAGTTTCAAGGGAATGGTACACCAAGTTAAAAAAGTGATAGAGATCTCTTGGCTTCAATAAAAGTTCTCAAAAGCATGTGATGTAGTTCAACAGATTAGGTATCTCACACTTGATAATTGGTTTATATGTTGATTACTTAATTGTTAGAAGATTAGAGCATTGTTAGATGGAAGATTTCAAGACATAGACATAGAGTAATTTTGAGATGAGTTATCTGGGTCTACTCATCTCATATCTTAGGATTGAAGTGGCACAAGAAAGTGGAAGAATCAAACTGAGTCAAATGAGTTATGCATTGACGATTTTAGAATAAAGTGGTATGTTAGAATGCAATCTAGCATATATACCATTAAAGAGACGATGCAAGTTTGGAAAAGAAGACTCACACCCAAATGTAAAACCTATAACATATCAGAGCCTGGTGGGAAGCCTCAGGTACTTTACCCATTTAATATCTGGTCTTATGTTTTCAATTGGGTATCTTTGTAGGTATAATTAAAATTGACAATTTATAATATAGTTGTGGCAAAGAGAATCTGGAGGTATGAAAGGGGACATTATACCTCAGCTTAGTCTATGAGAAAGGAGATGTAGGCTTAGAGCTTGTTGGGTAAAGTTATAGTGATTATGGGAGAGATCTAGATGGTAGCAAGAGCACAACTAGAATGGCTTTTTTTGGAGGAAGCATGATAGAGAATTATTTCAAAACATGAACACAAGGGTTCTAAGTGAACCTATCCTCCTCCTCTTTCTTATCCACCAATTTGAGAAATTATCCATTCCTTGAATGGATGAAGAAGACCTCTCTAAATAAATAAAGAGAGTGTAGATCTTAAGGGAATTATCTTCCCTCCTTCTCTTATTTTATACAGATCTAAAGATTGACTTGGTCAAAAGAAATTAGCCTTATCCTTAGAAACTTAGAACTCTTTGAATGGACCAAGTCAACCAGCTTTTACCCTTGATATAGGTTCCTAATTGTCCAAACCGCATCCACTATATCATCGGTTACCTTGCATAGTTATAAGTAAAGATCTCAAGAAACATCAATGGGAACATCTTTGATTTCCAATTTCTTATTTCTTTGAAAACCACCCCTAAATACAAATTTAGAAAAGATCTACATGTTATTACTGTTAGAAGAGACTAACCTCAGTGGCAGCTCAAGACAAAGTCCATGAAGACAGTCATGATTAACACCAAAGAAGCATTACAAATGAAGAAGAAAATGACACTTACTCTTCTTACCAACATGAGAACAAAGAAGATAGACAAAGCTTACCATGAAGAATTCGAAGAAAGAAGCTGGCAAGGAGTATTATCACCCAGCTAAACAATACCTTCACAGTCCTCTACGGTCAACTCAAAGTCAATGAGATAAAGGATACCAACTGTCGGAAAAACCAGAAAGCTCCTTAGACTCTTCAAAATGATCAAAACCTCCAACGCCTGCCAGATATTAAAGTCCACCACAATGGGTAGTTAAAATCGCTCCAATTGATGAAGATCACGCGGGATTGAAAATCATCCCATGCCTCTATTCCTACTGATGTGGGACTGAAGGAAAGCTCGTGAAGACCTCCACAAGGAGTGTAAAAACCGTCCCAAGCACCACAGGTCAACGCGGAGTTGAAGAAGACTCTGGAAGCGGAAATGGGTTCAACACTCGAGATTGGAACTGCTCGTGCCACGGATTTCATGCGGCGCTTTTGTTCCCATCTTGTTATCGGATGAGAAGAAACAGCTCAGAGACATCTCTCTCATCACCGGCGTTGCGGAAGGCACTATCAAGAAAGCCTACAAGGATCTTCATCCGCACGCCGCCAAGTTAATCCCTGCTTCCTTCGCTCCCGAAGAAGATCTGCGCAAGCTCGCCACTCCCTGACTGAGTTCGCAAAGATGGTCAACGAGTTCTTGAAACGAGATGGCAAGAAAACGTCGGGCGTTGACTTACCGAGAAGACAGCTACAGTGACGAATGCGCAACTGGTAAAATAAGCCAAAGAAGTGAAATTATGATCCGGGGCTATCGTGGAAAACGACGGAAAGATATTCGCGATTCCTTTGCAACTCATCTTTGCGCCTACCTTCCCCAACATCCTCTCTTAGTCGAAGCGTTTCCACCCCTCCGGATTGCAGCATCAGTAGCCACACGAAGGATCGCAGAGACTCCACTGTGTCTGACATCGTTGAAGCTTCAGCCGACACCTATTACTGAGAACTGAATGCCCGATCAAGAATACGACGCGTCGACGGCTATCGGAAAAGAGAAATTTTCCTTCAAAGATCTCCACGCACCTTACCTCATGTGACGACTACAGCAAAGAAAATCACAACGGACGCCTCTTCGCTGGGAGATCCAAAAACCGATCGCAACTACCCCTCCTCTTCCGAAGTATCGCTTCAAATTAAATTTCTCTCTTTCTCTACTCTATAAAAGACGATTGTAAGAGAGAAAAAAGGCAGTTGTTTTATGAAAATTTGGTTACTATTGGTTCCGTTTTATCCTTTGTGTTCGTGTATCCCTGTGCCTCTCTCACCTTCTCTCATCTCCGAGTTCTGTCCCTCTTCTACTCTCCCCCCACTCTGTCGCTTTCAACACTTACTGGTCAGAGGATAACAGAGGAACGATCTTATCAATCGGTGATTCCAGAGCATCATTTCATCGCCTATCCGAGGTAATGTCCTCCCTTCTTGATCGTGAAATAGTCCCGATAATCTCACCGTAAGTCCAACTTAGACTTGTCTCCTATCTATCCTCTAATCTTACCCATTATCCTATTCCCGTTATTCAGTCTATTCTTATTTTATATTTATCCTTCCCTGTCTCTCTCTATATTTTATATATCATAATATAGTTTATAATCGTATCAACTCGTTCGCCTTCGTTTCTTCCGCACGATTCTCTTCCCATCAACTCATACGATATTTAGTATTCTATTCTATTTAATATTAATTCATTTAATCCATATCCTCTCCTTATCATTCCGTCTGCCATCTCTATTTTATATTATATTTTCTATACTCGCTATTCCTATTATTTATTATATATTCTCCACTCTCTATTCCTCTATCTTATATCCTCTACCCTTAATTCTCTATTATCTCCCTTATCTACATATTATAACTATTTCATATTCATTTACCATCACAACATTCTAATTATCCCCACATTATCCTCTTAATTATATATATCTTCCCGGGATATCAATTCATAGGTCCTCCCATAAGTTTGTAGGATCATTCATACATATCATTGTTTTCAAAATATCCTACATCAAAGCAATTTCATAAGTTGGGCCTCTCACAAAGAAAATATTGTGGCCTTATCATTGTGTGAAGTTGAGTATATCTTGACCACCACTATAGCTTGTCAAGGAACATCGTTAATGAGATTAATTGGCGAACTGATAAAAGAGGAGGCAATATCTATAGCAAATGGTTGATAATAGCTCAGCCATAGAATCAACTAGTCAACTTTTTCACCAAAACATTAGGAAGAGAGAAGTGAAAGACCTTCATCAACAGCAAGGCATATGTAAAGTCCTAAAAGGTATCATCCTTCGGAGAAATAGTGAAGGTTTGAAGCAAAAATGGTTTAGATTATTCTCCAAACCATGATAGGAGCTGAAATGACATTTGGAAAATACCATTTAAATTTTTTTTCTAAACTCTCTCTCTCTCTATTGTTCTCTCTACCTTATTCTAAAGAATTCTGCTCATGCCTATATAAGCAATGTAAGACCCTCATTGTAAACAGACCTTCATTGAAGGTTCAAGAAGCATATTCCAAAGATGCTCTCTTCTGCTTTGCCTCAAGCTAGAGAAGATTAAGTTCTTGTCATTTTAAAAAGTTAGTGTCCACAAGATGTGACCCTCAAGGATAAAATTAGTCGTTTGACAATGAACCTTGACCACCTATCAAATAAATCAGGTCCCCAATTTTCTTCCTTTCATTTGACTTTTGGCCTCTTAATTAAATATCAAGAATGATGTGTCCAAGTACTTTGGACAATTGGTCAAAATTACTACAAATTGGGCAGTTTAGGCCATGCATCAACTGTTGAACCATTCTCTCTAAATTGACCATAAAATCCATTCAATATTATCGTCTCACCAAAACCTAAGGAATCCTGGTTGGAATATGAAATGGTACAATCGACAGATTTTGTATGGTTGACAAAGTCAATCTTCCATCACCATTAAAGAAATTGAGGTCTCAATCTCCATTCGTTCTTTCTACTTTAGTCCACTATATCTTAACCATTCACACGATGTATTAAAATGCACGGGAAAACTGGTCAGTTTTATAATTTATATATTGGCATCTTGATGCGAGAGATCACGACCTCCGTTGTATGGTCCATTTGTCAGCTGCTCTGTGTTTCTCTCTCTATGGACTCTTTCCATCAAACCTACGTCCTTAGAAAAAGTCAATGACTTTTGATTGGAGGATAAAAGATTATGACACTCATAGGCTGATGGTGCAGCATTGTAGAAGCCAATATTCGGCCACCTGGACTAGTGGTGCCCTTATTGGATTTTAGAACGACCCTCTGAGGCAAAGCAGAGTGGTACCGACAGAGAGTACCGACACCGAACCGGCGGGTTTGCCCATTGAACCCATTAATTCGACCAGTGCCCTTCGGCCAGTCAGACAAACACAATACGTTAAAGCAATCCACCCACGTGAAGTTAAAACATCGGATTTCAGTTTCATGAAGAAAATTAGTTGTTGGAAAATGGATCTGCAGCCAATACATACAAAATTCGAGCCCCGAATTTCCATTCTTTCAATTGAATTCTAATCACAACTGTTGAACAGCCCGTACGGTGCGTCAAAATTAAGCCGGACAACTGGTCAAGATAATGACAAGATTATGCCCTCTAGCGCACAAATCAACAGCATAAATCCGTTCTATCTGGATTTGACCATGAATTTATCTAATATTACCTTTTCACAAAAGCTCGTGGGATTCAGATTGGAAGATGAAAGGGTATTATATGTCGACAGATCTCGAAGGGATGACAAAGGCGATCTTCCGTCACCATGATGGAAATCGAGTCCCCGTTTTCTCATCATTCATTTGACTTTAGGCCATTAGAACTTAAACTACTCTCACCATGCGTCTATATATGCCGGACAACAGGTCAATTTTATAATATATACTCCACTATCCGAAAGCGCCTGATTAAGATCTCCGTTGTCTGGTCCGTAAATCAGCTGCGGGGGGGTTGCTCTCACTCTTTTTCTCCGGACGCCATTAAATTTTATCCTCTGAGAAAAAAACTCGGGCACTTCTTATTGGAGGATAAAAGGATATGACGCTGCTGGACTGATGTAGAAGGGTTGAAGCATTCAATCTCCCGCCACCTTTATAAATGGAACCCTCCTCCATTTTTGAACGACACACAGAGGGAAGCGGAGCTGCAGTAATGGTTCCAAAGGTTCTTGTTCTTCTCGCTTTCCTCCTCGCCCTGCTGGCAGTATCAACGCCCAAAGCGCACGCCCAACCGCCGACCTCAAAACAAGGCGAGTAAACTTGATGCTTAGCTTCTTAAGGGATTTTATGTAGCTCTTCTACCTTCATTATTTTTTTAGAGGAGCTCCTGTTTGAGGATCTTGACGCTTATATTTGTTGTTGGCTCTGTTCAGTTTTTGCATATACGGTGAGGAAATGGTATGATCCTCCAGGGCCGTTTCCCCCTGTACCAACTTTCAGTTGCTGCCGCCGATGCTGTTTCCCCGATGGGGATAAGTGCCTCAGCTGCTGCCCTCTTACTTTTCCACCGCCTCTGTTTCCTATTGTTCTTCCCCGATGCTGTCTTAAATGTGCACAATTTACCAACACGTACTGCACACAGTGCTCTTAGGCAGCACGCTGGAAGCGCTTGGCTTACATACTAGCCTAATAAATAAGCTGTTAGCATGTATGTTTCTTGCGTCGGTTGTGTAGAGCACTTTTTCACCCTGCGTTCTGTGGGATTCGCTCGTTCTGCTGGCGTGTGAATAAGCGTTGACTATAGCGCAGTCTGTAAGTTCTCAGTGTTTGTGGAATTGTGATTGTTGACTATGGCGTAGTTTGTGGAATTGTGCCTTAAAAGGCTTGTTCCATCTCTTCATGCACGACTTTTAGGTGAATGATTTATTTCATCGAGTTAACTTGGAGCTATTCAATTAGCTCGCTGACCCGTCGAAAATTCGAGGTAGATTTCGAACCTTGATTTAGACAAGATTGGTTTTCGGTGTTTGGTCAGGGAGAGCTCAAGAACCTATGTCTGAATAGAGTATATATTTGCCTTCAAAAGAGTCCATTATGAAACATAACAGATAGTCAAAATAAGTGAACGAGAGGGCAGAGTTTATCGAATCCCATCCTCAAACACAATATCCAGTCAACAACCCCCGAATAGTGCAGTTATCACAAAAGATGTGGCATAATTATGTTCCTCACTCTCTGAGTTATCGCCTTAAGTCCAGAGAAGAGCAGATGCCAGATGTAGGGGTGTGAATTATTCGGAACGATAAAGAAGAAACATTGACGGCTGGTGATTAACGATCCTGGGCTATAAACTATACTTGCACTGTGAAGGGAAAAATAAATAGAGATAATTTCTGAGGATTAAAGAATTATCTTTCATCCTTCTTGCTTACCCGGGCGTCACAGCATCTGTAGAGGAGAATAATGGAGAATGAAATGAAAAAAACAATAGAAACAATTTCGAACAAAATATGGCCATAATGTTTCATAGTTTTACCGGTCTAAAAATTTTTTAGAGTTTTACCGGTTGAAAAAATCTAAAAAGAGAGAGAGAAGAAACAGATAAGAGAAAAAAATAAATTTAAACTATTTATTTAGAGTTGTTTCACGTCAAATCCATCGGGACAAGTATTCGGATAAGCTTTGTTTGACGTCAAATCCATCGGAACAAGAATTCGGATAGCCATTCGTAAATAAAATATTGGATATTTAAAATATGAGAGGTCTATCGTTCTTTATTTTTGAAGTTATTTCAATCCTGAAGACCTTCGTTCTTCTTACAGATGCGTAGTTTTCAATAAATGCTAGCAACTTGACACACAAATTCACGTTTCAAAAGGGGCAAATGAATATATAATAGATGATAGAAAGAAAAAGTAGTAGACTGTGTTTTAGAATGGATACCGACAGAGGAAGCTATGGATATCAGGGAACAAGAATAATAAGATAAGGAGAGAGAGGGAGTATATCCTGAACTGATATGAGAATTGCCCACACCAAAAAGAATAATGCTAGAATAGAAGGTCTTGAGCTTTAAGTACAAAATTTATAAGTGTTAAGAATAAAGGGGATAAATTAGATAAGCATATGCAGAAGAGACAAAGAGAGGGAGGAAGTAGAGAAAACAAAACTCAATGTTTATAGATAGTTCAGTGTCTTTACTTCATATTAGCAATTACTAGGAACCATTTCGAATAAAGGAAAATTAAATAAGAACAATAAGAATTTGTTATGATATTATATATCTTTGAATTTTTCTTATTTTTTGTTTTGAAGATCACTCTACTAGTAACCATGAAATAATTAGTTTTCTCTATCTAGATATGAAAGATTAAAATCATTGATGGAAATTCAATTCACACTAAAAGGAGGCAAAATAATTTCTTTGGGTCATACTTACAACTCTTAACCCAAGAATATTTGAAAGGCTATATGATGATTTCACATCTAGAAGTGTGGCTAAATGCTATTTTAAGAATCAACCTTAATTTGCCTCATAATTTTTCCCATGTCATTAGGAGTGCAGTTATTGTAACCAAATTTTGTGGTAGTCCAGTCTTGGATCTGCATCAACTCCCTCTACGTGTGTATTTCTTTTCACTGTCGTTGATTTCTAAGTGATGATGATGTAGGATAGTTTAGAAGATGTATCTAAATTCTACAATATGGGGAGGATCTATGAAATGATATCAATATGAAAGTGGATTATAAAACAGTGAGACTATAGTGTGATATAATGTAGAAATATGAGAGAATAGAGAAGATAGATATTATGGTGCTTTAAAGATACTTAAAACAGTGACTAATGTGAGAAGAATAATGGGAATAGATGAATGATAATGATAGATTATGAAGTTAGGGATATAAGAAAGATGATGGTGCGGGAGAGTGTAGGAATATGTGGAGAGGATAATTTAAATTTTATTATAGAAAATAGGATTGAAATCGGTGAAGAGGAGAAGGGTAATAAGTCGGAATATAGATATGAGAACGAGAAAATAGGGAGGACGTGGAAAGATGGTAATAACGGACTGATGCGTAGGAAGAAGAATATATATAATATTTGATTATTAAAATGATAAGGTAAGAGAATAGTTAAAGGGTTTCTCAGATAATGGTCACGCGACAGAAAGGAATTGAAATTCGGAACTAGTCAACGTTGGACTTAAGATACGAGATACGAACTATTTTCACGGTCAACAGTTGAGAGGATGAATACCTGACGGAAGGAAGAAGCGATGCTCCCAAATCGCTCCACTGAGCCAGATATTCCTCGATAGGCTTCGGACGTGAAGTGGATGAAAAGCGGCAGAAGAGGAGGGAGAATAGATAGGGAGATAGAATGCGAAGAGAAGAAGATGCGAGAGGAGTTGGATGGAGACACGGGGAAAACAATGAATACTGAGGTAAAACCGTAACCAAGAACCAAATTTCATTCAAAAAATTGTCTTCTTTCGTCGCGTACATTTGAAGTTTATAGAAAATAAAAGAAGAGAAGTTACGGTGATGCGTCGATTCGCGAAGTTAATTTTCCGCATTGGCTGACTAGTCAACCCGCCTTGACTTCGTGGCACCTGGTAGTTTAGTAGATTTCCAAAGTTCGTGGTCTTTTGCACGTACAATGTGGGCTTCTCGTGATGGAGAGGCGTTGGGAAATGAGACGTGTCGTGGTAGTTACCCACGCATGGGTAGTTACGCCGTCCGCGGAATTGTCTCGACGTCATTTGTGATTTTGTGATGGCCGATAATGACATCAACGGTCACTGAGGCGGTTGGTTGACCTGTATCTTTGAAATTCCTCATTATTGAAAGGCCGCGCAGGAATAGTAAACGACGCATTTGATAAAGCGCGATTCATGGAGGATGGCATTATGCAACATGAGGAGGTTCTCCAAAGCTGCGAAATGTTGGCTTGTTTGTTTCAAATTCTTCCTAAGCAGCTAAGATCGACTGCGAGTTCCGAAATAGATGATTTTGTATCTTCAATGTGCTCTTGCTGTTCTTTATGGCTTCAAGTGGAAGTGATTGGCATTATCCTTGGCAAAGCCTCCAATTTCTTCTATGCGTGGGTAGAATTATTCTGAATAAACTGTCATTGTCTTCTTATAAGTCTTGAATTTAGGAGATTGATCCTGGGATAGTCTTCTTAATGGAAGATTCTTCATGCTTGTTGTGGAGTAGAATAGGAAGAGAGTGTCTTTCATCCATAATAGATCTCTTCTAAATTCTAACTGAGGGAGGTTTCAAAGAGAAAAGGAAATTGGATAACAAAGATGTTCCTATTATTCTTTTCTTTTCTTTTTGAGATCATTTATTCACACAAGGTACCTATGATATGGTGGTATGGTTTGGATGATTAGGAACCTATATCAAAGGTAAAGGGGTGGTCGACTTGGTCCATTCAAGGGATTATAATTATCTAAGGATAAGGATTAAATTATTTGACCAAGTCAATCTTTAGATCAGTATAAAATAAGAGGAGGGAAGATAATTCCCTTAATATCTACACTCTCTTTAATTATTTAGAGAGGTCTTCATTCAATGAATGGATAATTTTTTTCAAACTCATGAGTGAGGAGGAATATAGGTTCACTTGGAACCCTTGTGTTCATGTTTTGAAATAATTATCCATCATATGAGCCTTAAGCTGTAGTTTGAAATCAAAATCTGAAGTAGTTGTCATCTTTTTCCCGCAGTTTCGTGAATAATTACTAGATGCATTTTTCAGGCATACTAATCAATGATTTTGGCAGTTCTTTAAGAAGTTTTTGTGTGTCATAACAATCCTATTACGAGTCATGATAAAGTATGGTTCTGTTGTTGACTAGCAGGGATTTCAAACCTTTAGAGTAGTTTATTGCCCATATTATTTTTCAAGGCTGTTCTTGACCAAGGGAGGATATGATTAGTAAGATGTTCTAGGCAAGTCCTAATGAGTATGTGGCCTTAGGACAATAAATTCCTCATTTTTTAGATGATAAGATGGTGCCTTATATAAAATGGCTCAGTAAATCATAAATTTGTACAATAAATAGTACTAAGTTTTTTCAACAGATCCTCCTAATAGTATGAACCTCATTTGGATCTACCATTGCCATTTTTATGACAAAGAACTTTCTATAATGGTCAATTTTTGAAAAAAATAAATATAGAAACACATAAATGAGATGGTCAGAATACTATATATGTTCCATTAATTGATATTGCTTTGGGAATGCATGAACCTATCTCTTTTTATGTCTTTCTATTTTTGCACATCTCCCTCATTTTAGATTTTGTATTAGAAAAATGCAATTCTCTCAATTTTAAAGGTTAAAGGATTCTCTTACAAGTCTTAGTGTTTTTGTGGCTTAGAATTATTCCTACAAATCTCATCTCTAATTTAGAAATCATTAATCCTAATAAATACATGATTAGGGCCTTATAGCCATTCCATTTTTTTCTACTTTAGATCATTCACATCCTTTGACATCCATCCTTCTTAGGAACCAATAGTGCAGGAACAACACAAAGGCTAATTCTCTCCCTTATGATCCCGTTTTGTAACAACTCTATGACTTGTTCTTTCAGAATTTCATTCTCCTACATGCTCATTGTGTAATCGGGTCAGTTTGGCAAACTCACACTTGGAATTCAGTCAATCTCATGTTAGATAGACTAAAAAGCCCTGTCTTTCGACTATACTTACAGTAATAGGAGAAAAGTAAATGTAGATAGATTTTTAGTTAAAAATAATTTTCTTTCATCATTATATTTCAGCTACATGTCACTACATGTGCAGAGATGAATAATGGATACGAGAGTGCAATGTTATGGACTCAAAATTAGAGGCGAGAAATGACAAAGTAGAAGAGCACTCTAAATGTTCCTGTACACACGTAAAAATACAATAACCACCAGAAAAATAACAATACTATCACCATGGGAATATGCCACCAGAAAATGAAAATCTCTAATGAGATTCAAATTCAAGGATGAAGACCAATCATATGAAGGCACTACATAGATTTACCTCTCTTAAAATCTATGTCATCATGATTGCTAGATTTTCTTGATTGGAAATTTTCTTGGTTGCGATGTCCCCCACTTGCAAAAACATCATTCACAAAGTGATAAAACACATCATTATGCTTTTTTCATTAATGAAGCTTTGATTGTCAGAAAATAGGCTCAAATGATATGCTTTAACACGTAGCTCACTCAGCAAGCCTTTCAACCAAATAGCTCCCTTCATTGCTATAGCGATTACCGTATGTTCAGCCTCAATTGTAGAAAAGGCTGTAGAGGGTTGGAGAGTTACTCTCCAACACATGGCACAGCCACCAATAAGGAGTGCTTGGTTTGGGGTTTCTCGTGTTTGTTGTATAGAGCATTTTTGCACACTACTCTGTGTGGGATTTGCTTGTGTTGTTTGCGTGTCAATTCCCTCGTGTTGTTTGCGTATCCTGGAAACTTTTCGGGTATTGTGGTTCAGTGTTCAGGGTACCCTCTGGGACCAATATGTAGTGAGTTATCGGATTGTTAAATCTACCTAAATAATTGTAGAATCAACTGAAAATTATGTCAATGCGGAATTGGTGAGGGTCGCCCGAAGAAGATACCAAAAGTTGCGATTTAAATTGCTTGCAGGGGTAAAGAGCATGATCTTTAAGATCCTAGTTTTTTGATGTGATGCTTCTAGGCAATGGCACCAATAACGGAGAGATTACTTGAGCTATGAAGACCTGCCTTTCTATTTTTTGCTTGCCTCGGTATCGCAGCATCTCTAGAGGGGAAAAATGGAGACAAGCAAGTAGCAAAATAGTAAAATTGTAGAAGATGGTTTAATAATAGAGAGAATTATGCATAAATATATGGTCATAGTGCTAGGAGGTAGAATTTTAAGCAGTTTACTTGTCTAAATAAATCTGAAAAGGAAGAAATAACAAAAAAGGAAAGAGAGAAAAAAACTAAATGATAAATTTATTTAGAAATCTTCACATCAAGTCTGCTGGGACCAACATGTAGTAGTAGGACCAACATGTAGTATTCAATTATATTAATCGAATCCACTGTTCTTTTTTCTTTTGAAGATATTTGGATTCCATTATCCGTTATAATTGAAGTGGAGTTGATCTCAGAGGACCACCGTGCGATAGAGGACACATTGGGATAGTCCTAGAGGAGCACATCTCTTCGTGCAATTCATATGCACCATGCGATAAAAAGACATGAAGGGACTTTGGTGACAAGATTGGCACCGATAATGGCGTAACAGACATGTCCACCAAGTAATTTATTTGTATACTTCAAAAAAATTATGATGTTGACCTCGCTCATAGAGCTTGATGTTTAGTGAAACGGTTCATTATTTTGATGTCTCTTTCATTTTGTGTCAACCATGCGAAAGGAGAAAATTTTGAACCGTCATTTTTTTCTCCAAATACACGATTTCTCATGATACTACTAGCAGGACTTAGTTCACAGTACTCAAATATGTGCATGATGAGGAAGAAAAGAAGTGCAAAATTGGTGCATAATAAAATGTAAATTATGAATTAAAAAGGAATAAAGCAGAAATGTCCTTTATATGATGATATATTACCGTGATTGATTCCTCTTCCCTTCTGTCGTATGGACTGAAGAAAATTCAGCCGAGCATTAGTCTCATCATTTGAAATGTTTGTTCTTCTGTTATCTTGGAGCCTCTTCCCCTTTTTGTGAAAAGTTTCTTGGATTCAACCTGTTCAATATCGATAACGGAGACATCAATTCATTTCAACCATGGAAATATTCGGAGAATGATTTTGAAATAAGTGATAAGTTTGTTGTTATGGTAACCTATCCTTGGCGCACTTTACTATCCGAACAGTAGCCTGAGATTTTTTTTTTCCAGTAAAATTTTAAATCTTTCATGGGGCAGTTTCATTTTTATCTTGTGGTTAATTAGTTCAATAATTCAAGGGAATCAGGAGGTAAACACCAGTCAACTTGTCACACTCGATTTATTTTGCAGAAAATGGTTTTACGATGAAGGTCATGAGTCTACCCACCTTATCCGTCGCAATCGCCAATCCTTCCTACGAAACTCTTCTTACGGGACTGTCGTGCGGTTGTACGACACTTATTTATTTAATATATTGCGTACTAAAACACGAAAAATAATAGTTAATGTAAAATAATGGAGAAATTTTCAACATCAGATGTGAATCTTCAGAACCCTAATTTCCACTATTCGATTTGAGTTTAGCCCATCAACAGCTGAGCCGTTCTTTTCAAAATGAGTGGACCTTGAATTCCGTCCAAATATCCTCTCAAGAAAATTGACGGGTTGACATTACCAATCTTTTGTTAGTATTAAAGAAACGGAGGTCTCATTTTCCGTCCGTTCCTTTGACTTTAGTATACTAGATCTTGACAATCGACACGATGCATCAGACTAGGTCCGACAATTGGTGATTCTTATCAATATCATGATGCAGCGGATTAAGACCTCGGTACTCTTGTTGGTTTCTTGCACGCGGAATCACTCACGCTCACACTCACTAGTGAAGGAAACTGAAAGAATAAATCTTATTTCACTTAACACGCGCACACACACTATTTCACGCATACACGCCCAATAAATAGGCAAAATGCGTAAGAGAGAAAAACAAAGAACAGTCATAACGGATATAACGAATTTCATGATGACATGGTGCTTTAATCGCCATTATAACTCTCACGATATGATGGTCGCTATATCAACTCACCACTTATTACTTCAGTCTTCATCCTGGCCCCTTTACTCACGATCAAACACAACAAATTACACTCATCAAACTCCCCTTTAATCTGTGACATTTCCGACAATCGTAACGCAAATTGTCGCACGAAGTTCACAAAATTTGACTCTTCCAAGTGATTTTGTGAACATATCTGCTAATTGGTCTTCTATCCTTACGTATTCAAGCTTAATAAGTCCTTCTTCAATGCATTCTCTAATAAAATGGTGCCTCGTAACAATATGCTTGCTGCGGCTGTGATGAACGAGATTTTTTGTTAATTCCAAAGCTGATTTATTATCAACTATGATCTTCACTGAATTCCCTTTCACTGACACTAGTTCATCGAGCAATCGTAATATCCAGAGGCTTTGACAAGCTGCTGATGAAACTGCTATATACTCTGCTTTACATGTCCACAGAGCCACCACACATTGTTTCACTGAATTCCAAGTAATTGGAAGTCCTCCCATGAAAAGTATCTACCCAGAAGTACACTTTCTATCATTAACATCTCCAGCAAAGTCACTATCACTATATCCAGTGATTTTCAGGTCTCTGTTTTCTCTAGTATATAAAAGCCCGAAATTCTTAGTACCTTTCAAGTATCTCATAATTCTTTTTGCTGCTAAGAGATGTTCTGAGCTTGGTTTATCCATGAACCTACTCAAATAGCTAACACTATAGGTTAGATCAGGTCTCGTATTCATCAAATATGTGAGACTTCCAATTAAGCTCCTAAAGTTAGTTGAACTGACTTGTTTTCCTTCAGTTTCTTCCTGTAATTTCAAATGAACTTCCATTGGCATTTTAATGTAATTACAGTCTCTCATCTTAAATGTTTTCAGGATATGATTCGTGTATGTCCTCTTACTCAAGAAGATACTGGCTGTGGATAGCTTAATTTCCAGCCCAAGATATGAATTTAACAGACCTAAGTCTGTCATTTCAAATGCTCCCATCATCTCTGCTTTAAACTTGTTGATTTGTTCTTCACTTGAACTAGCAATGGTTAAGTCATCTACATAAATTCCAACAAGCAATTTGGCTTACTCACTTCCTTTATGATATAGAGCAGTATCAAGCTTGCTTCTAGAAAAACCAAGACCACTCATGGTCTTGTTGAGTTTCGAATTCCATACCCGAGTGCCCTGCTTGAGTCCATACAGTGCTTTGGTGAGTTTTAGGTCAGACGTTTCCTTTCCCTTTTTCTCATAGCCTTCGGGTTGGATGACATAAATGTCTTCTTCAATTTTTCCATTTAAGAATGCGGATTTAACATCTAAATGATGTAAGCACCAATTTAACTTAGCTGTTATTGCAATTAGAATTATAATGGAATCAAACCTTGCAACCAGAGCATAGATTTCTTCATAATCAATTCCAAATTTCTGGGAATATCCCTTTGCCACTAAACGAGCTTTATGCTTCACCACAGCTCTTGTTTGATCCCTCTTCAGTTTGTATACCCATTTGACTCCAATTGGTTTGATTCCAGCTAGAGCCTTCACTAATTTCCATGTTTTATTTTTCCCTATGGCAGATATTTCTTCTGCCATTGCACTTCTCCATACTTCTTCTATCACTACTTCAGCATAAGAACAGGGTTCCTCTGTGATTAATAGACTTAAATTATCATAAGTTAGATTTGTTTCATGATAGACATCCTCAATTCTTCTCTCTACCACTCCATTTTGCTATGGAGTGTGTGGTGGTGTTAGTTGTCTTATAATCCCATTATCTTCACAATATAGTTTGAATTCTTTTGATAGAAATTCTCCACCACGATCACTTTTTGCACACCTCAAATTTTCTTTTGTCTCTGCTTTAGCCATTACTTTCAATTTTTTAAAAATATTTAAAGCTTCAGTCTTGTATGCCAACAGAAAAATCCACATGTATCTTGAAAAATCATCAACGATAAGAAGAAAATATGATTTACCTCCTAGCGTTGATGGTTTGATTGGCCCACTTAGATCCATATGTACCAAATCAACAGATTTATTGGCTCTAAAAACTGATGCCTTAAAAGGACATCTCGTATGCTTTCCTGATATGCATGTGGAGCACACTTCATTTAGTTTTTCAAAACCTGGTAAACCTCTTACCAATTCTCCTTTTATCATACTGTTAAGAGTATGAAAACTCTAGTGACAAAATCTTCCATGCCACAGCCAAGCCTATTAAAAGTACATGCCAGCCAAGCTTTCAAAATCTTCAAAGTACAGGCTGAAAAAGAAAAGGAATTAAAGATTATCTGTCTTAAAACACATAACGGTGGTGAGTTTACATCCAAAGAGTTTATTTCTTTTTGTAGTGAGCACAAGATTGAGAGACATTTTTCGACACCATACACTCCTCAACAAAACGGAGTTGTTGTAAGAAAAAATCGCACAATTCTGGACATGACTCGTGCCATGTTGAAAAACAAGAACCTTCCTAAGGTGTTTTGGGGAGAGGCTGTAAGCACTGCTGCCTATCTTCTCAATGGAGCACCCACCAAAAGTTTGGAAGGTAAAACTCCCCATGAAGGTTGGACAAGGAGAAAACCCTCTGTTGAACATCTCAAGGCATTTGGTGGCATAGTCTTTGTAAAAACTCTAGGTAAAAGTCTGAGAAAATTGGATGATCGAAGCATACAGACGAAGCACTTTATGCGGACGTTAAAACACACAAACATCTGTGAAACAAAATTTATAATTCTGAACTCACAATGACAAAGATATAAAATCAAGTATAGTGTAAGTATCGGGTCGATCCACTAAGAACACGGTTGACTTTGATCGCAGACTTTACTTGGTCAAACTTAGGTTTAATTAGGGTTATAAAGAAGTGATAATGATATATAGTCAATAGAAATGATATAAATATATGAAATAAGATATTTTAAGACTTTAGAAAACTGATTTTAAGAAGAAATGTCAAAAGTCAAGGTCAAAGTGTTGACTTTGACCAAAAGTTGACATTCTGAAAATCAGGGAGTAAAAAGAGCTTACAATATTACCAAAATTTTATTAATAAAAACTAGAGAGAAAATGGAACTTATTGTTATAAAATTCGCAATTTTTAGATAAGAATTGGATTTATTATGAATTATTGAAAATCAAATATAAGAAAAATCCCGAAATGATCACTTCGGTGAATAGTGGCATGTCAAACGTTAAATTGAGGGATCAAATAATCATGAAATTTCATGAATTTGCTATCCACAGAAAGCTGATGAAACAAGAAATCCAATGAAACTAGAATCAAATGATTCAAAGTTAAGATCAGGGAGATATCCTTACTTAAACATTATAAAAAATTTGAACCTAATTTGGGCGAAAATAAAGTACAAAATGACTTTTAAAGCAAAATTAACTATCTAAACCTAATCTAAATGCAAATTACTGCAGGATGAACAATCAATTCACACTACTAACTCGATTGCTGCAAAGATTTGTGGTGACGTACGACCCCCGTCACCACCAAGGCATGACACCACGGCGCCGGAGGAGCCAACACCCGCGCACGTCCAGCCCCCTCGACAGGCGAAGACGAAGGATGCCGAGTTTCACTACACCAAGTGAGGACCTCATCTCACCGCGACACATTTCACAGGGCTCGTGCGCGCGTGGAGTTATCTTTCCAGTTTTTATTTCATTATGAACTTTATTAGCCCGCACGTGTTTAAGCGGCCCTTTGCATATCTTCTTCTCTCCCTTTTACGCTTTCGGGTGGGCTCTTCCCTTTTCGGGATCCCATTCGTTAAGCCCCTCTCTTTGTGGACCTTTTTCTATTTTTCTATGATTATGTTAGGTGTGGGTTGTGGGCCTCAAGTGGGCCCTTTCCTCTCTCGGCCCACTATGGGTTCTATAAGAGGGGAAGGGACCCCCCCACAAACCCTAGCCGTCATTTGAAGAAAGAAAGGAGTATTCTCCCTCTCAAGTGGCTGCTCAAGGAAGATCAAGGAAGGAGACCAACCGCCGCCTCCGCCGCCGCCACCGCCGTCGCACGCCTCCATGCTGCCGCCGCCGCTGCTGCGACGACCGCCGCCACTCCTTGCCCCAGCCACGGTTCCTCTCCACTGTCATCGCGACGCCGCTGTCCTCAAGCCGCCGCCGCTGCCGCCGCCACCGCCTCCGCACTGCCATCATCTCCACCTCCATCTCCACCTCCGGCCATCCCCAGCTCCTCCTCCCACTCCAGCGCTGCGTTTCCCCTCCAAGAACTTCCCCCATTCTCTCTCATCCTCCCTCTTCCTGATCGCTCCGCGATCTTCCTCTCCCTCCTCAGGCAATCTTCGCTGCCACTGCCCGTCTCCCCAACCCCGTTTCCTCCCCGCGACCACTCCCCTTCCATCCCACCTTGCGGGTCCTTTCCGATTCCCATCTCTCTCCCTCCACCAAAAATTCCATCGCCCACCTTCTTCCCGCTGCCTCCCTCCACCAAAAATTCCATCGCCCACCTTCTTCCCGCTGCCTCCCTCCATCGATTTTCCCAGTGCGACCATCTTCATCAACCCCTGCCGCTGAGCACAGCCACACCCAGCCCCCCTGTTCCCCGACGCTCTATTTCCTTTCACCCGACACCCATGATCCCCTCCTTCCCGCTTCTTCACCCATCCGAATTTCGGCGATGTCCTGTCGAAATCCGGTTGAAGCCCCGCAATTCTCCTCTCCCCTTTCCACAATTCACGCCGAACTCCCGAATTTTCCCCCCTCTCCTCCCACGTTCTAACCGCCCGACTCCCCTCCCTGCTCCCGGTGCCCTTCAACCGTGTTTCCCTCCCCCCCCCTGCTTTCCCGTTCTCGCACACGGCGGAATTCTCCCTCCCGCCGTGTTGAATTCCTCCCACCCACTCTTCAATCCGGCATCCTTCTGAGTTCCCGAATTCGGCCCGTCCTTCCCGCTTTCCTCTCCCATTCGCCTAGGACGAAATCACCCAGAAACCCGCCGAATTTCCTGTTAAACATCCACACCCCGTCCCGAATTTCATCATCAAGCATCCGTCGCCCCTCCTCACTGATCCCCCGATCGATTACCTGACAAGTCTCGTCTCGACGCCCAGAAAAATTCTGCATTCATCCGATTGATTCTCGTCACACCACCGAAATTAAATTCAGTCGGGATTACACTTGTCGCCCTCGTCATCGCCACCCTCATTCCGGCGTCCAGCTGTCCACCCTATCCTCAGCGATCTCTACTCTCTCTCTCCATTTCCACCCCCCTCCCCACTTCCGATCACCCTGCAAAAGTCTTCCGCTGAATTCATCCCGCCACCTTCGACCTCTCACCCGGAATCGCCGTATTGCCCTACCAACACCATTACCTCGACCTGCAGATCATCGTCCCCGCGACCCTACCGGAAATTCGTGACTCCCCTCCAGAATTCACTCGCGCCTCTACGCGGCGCATCCTGCCTCCCGCGTCGTCAACGGCAGTGCATCCGCATTGCTTCCGGAGATCGCCCGCGCCTGCTCGCGACAGAATCCGCGAACGGTTCCTTCCACAGGCGCCGTGCTACGCCCCACCCTCCCGAACGCTCTCACCCACCGGCCAGGAATTGCCACTGCGACCTGAGCTCGGGCCGCTCTGCGACCTGACCACAGGTCAAGTCAACCACACTCCCGGTTTCCGTCAATCCCAGCTCCTGACTTCGGCGCCCTCCCGTTTTGAATTACTCCGGCCGATTCCCCCTCCACACCCGTCGGCTGGACCCTCTCACACCCCTCCCAGGAAGCCCCGCCGCACGCATGCGGGAACCACCCCTCGAGTTCCTCTAGTCCACAAGCTATTCGCCACCCGGACACTTGTACTCCTCTCGATCGCTTCACCGCCATCTTCTGGGGTCAACCCGCGCGACTGCGACCTGCAGGGTCAAACCGACGGGTAAACTGACGTGTCGTTTTCGTGCGTCGTTAAACACAAAGACGATGGTCAAACAAAATTTATAAATCCGAACTCACAAAGACAAGATAGAATAATCAAGTACTGGGTAAGTATCGGGTCAATCCACAGAGAGCAGGGTTGACTTTAATCGCAGAGTTGACTTGGTCAAACTTAGGTTTAAAAGGGGTTTTAAATAAGAGAAAATAAGATTTAAGATATGTAAATGATATAAATAAGGTAAATAAGAAGTTTTAAGAATTGAAATCTCGGATTTGACAGAGAAAAGTCAAAGTCAAAGCGTTGACTTTGACCAGCAGTAGATGTTCTGCAAAATCAGAGAACCAAACAGAGTCCAAAGATTACGAAAATTATATATTTGGAAACTAAAGAGAAAATGGAATTTATTGATATATATTTTGTAATTTTTGGATAAGAAATGGATTTATTATGAATTATTGAAAATCAATGATCAGAAAATCCCCGAAATGAACACCTCAGAGGAAATCTTCAAATTGAATGCCCAAATGAAATCCAAATCTTGCAATTTATATGTCAATAGAAATCTAAGAACCAGAGGAATCTAACAAGACCGAAATTATCAAATTCTGATTTCTCAATAAAAAGTAATTGACCCCGAAAGTCAACATTTGACTGCTGATGAAAGATGAACAGTCCGTGGTCAAACGTTAAATTGAAGGGTCAAATGAACACGGAATTTGATGAAATTGCTATCCACGGAAAGCTGATGAAAAGGGGAATCCAATGAAACCAAAATCAAGTGATTTGGAATTATAATCAAAGAGATATCCTATTTTCAAAATCAGCGACTTTTCGGATCGAAATTTGGAGAAAATGAAGAACACTATGAACTAATTTGCAAAATTAAACTTCTAAATCTAATAAAAACTCAAATTACCTCCTGATAATCGATCGAATCTCACTACTGACACGATTGCCGCAAGGATGGGGCTCCAATTCTCGTGGATTGAAGCGAATTTGCTCGGATTCTTCCTCGTGGACGTTCGGAATTCAAGGGGAAAATTCGATGAAATCAAGGAGAAATTCGTGATCAATCCCGCTCCAATTGCTTCGCAATCGAGTCTAAACGCGGGGGGAACACGATGAACTAGAGATCTTCCTCAAAACTCGCTTAATTTCTTCACGAGTCGATCAAAAGTTAAAGAACAAAGAAGGATTACATGAGTTTTTAAAGAGGGAAATTGGCCCGAGATCGTGGGCGATGGAGGTGGTCGTGGGCGCGGAATCGAGGCGTCGTGGACGCGGTTTGCACGGAGCGGCGTTGAGGCTTTAAATTCGGGGATAAAGAGCTCCAATTTTGCTTTGAAAAGAGGCATGATTTTCGGCGCGATCGGGCCACGATCGGGCCACGATCGCGCCGCGATCGGGCCCTAATCATCGTCGTGGTCGATCATCCGGTCATCTGGATGCGATTCCGCCGCTGAAGGAGTGTAATCACCGCTCGATCGCGACGTTCTTCCAGAAGCCTTCTGTGCCGTCAGATTAGAATCTGACGCTCTGGATGTCTTCCAAAAAAAAAAAAAAGGCAAAAATCCAACTTCTCGTGGCCGTTGGATCGCGATCGCGCGGTCTGAAGGTTGATGAAGATAAGCCCTCCTGTCGCCACGTGGCGATCTGTGAGCCTTCCGATCGACGCCACTTAAGTGAGCATTTGCGCACGTGTTGGATTGATGATCGCGTGGACTCGGGTCCACGCGATCTCCACCGTCTTGATCGAATCCGACGCCCGTCGTGCTGCCACGCATCCTGCAGAGGTAAGACCGTGTGGGAACATAGTCCCACACGGAAGAAATAAGCGGACAGTACACGGTTAAATAGGGGAGAAGACTCCCCTATTAACTATCATAACATATCCTCTCTACTCCGCGACACGTGGCGCCCCACACGGCCGCCCACGTGGCCTCCCTGCCACTTGGCGCGCCTCCTGCATGGGCCACACGCGTCCTGCCACGTGACCTCAGCGTCGCGTCGTAACGGCGCGGTGGACCCGCGCGCCACGTGGATCCGCTCGCCACGTCATCCCCGCCTGGGCCCGCTCGCCACGTCAGCCGCAGGTAATTTCTCCCCCTTTTTCGCGATTTTTAACTAAAAAATTCCTTAAAAAATCAATTAAAAATCAAATAAAAAAATCGAAAAAAGGCCTAAAACTTCTGAAAATTCATAATTTAAAATATACAACTCCTTTTTTTAATTGAAATTTTTCTCCATTGGATCATAAATTCTTTCCTTTTTAATATCATGCCATTTAAAACATATTTAGAAAGAAGAAATGAGGATGACTTATAATTTACTTAAATCATTTCTCATTAAACATTTTAAATCATAAATTCATCATAAAGTCATCCTTCCAAACATTTACCAAAGTCAAAACTCATTCAATAACAGAGATTAACTTCTATTAATTTAAACAAAAGATTAATCATCTCTTAAGCATGAAATTCTCTCTAATTTATGCATAAATATCAACTTTAGTGAAATGACATGCCAATGGAGAAAATTCCTAAAAAGTATGATAACATGCATCATATTCACATAAAATAAGCATGAATATGAGTTAATTAGGGTAAGAATTCAGGTTATAAATGCATGTTATCATAAACCCACGGACGTGAGTCAGCTAGGTCAACCCAACCGCCCAGCTGATTGTTCAGGTGCCGCCCCCGCGCCTCCCGCACTGTGCCGACGCGCGTCCAATCATCCGGGTCCGCGCGCCTTCTGTCCACCGAGCCCGTGCGTCTGGGTGATTCTCTTCACCCCTCCCGGGCCGCTCTTTACGCCCGTTTCTGGGTGCCACCGACAACCGCCTCAAGTCACGCCGAGGGTCCTCTCACGCTACGCCGACTCCTCTCCCGGTTCTCCTCTGACGTTCGTCCGTGCCACATACGAACGATCTCCATCGTCACAACCGACCGGGCCCGCGCCCTGCAGGTAGCTTCAACCCCTCTTTCATGTTAATTGCTTTTCGAAGCATTTCCTTTACTCGTCTCCACCGCCGTCGGACGACGTAGGTAGGGTAGTACAGATATAGGTTCGAGAGTTCCCCACGCGTGCGTCAGGTCCAGCACTGAGCGTGAGCTGCAGCCTCCTGGCTACTCCACGACGAGCGACTTCCACGCTTCCAGACGTGGATCGAGAGGATCTCACTCTATCCATCATCGCGAGTTTCCCCGGGTCACCCGGAGTCGACTCCGCTGATCGGCACGCCTGCCTGAACTTAGGTTTAGGTTAGAAGTCGTATTTAGAGTCTAGGATTCGCCTACCCATAGGTTAGGTTTGAACAGCTGTCTCGGTCAACCTCAGTCCCATTGATCAGGCACGAGGGTTTTCACCACCGCGTCCTGCATCACCCTTACTCAGGAAGTTTAATGGACCAATGACAGTCTACCTGAAGGCGGTGGAGTGAGCTATCGCTCTCATCCCAAAGCCAAGGCTCTAGGGTTATGATATTCCTTCCGGGATCACAGCTTTAAGGTCCGCAACCAAAAGATCTCATGCCTAACCTACTATGAAAAAATAAATATTTGAAATAATTTGCCTCAACCTATTTTAAATCAACACCGCCCCGAGCTATTAAGTATATTGTGGGAAACAAGACCCGTGTCACCCACCACAAAAACAAAGGAGGGGAAGGACAAATATTTACATTGCACATGCAAAGGAGCTTAAACAAAACATGACATTACACGCATATTGCAATATATTAGCCTTTTAGTGTTGGCCATTTCTTTTCTTTTCTTTTTCTTTTCTTTTTTTTTTTTTTGCTCTTTTTGTTTTTGCTTTTTTTCCATGAGTGAAAGCTTCTGATTTTTCATGAATTACACAAAAATTGCTCCACTTTTTTTTTTTGCAAAAAGAAAGAAAAAATAAAAACAAGGATATAAAGACGAAAGGGGATTAGAAGATGTAGTGTGAAGGGATTTAGAAGACATAGATGAAAGGCAAATGACACTAAGAATCCATCCCCACATATTTAGATTTTCACCCAGGCTTTAGTTGATTCGACCAAGAAAGAGGCAAACGAGTAGGTAGAGTAAGACATGCTTTGAAAAACCACTAAATGCATTGAGATCCTTGGTTACGGTTGACTAAGGAAAGCTCACCCCGAGGGAATACCTAAACCGATGGCCATATTACCCATCCCACTGGCTTGGTACTACACCACAGGCTGCTTCTTCCATGAATTTGAAATTTCATTGGGAGTCACTATTATATACTTTATGTTTTAAAATTACATGATTTTAAGAATTTCAATTCAATGCATGGCATGTAAACATACATATAAAGAAGACGAATGCAACTAGGTGTGAAAAATTAATAATTTGTTTGAAAATTCACAATTTTTAGCTATTTCAAATAGTAAGCATGAATTCAAACCTTTTATAAAAGTTTAAGTTTTTCTAAACCACACCCCCCAACTCAGACCTTTTATTTTCCTCAATAAAACTATCATGTGCATGAAGATGATCATGATGTATGCCATGACAATGAATCTAGAGAAAATGGAAAATTGATTTAGAAAAACTCATCGATTTAGTCCATGTTGCATTCATCCTTCTTTCTTCATGATGCTGCTTTTGCTCTTCTCCCTTTTGCATCAGCTCTCTTATCATTAAGAATTTAAGGCCTTCCCTAAAATAGGAAACAAAAACACACAGCAAGAAAATGCAAGAAAAAGTAGAAAAGAAAAGATAGAAATTGCAACATAAGTTCATAGAATTTTAAATTCTTTTATGAGATTTTCAATGCCCATATGAATAAATTTGTATTTTAAGGTTGGTTTGGGGAATATCTTGATAAAAAATTTGTATAAACTATTTGTTATACTCAAATCAAGAAAATCATTATGTTTGAAAGATATGTCAGGTAAGTGCAAAACCAACCTACGATACAATATTCCTAAATTTGTAGGAAGACAATGCCATGCAATATGAAATATTTTTCTTACCTTAGGGATTGGATAAATATGCTCATTAAAATCTGAGGTAAAATTTCAGCAGACCTTTGATGCTTGATCTTCCTTTTTAAGCGATGGTTTTTCAACTTAGTCATGCATATCACCTCATGAGTCAATTGAGTTGGAGTGCAAGGAGACAAGGTATAATTAGATAGAAATCTAAGTAAATCATATTTAAGATCAATAGAGTGGTCATGCCAATCAGCCAAGAAGATTTTTCTTAGATTTTTACAATTATGTGTTGGTTCAAGAAGTTCTCTTTTGTCCTCCAAATATCCTCTTCTTGACACTTCTAGAAGTTTCACTTCCTCGTTTACATCTACTCTTTCTTTTTTTCTTACTTCATCCTCTATCATTATAACTTCTTCACCACGATTCATTTGGCTTTCATTATTATTATTTTTATCTATCAACATATCAATTCTAAAATCTGAAAGTACCAAATGAATATCAGAAATAATTTCATCAAATGACTCAATCTCACCTTGTTCTTCTTCATTGGTTGGGAATTCCTCAATATTTTCCTCCTCTTCATCTGTAAAGAAGTCTTCCAAAAATTCATCTAGAACATTCTCTATGAAAATATCTTTCTTAGAATGGTCTACTATTTCATTCAAAGAGAAGTCATCATCCACGTAAGATTTTTGATCCTCATATATCATATCAAGAGATTCATTGGGCACAATTGGATCAATATCCTCTAAAATCGAATCATCATTTCTTTTTTCATTTTTTTCTATTTCATCTTCAAAGCTTATCTCATAAGGATGGAATGATGATTTTTCATTCAAGCTAGATATGACATAATTCTCTTCTAAACGTAGTGATGCATGGTTATTGACATGAAAGGTATTTTTAAAATCAATCGTAGGTTGAGACTCATGGTTGTAAGTTGTGTATTCACGTCCTTGCCATAAATTGTATGAAGATACATACCTCCTTGCATAATCTTTGCTGTTTTCAACACATTGTCCATCAGCATGATTTCTACTAAAACACATAGAGCAAGGGACATTTTTAACATTAGAAAAATTAGAGTTAGTCATAAACTTTTGCATCATGTCCGTAACTTTTCCTAGTGATGTCTCTATGTTTTCTAAGTGCCTACTAACTTTTCTTTCAATATTTGCCAAATTTTCTATCAACTCTTCGACCTCAAAATCT
This sequence comes from Lemna minuta, assembly GCA_024174645.1. NCBI lineage: Eukaryota > Viridiplantae > Streptophyta > Magnoliopsida > Alismatales > Araceae > Lemna > Lemna minuta. Next base: position 16,167,335 of record CM044102.1, on the reverse strand, counting down.
TCTTTATCTAAATGTGATCCTCCACATGCCCTATCAATTCTGTTCTTAGCATCATCATGTAAGTCATCATAAAAACAACTCAATAATTGCCATCTATTCAATCCATGATGATAAAATTCAAAACCTAATCCTTAAATCTTTCCCAAGCATCACAAAATGACTCACTTCCTTGAAAAAATGAATGAATGGCCCTCCTTTCTTTGGATGATAAGATTGAATTTCCATGAGTTCTAGTTCTATTTGTCGGATTATTCACTTTTCTCCAATCAAGAAATGGGCATTCATTATATGCATGGTCTCTAACTATACAATTACAACGTGAAGGGATTTGCATCATTTTAGATGTTCATGAAGATGAAGAAAAAATATATTAGAAGGGTCATTTCTAAAATTAAATCCATGCATAAAATGATGTGGTGGTGATTAAAAAAAACTAGAGGCAATCAAGTATTTTTCTTTAATTTTTTTTTCAAAATTCCTTCTCTCTACTTTAAAATCAGAAATTACAAAGAACTAAATAAAAATTTAAAAAAAAGAAACTACTAACCTCAATGACACCTAGCTCCCCGGCAGCGGCGCCAATTGATGATCTCGATTACGCGTGTTTTTCGTCGTTGTTGTGCATCGATTTCATGCAATAAAATTTATATTTCCTTACTTACTATAGTCTAAGCAAGGGTCGAATCCACAGGGAGCTGAGGTAATGAGATTAGATATTTAAATGAAAGGTGAGAGAGCGTGGAAGAAGTGAGAGCTTGGGAAGAAGTGCAAACGTAAATGCGGCATGTAGAGATGAATATGAGTGATTGTTTTTAGGTTTCTTTTTTTAATTAGGAAAGAAATATGAATTCCAATGGAAAAACAATGTAGAAATAAATGAAATGGGGATGAGATGATGACACGGTGAGAAGAGTGGTCGGTGGTAGCGATGGATCGACGAATCGATGTGAAGCGATAGGGAGAGAGAGTTGCAAGTATCGATGATGTCAAAGCCACTACATTAAAAGAAAATAAGAAAGAAAAATAAAAAAAAAGGAAAATACAAGTTTACTTTTTATGGAGATGATGAACACATGCAAGAACTTAATCCGGATCGTCGCACAAACCCCGTCGGTGTGCCCGTCCTAGGCCGGGTGATGCTCGATCCGCTCCGATCACAATATTTGCTTGCTCCCTTCTCCACTACAAGGTTGAGCACCAAAAAATGCTCCTCCTTGGGCCTTGACCTCCTCTCCCTTTCCTTCTGGTAGCCTGATGCTAAGAGACAGCCAAAAAACGCAAGGAGAGAGAAAATGAAGGCTTTTATAGTGAGTTCTTAGGGTTTGAGTGTAAAGAGGGGTAAAAGAGTCCAATTATTAAAATCATTTTTTTTCAAGCTTGATTATTTGATCCAAGGGTATAGATGGATAGAGGGTTAAAAGATGAATCTAGATATAAAATTTCAACTCAAATCTCCATCTAGATCATGAGATATCATGATTTTAATTTAGAAAAATCATAGTCTTTGATTGAGATAGTGCAGAGTGGCATTTCTGTAAATTACTGACTTCAAAAATTCCTGTAAATTGGAGGGACATTTCTGTAATTTTTCACTTAAAAAATTGGAGTGGCATTTTTGTAAATTTCTGACTTCGAAAATCGGAGGGCATTTTTGTAAATTTTCACTTTAAAAATCGGAATGGCATTTTCGTAAATATACTCAAAATCTGAAAAAGTCCCTAAAAATTCAGAAAAAGTCCAGAAAAATTCCAGAAAAATCCCTAAACTTAGAAATTGAATATCTCACAAAATACAACTCCTTTTTTCACGAAATTTTCTCCATTGGATCAGGAATTTAATCCTCTATCTTTTTATCCTAAAATATCTAAAATCATGAGAAAAAATTAAGGTCTCATTTAATAAAAATTAAGCTTGGTCCAACCTCCTTAAAAATAAGGAGATTGGCCCAATATTCACTCTAAATCAATTTTGGATTAACCTAAAAATCTTATGATGATACCTTCACCAAATCCAAATCTCATTTACCAAATTTCATAAAAATATGGTTGTCTTGGTGTTCAAATTTAGTAGAGATTTGTTTCCTCTTTCCTCTTATCGTCATCCATATCGATGCTTTCCTACTTGCATACCTATGTCCCTATATCCACATAACTCATAGAAAATATGAGAATTCAACCACTTGAATTTGAAAGAGTCAAATGGGGTTAGTCTCATAGTATAATTAATTGAAAAGAATGGTGCATGATAGGACATATCTATTTTTTTACCAAATTAGCACTAAATAGACGCAAGTTGAGTATATGAGTGGAATGCAATGATAAATGCAAAAATATCATAAAAAGATGATAACGTGCATTATATGACTAAGAATTATTTGTTAAAACCCATTTATAATGATAAAAATGAATGCGTCAATGACACGTTATCACTCCCCCTCTCCTTCCGATCTTTTCTCCCTCTTCTCCCTCTCTCATGACGGAAATAATTTCCGTCGCGCGAGAGGAGTTCTCTCTCTCTCTCTCTCTTCGCGACGTATGTCGCAAGGAGAGGCGCGAGGAGTTTCTCCACTTCTCCTCCTCTTCTTTCTTCTTCTCTCTTCCTCTCTCCCGCGTTCTCTCCTTCTCTCTCCCTCTCTCTTCGTCTTTCCTCTTTCTCTAGCGGTCTCTCTCTTCCCCTCGCTCTCTCTCTCGCGACAGAATTTCCGTCGCGAGGAGAGACAGGAGGAAAAGCCTCTCTCTCGCAATTTTTGTCTCTCCTCTCCCTCTCTCTCTCTCTCTCCTCGTGTCTCTCTCCTCTTCTGCCCTTTCTCTCTCTTTGCAGGTTTGCAGGTCTGACCCGCGCGTTTGACCGGACCGATTTTGACGGGAGCGGTTTGACCGGGATACTTAAAGAGAGAGGACATCATATCAACGGCCAGAAATGCTCCAGACTAAAATCGTGATATCTCACGATCCTGATGGAGTTACAGGCTGAAATTTCGTGGGCTTGATCGTCATTTCAAGATCCACGAATCTGCTAGGACTGATTTATGGTCTAAGACTAAAAAATTAGGTTTATCAATGTTTTGTTGTTTGCTTCTAGCATTGGCTAGCTGATAGGCTCGAGGTCGTCGTGTATTCAAGCCTAACGAACTTACTACTTATAAGCTAGGAAGCTATGAATGGTAGAGTTATGTAGGGTGTATAGCTTTCTAGGTCGATCCACAGGATTCTAGGGGCACAGCGATATCAATAATAAGATTAGATATGAGGAGTCGGGCAATCGAGGAAGAAATGTAGTACAAGGGAGAGGGAATTAGAGAGAATCAAGAGCTAGAGAAGGGGTATTTTCAAGAGAAATAAATAAGGAGGAATAATAAAATAGATAAATAGCAGAGCATAAATAGTGGGAGATAGAGGGAGATAAGAAAGCGAGGATTAGATATAGAATGAGAGAGAGACGTAGAAAGGATGTAGATTTTGGGAAAGGACAGAATGGGAAAGAGAAAACCGTGATGAGAGAGAGAGAGTGTGTGAGCTTAGATAACTAATATAAAATATGAGAGAGGAAAGAGAGAAAGAGAGGGCAAGATCCGAATAGTACAATGGATATATCGGAAAAGAGGGAGAGAAGATGGGACTGAAGGCGACCCAGAAAGAGATTAGGAGAGAGAAGGGAGTTGCGGAAGTTACGACTGAGAGGGAGTGTGAGGGAAATGAAGCGGAACGAAGAGATAGATGAAGGAGAGCAGGATACAAAATGAAGAAATGGATAGGAAGAGAGAGATGTTGGGAGCAGAAGATGAAGAAGTTGCCACGAAGAGGTCGCACAGGAGAGAAAAACGTCGATAAGACGGAAGAAATTAAATTAAACACGAGAGATGGAGATGTAGAAAAGAATTCGGGGAAGAGGCGGAAGTGAAGACTGCAGGGTGACGAGCGGGAAGACGCGAGAGCGTGAGGACAGAGAAGAGAGAGACGAAAACGAGAGGACGGATGGGAGATTGCAGAAAATTCGGAAATGAAGAACTGAAGCTTAAGTTTCACGGAGGACGGGAAAGAGATAACTGGAGAAATGGAAGAAAGAAAGGGAGAGGGAAAGAAGAAAATGAGGAAGAGCGAGGAAATAAGAGGTTGAAAGAGATGAGTTAACGGGGAGATGGAGAAGATGCGGTGCGAGAAAGAGACTTCATGGAAGAATAAAAAATAAAAAAAAAGAGAAAGCGGGGAAGTTTGGAAAAGATAGAGAGTGAGTACTAGAGAGGGGCGATGCGAGAAAAGATTTAGAGGAAGAGAAGGTTTACGAAAATTTACGGAAATGGAAGGGGAAGGAAGAAGGCAAACGGGGAGAAGGAGAGTACGGAAGAGGGATCGCGGAAGATAGGGAAATAAGGTAGAAAATAGGAAAGATCGACGGTGATTGTGAGAGAAAAACGGTAAGGCAATGCGAGAATAATAGAGGAAGAAGGAGATCGCCGGAGGAATTTTTGAGGAAGAGTTAGAGAGTCAAAGCAAGATAGATAGGAAATTAGAGAATGGAAAGAAGAGAGAAAGTGAGGTCCCGGACGGGAGATAGAGGATAGGGGGGTCGCGGACAAGAGAAAGGAGAATTTTTATTTTTATTTTTGTTGAGATAGAAAGGTAGCGCGAGACAGGGAAAGACGGTAAAACAGGAAAAACATAATGAGACAAAATTCTGGCTAGAAGATTAGCTTGAGAGCGCTGAAGAAAGAAAAGGGAAAGATGGTTGAAGAACGAGGAAGAGAGAGAGATTTTTAAGACAACAAAGAAAAGTACGACCAGAAAATGGAATAACACAGGAGATGACAGAATAGAAAAATCAGAGAATGCGCGAAGAGGATGAAATCTCTAGAGGAAGAGCGGGCCAAGAGAATTTGGGAAAAAGGGATTGAATGTAGGCAAGTCGGTGAAGGGAATGGAGTTGCGGGAGAAGGCTTAGAGATTCAAAGAACAACAGAAGAGAGAGGTGGAGAAGAAGAAAAAACTACTTTCATAGCAACAATCCATCCTCCCGTCCAAACAAAACTGCCCAAGGAGTTTCTGAATGCTAAACCCTAAAAAAAAGAGAATGCGCGAGGAAGGAGACTAAGCCGAAAACTAGAGAGCCCCCTTTTTTTCTCTGTCTCTTTCCTTTTAAGCCCCCGCGAGGAGAGATGCCTTGACTGGGCTCCACCGATTCTTCAGCCACCGATTCTTCTTTGATTGGGCTCCATTGAAGGTGCCTTGGACAGCCCATTAGCCTACTACTCCTCTATTTTAGATGTAAGTTCCTAAAATCAAGGAGATCACAACATAATGTATAAAACTTATTCTTTAATGTACTGATGGCATAAAATTATTAACTTGTGAAATGGTGGATATGATGATAGATTTGCCAGTTAATTGAGCAAACTAAAAGTAATCCTTAAATGTTTATACATAATTTTTGTGCTTTTATCACTAGCCAGAAGGAAAGAAAGTAGCGATAGATCATTTTTCATGTGTTGAACTTCATTGTCAGTGAGTTTCTTCCCTCTTCTATTCACTCTTCGTGTTGGATGCAAGACGCCGAGTCCGGGCGAAATATACGGCTCTTGAAGGTATATTTAGATTAGGGAGCATCATTGGATTGCATGTTCATCACGAATCTTAGCTTAGAACTATCTTCTATCCATTTCTTCTATTTTCCTCTATTGTTCATCCACATTTCCAAATTTAAAACCCTAAAAATCACTTTTCCACCATCGATCAAGGGTTTCTAATCTCTGAAAAGAGTTTGGAAGCACTTGTTCGGTTCACTTCATCTCCACGCACATTTTCTTCCTTCCATCGTCCATTTCCGCTTTCTAAATCTAAAAATATCAAAAATTATCTTTTGATTTCCATCTCTTAACCTTCCTCCCTGTGGATTCGACCTCGACTTGCCACTGTTCTAATTTAAAAATCAGATTTGAAGAGTTGAGTATAAATTTTGTTTGATACATAAAATCGTGCATTCAACGACCACGTTTTTACGCTTATCACCCGCGGAGGACACGTGGCGAGCACAGCTGACATGGCACGTGGGACCTGCACGAATGCGACGCTGCACGCAAGGCCAAGTGGCAGAGCCGCACGAGCCCACGCGAAGCACAGGTGGCGCACAGGTAGCGCACACGCGTGGCCGGGGCCACTCGGACAGCGGAAACCTGATGATCACGAGATCGTGGTTCGTGATTGCGAGATCATGGCTCACGATCACGAGATCATGGCTCAAGATCGCGAGATCATGGCTAACGATCGTGAGATCAGCGGAAATCA